>CM062816.1:1853748263-1854310622 GCA_031772625.1 Pinus tabuliformis
AATTTCTGAAGTGAGTTTTCCCTTATTTTCTTATCGTTTTGGGAAATAAATTGGGGTTTATTAACATATTCTTAATTATTCACTGCATATCTCTGTACACAAAGAAAGTTTGTTTGGAAGGGCATCAATTTGAATACAAAGAGCAGTTTACCCTTATTTATTAACTATTCAGTTAGGTTGGATAAAGAACCATCTAGAAGATGGAAGTAGAATATTGAAGAAACTAGTTTTGTTTGTAGATTTTGGGAAATCCTCTAAAGACCCGGGATTCAGCATCGACTAGAGAGACAATTTATTTGATATGGTTTATAAACAAATATATGCTTCTACTAGCATGGGAAGAGTAGGTGGAGGAGCCATGTTTTGGCAGCTGATGGCAAAAGGAATGTGCTCATATAGAGATGGTATGATATTGTCTTGTCTCAGAGTCCTTCTACAACATCTAACACCAATATGATGCATGTTCACTCAGGAGGATGCACAAAGACTTTATTTGTACAAATTAGTCCTCATGAAAATGACATGGGAGAAACTTTGTGCTTACTAAACTTTTCCAATAGAGTTCAAGGATTAGAGCTTGGTCCTACTCGGAGGTAGCAAGATGTAAGTTTTCACTGTAGCATGGTCCTTGCCTTTTCTTGATATTTTTCTGACTTTCAAAAATTGTCAAAAAAACATTAATTAATGTTATATGCTATTGCCTTACGACGTTTCCATTGCAACATCTGGTGCAATTAAATTAATTAAATTGTAAAATGATGTATAATGATGATTGAATAATGTTACAAATTTAAGTTAAAACTCAAATTTCCAAGGCCAAAACCCTCAAGAAGTGCCAAGTTGTGTTCATGACTGCACAGGATGAAAGACTCGGAATAACATCTGAAATTCTTAATAGTATGAAAATAATCAAACTGCAAGCATGGGAAGAAAAATTTAAAGAGCTGATAGAAAATCTCCGAGCTGTGGAGTTCAAATGGTTGTCTTCAGCACAATTTACTAGAACATATGGTACCATACTCTACTGGATGTCACCCATCATTACTGCATCTATAGTTTTTTCCGGGTGTGCTATCATAGGGGATCCACCGTTAACTGCCACAACCATATTTACAATGCTTGCAACATTCTGTGTGATACAAGATCCAGTGAGAATGCTACCTGAAGTTTTGGCTATATTAATTCAGGTTAAAGTCTCCTTAGATCGTTTTGGACAAGTTCTTACAATATGATGAGCTGAGACTAGATTCTGTTGTGAGGAAAGCACTTTCCGGATCCTAGTATACCATCGAAATTCATCAAGCCATACTCAGCTGGGATCCAGAATCTTCATTGACAAAGCCAACATTTGAAGGGAATAAATCTGCACATTAAAACTGGAGAAAAGGTAGCAATTTGTGGCTCAGTGGGATCAGGGAAATCTGCTCTGCTATATACAATTCTTGGAGAAATCCCAAAAATTTCAGATGTAAGTGTAGCATTAACTACTCTTCTTGAGCAAAAGTATCCATTTCATAATTCAACAAGATTGTAGATGCAACTTTTTTGCTTTCTATATACATAAATTCTTCCGTAAAATTTTTGATTGGACTACGTGCAGGTTGAAGTATATGGCAATGTTGCCTACGTGGCACAAACAACTTGGATTCAGAGTGGTACTGTCAGAGATAACCTACACTATGGGAAACCAATAGACAAAATTCAATACAAGAAGGCAATAAAAGCTTGTGCATTAGACAAGGATATAGAGAGTTTTTCTCATGGAGATATGACTGAGATTGGGGAGAGAGATTGAATATGAGTGGAGGAAAAAAATAGAGGATTCAGTTGGCTAGAGCAGTATATAACGATGTTGACATTTATATATTGGATGATCCCTTCAGTGCAGTCGATGCTCATACAACGTCAACTCTATCGAATAAGGAGGAGACATTACATAAGAGAGACTCCAAGACTTGCTAATATTGCTTGTCTTAGTATGAAAAATCTGGTTTACCTATGTATCAGATCTGTAAAGATCTTAGAATGAGATCCAGACATATTAATGTGAAAATTTCTGTGCATATTAAATATAAAATATTTGAGTTTTGGGTTATCAAAGCTATAGATTGAGAACTACATGGATTGCTTGATAGGATGGCTGGTTTGATTTGTATATCAGGATTGCTAGCTTCTTTGTGGTGGTAGTGTGAGATCAATTTGGAATTGCTACTCGTTTCATACTTCAAGAGGGAAATGAATTTCCCAATGATGGTGGTGATGAAGGAACCCAACAAAAGCATAGAGAATAGCATAGTTTATTGGATAAAAAATTCAATTGTGTAAATACAAATAACACACCCTACAAAATGATGTCTTCTTCAATATTGATCAATATGAATGATTTCCCTTTCACAGTTCTTGTGTTTTGATTCTTTATGAATAGGAATTGATTCATTCAACTAAAATTGGTATTGTTTATTTTGATGGTACTTCTGTTCTAGAGCTTGATGATTGGGTGTTGTGCCGAATTTACAAGAAAAATGGTCATTCTCAGAGAGTACAAGGGGTAGAACGAGATGAATCACCAAGTGCAGATGAAGTGATGGCTTCTTTGCCTGATATTGATCAGCAAAACAAACTGCAACTGCCCAAAATTTCCTCTTTCAGTGGGTTGTTGGAGAGTGACGATCCTTTCATAGATGGTTTTTTAAACGATGAAGCCATCGATGGCAATGGAAACAACAGCAGACTACCTCAAGTCTAGTTCTCCAACCTCTCTCACAACAATTTCAGCAATAACAATGACAACAATAGCGATTTCCGTTATGAAGTTGTCCCAAAACAAAAAGAATTAGCAGTGGATAATGACAACAAATTCAATTCTCTCAAGAGGACCCTCTCCTTAGCATATGGGCACGATGAAACCAAACATGCAAAGAGATCCAACAACATGCAGAACAACTATAGCTACAATGTCAACATTAATGTTTCAGCCTTGCTTAATTCAATGCAGCCCAATCAAACTTTCCAACAACAGAACTTCCTAAGCGCATTGCGTCACAAGGAATATATCCTGGCAGGGATTTAGTTCATCACAATGTGACATGGTTTAAGGTCTTCATATTTCTAGGAAAATACATTAGAATGTTGTTTGAAAAGATTAACATGCCTCTCCTTAAAATTTTGTATATCGATATGGATACCCAGTTGTTGTTTGCGTGAATTCATTTGTTTAACTTCACCTTCAACTAGGAAATCTTTAAGGTATCTAAACAAGTTCAATGGATATGTATGACTACTTTTATTCCATTTCAAAGGAATTTTAACCCTCGAATAGGGTTTTTGGCATGGCTTCCTCAATTCAAACTCATTATCATCGACCCTTGCTTTCAAAAAAGCCCATTCACATTTCAATATTCTTCCACACACTATGCCTTACGGCGTTTCCTTTGCAACATTAGGTGCAAATGCTAGTACTATCACATCCAAGAAAAAAAGTAACATTTCCTTTAAACAATTACCATTACATTTTCCACAAACAACTACTATACTATTACATTTGCATGTAAGCATTTATTCAAACACTTTACATTCAAACTAATATAGAAAACTATTTGCATACAAGTAAGAATATATCAACTACATAAATACTATTACACATCAATACTATCCCCAACCACAAACAACATACTCATTGGGGCATTTTATGAAACAATTTGTATGCAATTAATCATTGAACCATTTAAGCATTTCACCAAAAAATTTGCATGCAAACTATTATAGCCAATGATTCAATGCATATATCCTAAACTGTAGTAGTACAAGTTATGGAAACTGAACCATAAGATAAATGGTATTTTCCCTCACTATGGTTCAAGTTTTAGCTTCTGAGATTTCATAGATGAAAAGTTATAACAAAAATACCAACACAATCATATTTGGTGCACAATTCTAGGAGTATCCAGAAAGCTTGACTTCCACTAGTTATATCTCCTAAATTATAGCAAATAAATGTCTGAAATTTTTATCACAATATCAGTGGGATTTCCCCTCATCGTGGAAACAATTTAGCTCCCGAGAGTGCCCAGAAGAGAAGTTATAACGAAAATGACAGCGTGACCTATTTGAGGCCCGATTTTAGGAACATTCAGAAGGCTCGACTCCCTCTACTCATATCTTCTAAAATATTGCAACCCAATATTGTTACCAGGAATAGTGTCTATGCAAAACTGCTAATCCCACTAAGTCTGGAGCTACCTTATAAACAAACTAACTAAAACTACTTTCGTTTTCCTTTATGAAAGATAGATGAGAGAAGAATAAAGGAGACCAACCTCTGTCTTGCGCTTGGTTCCTTGCTCGATTCCTCTCTCTTCTTGATAGTCCTTTGCTACTTGTTTTCGTACCCAAATTCACAGAATACCTGTAGAATCAAAGCAGCATAACACTATACGAGAACATGGATCTATTATCATAAGCAATATAGGATCAGATGTATATTAACCACACAAATGCATAAAACATCAATCACACAAATGTATGGAGGAAAACTTGAATAGTTTTATTGATAATCAAGAAAGAGCCAAGAGAATTACAACCAATTTTTCTGACCCAGCATCATGCTCTCAGCAAGTAAGCCCTTATTCACCTCATGAAAAGCTTAGATCACCCAACACTATGATATTGTCTCAAGAAACCAACAGAAATTCCTTACAAGATGCAAAATTCCAGCCTCTGGATCTCTGGGATGAGGGATCCATATATAGATGTCTGCAAGGGAGGTGAGTCAGCTTGAGATTTGATTAGTGTCTTTCCTCTGATAGTTCTTGATTCCACTTGGAGATTGATGATCTCTTACTCATCCCTGGTCGAATTCAGAGAGGCAAGTGTCCCAGGAGAAGTTTTTGGAAGATTCCATGCTTCTCCACCTTGCGGATTGACCCTGCCATTTGTCCCTTCTCGCCCATCGCACCCCATAGAAGGGTTTTTTGAAATACAACGCACCTACTATGTGTATTTAGGTGGGATGCAATGCACTTTGCCTATGGAGCAGGTGAAATGGTCCAGTTTTGACCAGTTCTGAGTAGTTTTTCATGGAGAACTTCTGGGAGATGCTGTAATCAGTTGACCTTGTTCTTTTAAGGGTTGGAACAACACCTTTATGGACTTAGGAGCCCTTGGTTTATGGACATTTATGCTTGGGGTTGCAGTGGCCAAAAATTTCTATAACAGTTGCCCCCTAAAGCATGAGGTCGTTAATCTTTTGATGTCGGGTGAAATGATTTATTATGAGGATCCAAAGTTCTTTCAAGCTGGAAGGAGACCTCTAATAAGATACAATACAATAAATTATCTTCATAATATTTTCATGATCTAGATGAGGCGGGCATTCCCATGCTCAGCTTTATAAATTCATTTTCATGTACATAGGATAGACAATCTTCTAAGTGTAGACTGATGATTCTGGTAGAGCTATCATCCCTTAGATTGGATGATTATCTGTGCAGCAATGATGTACATTTGATGTCTTTATTTTCCTGAATATATATCGCAGCTTGGATGCATGAAACTAGATCCGGGGTCTTCAATCTCGTTCAATCTTCACTCAAAGTACAAGTCGATCCATGTGAGAGATGTTTTGGAGTCGAACATGGAAAGACATCGCCTGATTAGCAACCAATGATGTAAGTTGTTAACAGGTGCGAGAGGAATCACCGATAATGATAATGATCCTCAAGGTACGGCAATACAATTCATGTGGTGTGAATAAGGGACTTGGCGTCGAACCCCACGTAAAATATTGCGGTCGAAGGCCATTGATGTAAACCTGTCGCCAGAAGTGAGAAACTTGCCATTGAGGCATGCAAGCTTCAAAGTACTAAAAGGGTTGTTCCTAGACCGACTTCTTGGGTAATGAGTTGATGTCAAAAAGAAGCGATCCGTCATAGGAGGGCCTTAATGAATCCCACATCAATGACACGGAACGGAGCAAATGACTTTAATGGAGGTGAAAACGATCTGGTGATATATGGTTCAGGGTGGCGGTCATGAAAGAATGGAGCGAAAATGTATTATAGTGGGTGAGACACAGGTGAATTCTCTGAGCGACTTCTCTTGAACATATCGGCGACACTGACATGATGGATTGGTAGCATTAACCCCAAATGTGGATGGTGTGATGGAACCATGGTGATGTAACCAGTGAATGGAACAACCCAACTCGACTTGGATGCGGAGTGAATGTGTCATGTTCAAGAGCGACTTGCTACCAACAAAGTTTTTCAAGTTTTCTTCCCAATTTTTCCCCAGTCATTGCTGACCAGTACCTCTTTATTTTTGTCAAGCTTGAGGAGGATAACATATGCTTGTTCTATTATTTTCCCTTCAGGAAAACCCATCGCTATGTTTTAACGAGCCTAGAGATAGTGAAACTCGTTCTTGTCTGTTATGGACATGTTTGTCGCTATTAGGTTTTAACAAGTTTAACGACAAAGATAACTCGGTCCTTTTCAATTTTAGAAAGTCTAAAAAGGAACGTAAAGGAAACTCCAAAATCCTTTTTCGTCATCTAATCCCTTAAGTCTGAAAAAGTATAAAATAATATAGAAGGGATGAATTTTCGGTACTTTTAATGAGCCGAACAAAACAAGCGCTCGATATTTTTGTGTAATAATCCCTAAGGTCCAAAAAGATTAAATTCTAAAGGAGGGATAGCACTTCCGGTCACTTTAACGAGCTGGAGAGGCCAATGGCTCGGCAATCTTTTCATATTTTACGAGTCAGTTGAAAAGAGCTTAAAGGAGACTCGTCTTTGAGGAACGAGTGATAAATTCGGGTAGTAGCTGATTCCAGGTAAGGTTTGGAATTTTCCAATCATGGCAGTGTTACAAGGATGGCTAACAGGATCACTCTTCGCAACTGTTCCTCAAAAGGGGTAAACAATCAAGTGGAGGTGAATGATCGGCCAATACAGAGTGGAGGTGATGATGAGAACACGACTAAGGCTTCAAAGGCTGAAGTACTACATTCACGATGGTTATTTACCGGAAATTGGTTCATTTTTTATTTTAAAATGAGCTTAAACACTGGGGGAAACACTTGCTCATTGCTTATGTTTATTTTTTAACGAGCATGAAGTCCACGTTAAAACTGCTCGATCCAGTCGTATAATAAGAATGTCTCATCTAAGATGCCATTTTTGTGGAGCTTGCACCTTACAAAGCTTTGCTCCGAATCCTTTATTTATGCAAGTTAGGAAACGACCAATCCTGCAAGTTTAAAGGGTTAGAGGACCTACAAATTTAAAAAATAAATGGTCGCTCTTCGCTTTCATGCCAAAAGGTTTGCATGCCCCCAGGTATAGTGAAATAGAGTTTTGAGGTTACCCCTCAATTTGCAGACAAAACATTTGTTTTATCAGGAAAGGCCTACCTCTTTCAGGTTACCAAAGATTGTTCTATCTGTGTTACAAACAAAACACTTCTTCAGCGATGTCTACCGAAATAGACAAAGGTGAATGGCGCAGATGCCTCCACTCACATAACTTTGACAAGGGAATCTTATTCCAGTCTAATCCCATTTTCCTAAATGGACGGGTGTGTCAGACTAGTCATATATCCCTCGCGGAAACCTACCCTATACCTGAAGTTCTCCTGCCGAAGCAGACCAGGGTGCATGCCCCCTGGGTTTCAGTCATATCCTCCGAATCACTCGCGCTCATCAGGAGGACGGACTGGGGATTGATGAGACATTCCTTGCGTGAAAAGACCATTCAGGGATGGTATATGACTATTTGTTATGCGTGAACCGGGGAATGAAAGCTGGTCTACGAGGTTGACCACTCTTCCTTCGTGTGGAAAACACATTACTCTAAAGAGTGAGGAGACAATGACTCCCATGCAATAAATATAGTCTCGTCCAAGGAGTAGATTATAATCCAGGGGTCCTTGGACTACCATTACGTTCATGTGAATGTTTTTCCCTCCCAATGTTATGGGCACATCGGGAAGGATCCCTAACGGTCGACTGGTTCCTTTGTCAAAGCCTGTTAGATTTCTCATTTCAGGCAAAAGCGATGGCGAACGAAGCGCTTTCCAAGCAGTTGAGGAAAGGATACTCACAAAAGCCCCTTCATCTATGATGGTACCAACCATGACCATTCTATATACTTAAGCGATGATTCGGAATGGCACACTAGCCAGTATACGGGGTCTGCCTAGTAGATTCCAGTCAAAGGAAACAACTAGGTTGCTTGTAGGTGGGACCGAATAGACGGCCGGGTATGACTTTGACGAACTTCCTTCTTGCAGTAAAGGAACGGGTAGACTGCGCCCATGTTCATCGGAGTCTGTGTCTACGAAGAGAATTTGAACGGTGTCATTCTTGTTCTCTTTAGTGACTGTATCATCTGAAGATTGATCCTCTGAAGGCATGACCGGGTCAACTACCGCCTCGACCTTTTGAATTTCGTAGAGTATGGATTCAGATGGTTTATCTTCAATGATAGACGCTTTGGCTGACCACAAGGGCGTGTCAGCCGGATTTTCAACTAGTGACGGACTCGGCAAGAGTTTCTTATATCCAGGAGGGAGCCGTAACAGTGAAACCAGACGGTTGTCCAAAACTCTTTTAGCCTCGTCTAAGAAGGGACAACGGTGGACAGCATGATAGCCTTCACACAGTTTACAAGGAAATTTACATTTTCCTCTTTGTCCAGGGGCTTCACTTTCACTAGTTGATGGTGTACTTTCAACATGATCGTTAGAGGTTGACGACACCGGGTTGTGCAAACGAGGAGACCAGTCCCTTAAGATCTAAGGGATGCAAGGACAATCTCGATGATAGTGGCCTCCTTTGCAAATGACACATGGTGATTTAGGCCTGGTCGGTGCAGTGTGTGGATTTTTGCTAGACGATGCTTGGTTGCCCCTTTTCGCCTTTGGCTCCTTCTTCTTCTTCTCTTTCTTCTTCTTCTCCTTCTTCTTCTCAGGTACTTGATTTTTGGCTTTACCAGCTTCATCAAGCAAAGAGGAAGGAGGAGAGGAAGAATTGGACGAACTAGAGGGTTGGGGGGTAACTCTGGTATCGTTTAGTTGCTGACTCGATTGTTCAGGAATTGCGGTGTTCTGAATGACGGAGGTTGAGAAGAGCCATACGGGCAAGCCAATTGTCAATCCTGGAAGTGACAATGTGGCCATATGGGGTGCACCAACATCTCCCCAAGAGGAGAAGGGACTAGGATTTCCTCCAAGGGGAACTCCTTGGTTGGTGGAATCCATTTTTCTCAACCCAAGACCAACGTAGGAAAGGTGATAATTATTCCGTTTAAAATAAATTTTTAGACGCTTTGACACAACTTGTTTTTTCAATTTTTAAGAGTCGAGAAAAAACAAAAGATGACTTTAGTCGCCTTCAATTTTTAATGAGCCTGAAGTGACAAGTGCTCAGATGGACCTTTTCTGTTAAGGAGTCTGAAAAGGAACGAAAGGTACTGCTCTAGAAATCTAGACAGAGGGATTACCAAACCAATCGCAAAACTGCAGAATACTTTTTACGGTACGGCAGTCAATCTTCCCGAATGCTGTGTTCAGTGCATTGCAATCGATAGGGTGGCATACACGGCTTCCTATGGATAAAGGATTAAGCCTATTGTGGTCTCCCAAAATATACTCGACGGTACGTGGGAGCACAAGTCCGTACTGGCACTTATCGTCTCAAAGTGGAGGAATCACCCAACCAACAGTGAAAAAAACAGTTACCAGGCTTTACGACGCCGGAATACGTCTCTAGCCTAGACTTTTAGATGTTGTGCATTAGGTTCCAAAGCGTTTTTAGATTCATTAAATTTATTTTATAGTTGATCTTGCTTAAGAAATTTTCCTTTCAGGTTCACCGCGTGATGTAGATGTACAATTCCTAAAATGCAATCTAAGATGATAAACAGTCGTTTAATCTTCTTTTTGCAAATGAAAATCCTAGCTACTCAGGAAAGAGAGATGGTGTTCTTTCAACAAAGAGCAAAGAACACACACTATATGCACTGTCCTAAATCAAACCAACAAACAATCTAAATTCAAATGCACATGCATGTATTTGTTTTCAACCTTCTTAATGTGTAAATGATAAAAAGAAAGCTAATGCGCAAATCTAAATTATTTTTCAAAGTGACAATTACTAACAAGCTTCTTTTCAAAACAAAATGAGGACAATGACAACACTTTGTGATTTGGAATTGAAAACTTGCTTTCGACACTAGGAAAACTACTAATTCAGATCAAATACAATAGTAATAGGGTAATCGACTATCAAGAACAATCAAATTCTCTTCTATGACTGAAACGACACTTGCAACACTTTCAAATCAAGAGACGACAATACAATTATGCTACTTCTTTGTAAAGGAGAACTGAAAATGACTCAAAAAATACATAAAACATTTACAGTTCTTTGCACAGTGGAGGCGGAATATCAGCAAGGAAAGGGGTTTCAAACAGAGGTGTACTGACTACAGGCAGCAAAACTCCTGAATAGATCTAAAAAGAGTGAACACAGAAACCAAAATTTAGGAACAAGGCCTTGTCTGATCAGCGCACCTGTAACACAGTGAAACTGAAATGCAATGCACCTACTACACTCGGGAAGTGCGCTGCATTTGAAGTTCACAGAACAGACAGTGCGCTGGACCAGGGACGAGACTTTGATTGGATTCTGGGTCACAGTTTGCAGTTCAATTCAGGGATTTAGGCCAAGTAAGTGGTAATCAATAAATCAATCACAGGGGTAGATCTAAGGAGGTTACTAGAGCCACCACGAGGGCAATTAGAAAGCTTATAAATCAATTGTTTAATTCATAAACAAAACCCGAAGATTGACTGAAGCAGCGTTGATCTACTTTGCACTTGCATAACAAATGCAGTTCGAAGGCTAGCTGGCTTGACTTCAGGCTCCGTCTGTAAGTTTATAAAGTAAACAAATGTAGATGAACAAACAATCTACTCGCTCCCCAGTGGAGTCGCCATTTTGTTACCGGGAATAGTTTCTATGCAGAACTGCTAATCCCACTAAGGCTGGTAGCTACCTTAGAAACAAACAAACTAAAACTACTTTCGTTTTCCTTTATGAAAGATAGATGAGAGAAGAATAAAGGAGACCAACCTCTGTCTTGCGCTTGGTTCCTTGCTCGATTCCTCTCTCTTCTGATAGTCCTTTGCTACTTGTTTTTGTTCCCAGCTTCACAGAATACCTGTAGAATCAAAGCAGCATAACAATATACGAGAACATGGATCTTTTATCATAAGCAATATAGGATCAGATGTATATTAATCACACAAATGCATAAAACATCAATCACACAAATGTATGGAGGAAAACTTGAATAGTTTTATTGATAATCAAGAAAGAGCCAAGAGAATTACAACCAATTGTTCTGACCCAGCATCATCCTCTCAGCAAGTAAGCCCTTCTTCACCTCATGAAAAGCTTAGATCACCCAACACTATGATATTGTCTCAAGAAACCAACATCAATTCCTTACAAGATGCAAAATTCCAGCCTCTGGATCTCTGGGATGAGGGATCCATATATAGATGTCTGCAAGGGAAGTGAGTTAGCTTGAGATTTGATTAGTGTCTTCCCTCTAATAGTTCTTGATTCCACTTGGAGATTGATGATCTCTTACTCATCCCTGGTCGAATTTAGAGAGGCAAGTGTCCCAGGAGAAGTTTATGGAAGATTCCATGCTTCTCCACCTTGTGGATTGACCCTGCCATTTGTCCCTTCTCGCCCATCGCACCCCATAGAAGGGATTTTTGAAATGCAATGCACCTACTGTGTGTATTTAGGTGGGATGCAATGCACTTTGCCTATAGAGCATGTGAAATGGTCCAGTTTTGACCAGTTCTGAGTAGTTTTTCATGGAGAACTTCTGGGAGATGCTGTAATTAGTTGACCTTGTTCTTTTATAGGTTGGAAAAACACCTTTAGGGACTTAGGAGCCCTTTGTTTATGGACATTTATGCTTGGGGTTGCAGTGTCCAAAAATGTCTATAACAAATATATGAAATTTCTACTACGTAATCAGTGGTATGTCGCCTCAATGTGGAAAAATTTTCAGCTTCTGAAAGCCTACAGAAGAAAATTTATAACAGACAAAATAGAAAGGTCTAAAATTTAACCTTTGTTTTTCATTTCACCTATGATAGAGCCCATCCAATCCAAGTGTTTGAACCATGCTCTGATACCACTTGTAACACCCTCCGAGGTAAATGTGCATATAAAAAACATAATAGGAACAGAAATACAATAAACATATCAGCCATCAAAATCCATATATATATCAGTACATTTTCACATGAAAATCAAGGGAATGAATTTTTCATTAATAAATGCAATGAACCAACTGGTGATGGGACTACCACGTTCCACCCAACCATAGATTGGCTGAGCCAAGTCTCTCTTCAGCCAATCATCCCTGTGCCATATTCCAAGCATGAATGTGGGACTCATAGAACAAATCAAAAAACACCAATCAATGTGGATGCCACCGGAGTTCCCCGCCTACACTGTGAGGAATTTGAGTGCCTCCTAGTCTCTCAGGCTTTACCGTACATCTGTAGTCTGATCTAGGGATCATTAGGCCTACACCAAGACATACTCTCCAAGCTTTACTATGCATTCCATCCTGGAATCACTAGGCCCAACGAAGAGAAAATCCACCTCTTGGTTTTACCGTATATCCTGCCATTCACCAGCAAGGATTCCTAGGCCCACCGAGGCACACAATCTGGCTTTACCGCAACCCACAGTCTGATTTAGGGGTTACTAGGCCAGTGACTTCATGCATCCTCAGTCCAGTTCAGGGACCACTACCACCAAGTATTTGTAAATTCGAAGATCCACCCCACTCAGCTTCGAATCCAATCCAGCCATCCCCCACAAAATGCATTAGAGAACCCATCTCATCAAATCTATCAGGAAATGGCAAGGCCAGGCTGAAAATACTATCACACCTAGGAAAACCCATGCCATGGTAGAAAGAAAAACACATGCAATCCCATGCATGCCAAATCTAGCAAGGAAAATACACATGCAATCCCATGCGTGCCAAATTTAGCAAGGAAAATACACATGCAAGTTGATACCTGCAATGAAGCCTGTTATAGTTGCTTGATCCTGCCTTTCCCTACTTGATCTTTGCTTCCTCTTGCCTTCTTTTCCTTTCTTGCTCCAATTCCAAAGTGCTCCAAGAAAACTATATATAACCAAGAGTATGAGAGAGAGAGAGAGAGAATAATGAGAGAGCTCCAAAACTAAACTGAACAAGTCTTGCCCACTGATCCTCAGAAGCCTTTTTATTAATGAGGCCTCTATTTTCTTCATTTCCCATCAATTTCCTTCATTTTTCTCACATGAAACCTATGACCTTTCACCTCATTTTTCTCCTAATTTCCATTATTTTCCTTCATTTTCCTCCTCACATGAAACCTGTGATCTTTTACCTTCCTTTTCTCCTAATTTCCATTATTTCCATAAATAAATGTGCCAAAATACCTCTTTGCCTCTTTAATGCCTTAGCCATTTCCATTGCCAATTTCCTTAGATATAAACAACCAAATGAACACCCCCTAGGATGTCTTGCCCACCATTCAGCTTGGAATACATGTCCCATCATCCATGGTATTTATATATTTTTACATGGAATTAACACTAGGGTTGTTACAATATCACATATCAAGTAGCTGGTTTGTTGTCTTTGATTGTCTCTATCATTCTGAAATATTTAATTAATACATATCAATGGTATTGAACAATATCCTGTAGAGACTATTTTCAAAGATGATTATGAATCACTAACTCATGGTATTTTGTGGAAAGACGTCAATTTCCATGTTCATAATAGGTTGTTTAACCATCTCCGCAAGTTGTACATACTGTAGATGGATGGAACAGGTAACCGATTCAAAATGTTCTATGGTCAACATCATAGGGTCATCACTTTCAGGTGGTTGATCGAATGTATTGGTACATCTTCCGGACAAGGTGGAAAGTAAGGGATCTCTACCCTCATTTCCTATCTGTCTAGTCAAACTTTTGTGGTCCAAAATCTTTCGAGTGGATAGGATTGATCCAAGAGGATCTAGTTAGATCAGTTACATACGTTTAGTGTCGTCATCAGGATTCAAGGTTCGGTGTCATCAGCTTCGACAATGATGTTTATGGTTCAAGTTGTCTAGTAATGTATATGGTTTTCATGGTGATATGGTTTGGAACCTAGTTGTCTTCAGTTCCACCAGGATTTGGTCATTGATATGTGATTGTCGTTTTCCTCACAGGATTTGGTTGTCGACGGATATGTGTGTGGGTTTGAATGTCACTTTGTGACAAATGGTTGTAAATGGTTTTTGATGTGAAGGCTAAAAAATATGACTAACACTAGCCCTAAAAGCTATGGAGGAAAATATCAATCCTAAAGTCTAAACCATAATCTAATACATCAAACCTAAGTCCTAACACCTAAATCCATGCATTAAAAATACCTAAACCATAACCTCATTCCTTAAACCATGTATTAAACATACATTAAAATACATTATCAAACCTTAACCCTACGTTATCAACCCTTGGCCTATGTATTAAAACATTGCAAAACATTATGTAATACTACCCACAGTCTTAACCGCAGTGAAACAATGTGGGAGAAGACCGCGGGGATAGTAGTCACGTGAACGGGAAAATGTTAACCAGGTGGAGTTTACTTGACCGCAACGCTAGCGACATCGGGAACCACGGGCATGTGAATAGGTTACAGTTTATAAAACAGTCGGAGGTTATGTCAGAACTGCCACAGGTAAGCTATAAATTGCACCATAGTTGTCACATGTAAAACCGCCGGAGCACCGCAAGCCGGAACTAAAACCGCCGGAGCACCGCAAGCCAGAACCGCTAGGGATCAACACGGAGGTGGAAGCCTACAGTTAGACTACAGCAATCACATGCTGGTTGTCTTCCCTTCGCGCAGTTAGAAAACTGTTGACAGTTGCGCCTGATCCAAAGTTTTATTTTGGGTTTTTTGTTGTGTTTTGGAATTAAAACTAATGCGATGACCATGTGCCTAGGTACCAAGGTGGCCTTTAGTGGTTAGAACGAGCACATTCATGCCTATCTGAGCTTGAGGGGTCTCGAATGAACCTTTTTTCACTATAAAGTCATCCTTTTGTTCATAGTGAAGGGGATTAATGTTTTTGAGTTCAGAGTGCAGATTCTAGAGGATATAGGCGAAATTGTTTTCAGTGTAACAGGGGCATCAAGAATCAGAATTGGAAACCATGACAGGCGTTGGAAAGCTGGTTCCGAGAGATTTCTTATGAAAGTGACCAAAAGTGCCTGAGTGCACATTTAGTTTGGTCGATTTGCTGTGTAATCGACCTTCTTGGATTCAATCCTAATAAAGCGGTCTCCCATATTGAAAGCGGACTCAGAGACGTTGTCCATCAGGGATGAACTCCATAATCAACCTTGCTGTCTAGTATCATTGTGTATTTGTTGTTTTCACTATTGTTTTGCATCTTATTTATGTTTTCTCATCTGTCGTAAAGTCTTTCTTCTCAAGAAGTTCTCACGGTTTCAGCACTTTAAGTTAACATTCATTTCACTGTTGGCATAATCAATTCTACTTCAATTTTAACATATGATCATTTCATATCAATGGCTATTACAACAGGTACCAAACTATCTTTTTTGGGCATTGTTATTATTGTAAAAAATTTGGTCATCAAGCTAAACACTGCATGGCTCGTAAGAATGAAGCACCAAGATTGAAGGATCAAACAAACAAACCATGTAGTCTCAAATGGCAAGGACACATCAATATCTTCAACTCTTTTGATCCTTTGGCCAAATTTGATCCAATTTACTCATTATGTAATGATAATGGACATAGTGAACAAAATTCCCCCCTCAAAAGAAGAGAAGTAAAAGATGAAAATCCCAATATAGATAAATTTGGTCTATCTCTATGTGCTCACAGTGATGAAAATCTTTCGTTTGTGGATAATGGGTGCTGCATACATATGATAGATGACAAAAGGAAGTTTGTCTCATTGAACAAAAAGGAAGGAAATGTATACTTTGAGAGTGGATCTGCCAAAATTGCTGGAAAAGGACCCGTTACCCTTATTAATGGAAAAGGAAAGGCTCAAAATGCTTTGCTATTAGATGGGATCAAACACAATCTCTTGAGTGTTAGCCAGATCCATGATCAAGGACATAATGTTGTCTTCAGCATTAAAAATTGTGAAATAAGGAACTCTTCCTCAGGAGGACTTGTGGCAAAAGGAGTTAGAACATCAGATAATGTCTACATTCTGAACAAAATTCAAGAAGATAAATGTTATCTGAGTCCAATAGATGAAAGCTAGTTGTGGCATAAGCGATTGGGGCATACAATTTTTGATAACTTGATCAATATCAAAAAAATCAATGCAGTAAGGGACATTCCAAATATTTTCAAACCAGATCAAGTTGTATGTGGCCCATGTCAACATCGCAAGAAAACTAGAACCAACCACAAGACTAAGGAGTTCTCCACATCAAAACCTTTGGAGATCATTCATGCAGATCTATGTGGGCCAACTAGAACTCCAACACTCCAAGGAGAAAGGTAATTTTCCTTATTTGTTGATGACTATACTAGACTGATGTGGGTATATTTAATAAAATATAAATCTAAAGCATTTGAATGCTTTAAGAATCTTAAAGATCTTGTAGAAAATGAAAAGGATTCCAAAATTAAATGTCTTAGAACAGATTTGGGGGGGGGAGGGGGAGGGGAATTCACATCAAAATAATTTAATGAATTCTATAATGAACATGGAATCAAAAGAGAATTCTCCACTGCTAGAACACCTAAGAAAAATGGGGTAGTTGAAAGGAGAAGCCGAACTGTTCAAGAAAAGGCAAGAACTATGTTATTAACAACTGAATTGCAGCCCAAATTTTGAGGGAAGTAGTCAGGACAACAATTTATACCTTGAATTGAACTTAGCTAAGATCAAATAATGAGAAGACTCCTTATGGATTATGGAAAGGAAGTCATGCTTCAGCAAAATACTTCAGGGATTTTGGAAGCAGATGCATCATAAAGATAAATGATGACTCACTAGAAAAAAATGTTTCTCAAGTTGACGAAGGAATATTTCTTGGATATTCTACCAAAAGGAAAACTTACAATTACTACAATAATCGACTACGGAAAATAGTGGAAAGTATTGATATGAAGATTAATGAAGGCCTTCCAGAAAATAAAATTTAAGATCATGAAGTTGACCCTTTCATTGAAGAAAGCAAAGAAGAACCTCAAAAGGAAGAAAAATATCAAGAAAAAAAAGGAAAAAGAACCATCTCAAACTCCTTCAAAATTGAAATTCCTCCAAAAACATCACTCGTAAGAGATTGGTAATGTAGATTAAGGGATACAAACTCGAAGGAGGATGAAAAGTACACCAAAGAAAAATGATGTTTCTCTCCTATCTATGATAGAACTAGAAACTTTTACTCAAGTAAGTAAGGATCCTCGTTGGGTGGAAGCCATGGAAGAAGAAATGTCTCAAATCGAGAAAAATGAGACATAGGAGCTGGTACCTCGTCCAAAGGATAAAAATGTAATTGGAACTAAGTGGGTGTTCAAAAACAAAATGGATGAAGATGGACAAATCATCATAAATAAGGCAAGGCTTGTCTGTAAGGGTTATTCACAAATTGAAGGAATTGACTTTGAAAAAACCTTTGCACCAGTAGCTTGAATGGAAGCTATAAGGATGTTCTTGGTATTTGCATTATCAAAAGGATTCAAAATCTATCAAATGGACTTAAAATCATATTTTCTGAATGGGGAACTAAAGGAAGAATTCTACATGGAGCAACCAAAAGGTTTTGATCTAGCAGAAGGAAAAGAATTTGTATGTAAGGAAAAGACTTTGTATGTAAGTAATATCTACAGGGAGATGGATAAGGATAAATTACTAATCACTCTTGTATATGTTGATGATCTTATTTTTGCTAGCAATAATGATGAAATGAGCCATGAGTTTGCTTAAAATATGTCAAAAGAATTCGAAATGTCAATGATTGGTGAGCTATCCTTCTTCCTTGGACTGCAAGTATCACAAACGACAATAGGTATGTTCATTTCTCAAACAAATATCTTAAAGACATGATTAAAAGATATGGAATGGAAGAATGTGCACCTATGAGCACACTAATGACCAAAAAATGAAAATTAAGCAAAGATAATGAATCCCCGTCGGTAGATGCAACTCTTTACAGGTCAATAATTGGAGCTCTCTTACACTTAATTGCTACAAGTCCCGACATTATGCAAGCAGTAGGAATGGTGGGAAGATTTCAATTAGCTGCTAAGCAATCCCATTTGTTGGTTGTGAAAAGAATTCTCAGAAACTTGAAAGGAACTCCTAACTTTGGTCTTTGGTATCCCAAAAGCACAAATCTTACACTAACATCTTATACCGATGTTGATTGGGCTGGAAGCGTGGATGATCATAAAGGCACTAGTGGAAATGCATTTTTTATGGGAGATTTCCAGGTAACTTGGCTCAACAAAAAATAATCATCTATATCTCTCTCTACAGCTAAAGCCAAATATATAGCCGCAACTGACTGTTGTACACAAATACTATGGATGAAGGAAGCTTGGAAGGATGTCAACATAGAAACTAAATAGCCAATCACCATCTATTGTGACAACGAAAGTGCTATCAGTCTCAGTAAAAATCTAGTGATGCACTCAAAGACCAAACATATACCAATCAAGTATCATTTTATTCATGAACAGGTGGTTGAACAAAACATCAAGTTGGAATATATCAATACAAAGGAATATATTGCAGATATTTTCACCAAACCTCTTCCTCGAGAAGCATTTGAAAATGTTCATCAAAAGATGGGGGTTATTTCTCTAGAATCATACTAAACTGATTCTTAAGATGCGACATGACAAGGGGAGTCCTTGCGCACTCCTTTGCCATTGATGTCAAAGGGGGAGAGAATAAGAATATTGCCATCAATGACAAAGGGGGAGATTGTTTGATCTAGATTATCATTGATGTCAATATGGAAATATTATAGAATACTAAATGATGATATGAAGCCATTGAAAATAAAGAACAAGAGCTATCAGAGCAAGAGAAGCCATAGGAAAACCAAGCCAAGCGTAAGAGTCGAAGAAAACAACGGAGGAGCATTGGGCGGAGGAGCACTGCAGATTTTGTTACAATTCACCTTTATTGAACTATCACATATGCCTAAGAGAAAAAGCCAAAAGGAAAGAACAGTCAACATATCGGAGAAATTAACAATGCATCGGAGTTAATATATCAGTGACTTTATCGACGGTTCTATTATATGCCACTCGTCAAAACCCCGGATGCTATATGTATTACGGACCCGGTGGTTCCATCACAATATGTCCTATTGTTATATTGCATCTGTTGTAAGGCCTGTTACATTTAAAAACGTGGAGTGCAATATCATTGTGGACACGCTGCACCATTATATGCACTTTAATGAAATATCACATCCGCCTATCAGAAGTTATGTATCGCAAAATATTAAAGGAATTTCACACTAAAACAACAAATGGGATATTATATGCATACCTGAACAATTTATAGTAACAACCCTAATATAATATCGCATCCATCGCATATTGCAAGTCATAAAAGGATGTTACATTCAACAACTCCAATTGCGATAAGGTTGTGGACCCGACGGAGTTATCGAAAAAAATTTAATGTCACATCGCATCCACTCTGTCGGTAGTAGGGTATCGACAATGTTATATAGATAATATTGAGTGTTGCCATAGCGGGAGTTTTGTAAAGTTGTGATTATAATTAAAAGTGATGACATGGATGTGGAACCTCATGTGGCTATGACCTTCTCCTATGATATTTCCGAAAATAAACAAGTTTACGATATATTTTGTAATATGAAATAAATCGGCTTCTCCTTCCAAATGAACATGTCCTTTGGGTATTGATGAAACTCGTATAAATACAAGCTAAGCGATTCACCTCAAGGACTGATCTTGTGTATCTATCATAGAGAAGGTGAGACAGTTCAAAACTCGTGAACTTGAAGAAACAGAGGAAGATAAAGGTGGAGCAGGAAGCCAAAGGTCCAACGGAAGGCGAAGGTAGAGCGAAGAAGCAAGCCGAAGACTGAGCGGGAAAACAAAATCTTTTGACTGGGTTACAAAGACTAAAAGGGACAAGGCTTAGTGAAGAATACCTTGGGACCAATGTAATACAATCAAACATTTCTTGAAAAAGTAAAACTATAGGGTCAGATCCCTTGGGGTTGGTGCCTAAAAACAGAAAGGATTGGTGTCCTTGGAGTTGGTGCTCCTAAATTCAAGGTTGGTTCCTTGATAAGATAGGGTTGAAGCCCTAGAGGTTGGAGCCTCATCAAAGTCCAAGTTGGTGCTTGGAAAAATTATCATATATTGTATTCAATCCTTTTCTATATTTAATAAAATCACTTCTTTGATTAAATTGTAAAGAATCCAGACTGGTAATAATAAAAATTGAAAAGAAATATTGATTCACCCCCCTCACAGTATTTCCAACACTTTCTCAATAAGTTCTTTAAATTCAAAAACTTTAGCGAACGTCTGATTTTTCTTCTTCATGAAGAAAATACAACACTTATGAGAAAAATCATCTACAAATATTACATAATACACGTGCTTCATCGTGGAGGCTGTCGAGAACGGTCCACACACATCTGAGTGAACTATTTCAAGGATCACTTGCGCTCAACTGTCCTTATCATGAAAGGTATATTTGGTGTACTTCCCTAATGTACACCCTTTTCATGTGTCTCTCTGCTCTAGTGTACCCTTGGGAAGTCTTGTAGAAATTTGTTGCATGATATTCAAAGCTTTGTGGTGCAAGTGACCCAATATTCTTTGCCACAACTCACCGATGTATTGACTCACAACTTCTCTTCTTTTGTGCTTGAAGCAACACAATCTTCTACATCTGATTTGTAGAGGTTCTTCACCCGAACCTTCAATCCGCTTCACTTGTCCTAAAGATATGTGATGAAGAAAATCCTTTCCTTTTCTAAATATCACATCGTAGCCATGGTCATCCAACATGGAAAATGAAACCAAATTCTTCTTTAAACATGAAACATACATGACATGTTTTAATGTGAGAGGAGAACCAGACTCCCTCGTAAATGTAACAATACTGATGTCGATCACACTACACCTCCCATCATCTCCCATTTCGATGTGCATCTGAAGGTCCTTCTCCTCCAAGTTGTTAAATAATTATTTGTTACTGGTCATATGGAATGAGGCTCCACTATCCAGATACCACACATTGCCCATCACCGATGTCACCATGCAAGTGATGAAGGTCAAATCTAGCTCAAATTGTGAAGCAAGAGCTTCACCTGTCGCTCCTCCTGAGGGCTTCTTGTCGGCCTTCTTGTGCAGACATTTCATGGAATAATGTCCCAACTCATGACAGTGAAAAAAATTAATCTTTGACAAGTCCTTCTTCTTGCTTCCCTGAATGGAATGTGATTTGGAATGGGATGGCTTCCCTTTCCCTTTATTTTCCTTTCCATCTAAGGCACAATTATTCTCATTATCATGCTTGGATGAGGATCCATTTCCAATGTTCCGTTGAATCTATTCTTGCACCAAGTTGGACCACAAACGCTCCCACTTTGGTAACTTCTCCCTCCCATTTACTGAGTCCTAGTAATTGTGCCAGCTCTTGGGAAGGCCTAGAAGCGCTAAGATGACCATGTCATCTTCAAAAACTTTAACATCAACACTTCCAAGATCATCTCGACATTGGGTGAACTTGGTCAAGTACTTTGGTATTGTGTCACCCTTCTCCATCTTGATTTTCCTGAGCTTGTCCTTCAGTGCCAGCTTCTTGTGGTCACTACTGTTTTGAAACAGGTTTGTCAAGGTCTTCCACATTGCATATGGAGTCTCCTTACTGTGGAGTTTCCAGATAATATGATCTCAAACTCCTTCTAGGATAATCCTTCTCTCCTTAGCAACACATTTTTTCCACTCTGCCAGATCTTGAGCATCAACTATTGGAGTCTTAGGAATATATTTCAGTATGAATTCATTAAGCCTGTTGTCTTCCAACACTGCATCCATCCTTTCCTTCCAAGAAATCTACCCTCAAGGGCATATTTGAGTCTCAATCCGTAGAACGACATCTTGCTGGATTTGAAGTATGATACTGCAAATTCGATTTCAAGTGCAAAAGACAAATTTGTATTCTGCTCTTCTAGAGTGATTTCTTCTCAGATACCATGTAGAAATTCCTTGTAGATTCAAAGTGATAATTGTAATTTACTAAAACAATAGACTTGAATCTCTACTCATCAGCGGAAACAATTAAACGAGCGCTAAATCATGAAGCATACAAGAGAAAGAATTCAATTAACACATTACACATTGATTTCCTAGGGAAAGCCACATCTAAAAACCCCTGTTATATTTATATTGCGTTAGTCAAAAAATATGAGAAGATCACAATTCTTTGCTCAAGCCTGAGCAACCTTTGCACTATCTCTATCTGTCTCACAGCTTCCTAAAAAATTCCAGGCCAATAATTTACCAATTTCTTGCTTTCCCATTCCATATTTCCTTACGCTATTTCCTTGGGAATTACCCCCTATTAATTAGGGAAATTCCTTAATTGGAATTGCACAATCCTCATAGGCCTTCCTCTGACTGCATGGATCACCTGTACAATTCAGATGATTATGCAATTGATAATACACTATCCCTGAACTCCAATCTCAACTTGGTAACTCTAAAATCTCACATGCATGAGTCCTTTATGAGTGAATCACCAGTTTACTAGTTGATCACTGCAAGCAACACCACACTACTAGACCTCCCACTAGTTCCTGCAACAATTAGAACTAGTTTAATTGACTTTAACTCAGTTAAACTAAATTAATTAATTACAACTCAAAATAAACTAAACAGGGTTCCTATAATGTAGGAGACGCTCTACATGACTTAAGTTAGACCCTCAAATCAAATTAACTCAGCCAACTAAGTCAAATTAAATTAGTCAACTAATAGAAGTTGTCATGAGATGTGGAATTACAATTTTATTCCCAATTTAATTCAAGGACAAAATTAAATTAGGATTTTCTTGTTACGTTTTCAACATTAAAAACATATTTTTTATTTTCTTTGGTGAGAGCTTCTTTATCTACCTCTTCCTTCTCTACCTTCAGTTCAAATGCATTGATAATATCTTCCACTATTAAATTGTCAATGGATATTCTCATAAAAAACCCTTCAATCACTTTATCCTCTTCTTGATCATTAACTACTTCTAGATCACATACTGCTTCAAGATAATTTCTAACTACTTTATATCTTGCTGCTACAATAGCAACTTCAACCTGCAATTGTTCATCAAACTCGACACTTTCCATTGTTGAAATAAGGAACTTCTGAGAGGGGGGTCAATCAGTAATTAAGAAACTCTTTTTTCTTTTTATTAATATGCTTACAGTTCCTTCTTATGTTCTTTAACTTGTGAGAGCATTCATTCTTAAAACAATGAACCAATAATATTTCAGAAACACATATTCAAACAACAATCACATGAGAAACACACATTTGACATAGTGTTTTTCACGTGGAAAACCAAAGGGAAAAAACCATCAATTTGTTGTTTGTTTTATGATGTAAATTAAGCACCCACTTAATTACATCTGTTTGTTTGTGAGCACCCACTCACAGGAGGCACCAACCCCCTTTGTTTAGCAAGCACCAACTTTCCAAGAGGAACCAACCTCTTTAGTATGCAAACACCAACCTGCCTTTGGTTAGAAAGCACCAACTTGCCAAGAGGCACCAACCTACCCTTGCCACTGTTCTACTATTTCATACAATTTTCAAATTGAAAACAGAGGCATACAATTATACAAGTAAAATACCAATAAATAGTTGTCTGCAGATTTAACTACTGCATTCTGCTTTATGTGCTCACTTGTAGCAGATCTACTCTTGATGCTCACAACAACACTTCCTCTGCGCTCCGCATTCACTCTCAAAGGCTCTTCATTGACTTCTCTACAACACTACCCTCACCATTCTCCACACAACAGACTCGTTGCTCTTGCTGCACTATCATACAAAGTCCTCTCAGGTGCTTCAACCTCTCTATCACTATGTGCTTCACTCACAGCTTAATACTCTCACACATTTTCTCAAAACCTGAGTAGCTCAAAGGAAGTTCTAAGTTTTTTTATTGTGCTGAACTGAGCTCAATGTTGTCTATGTCACCATCCACACTGCCCGAGAGTGTAATCCAGGCATGGCACTCCATTCTTTTGTTGCATCAATATTTACAAATTTTGTCGTTGCATTAAAACATAAGAATGGGCTTCGTTCACTTCACCATCTCACTGTGTGACTCTCCATGCCGAGAAATTAATCTTAGTCCACCTGCACATTCCACTGAGACTCCCCATGTCTATTCATGGCTCATAGAGCTTGACTATACTTCCGCATGGCTTTTCTATTTTTCATTTATTTCTATAATAAGCACACGAAATATCAAAGATGGCTTTCTTTCAACATCAAGACAAGCCCATAAGTTCTTTGACAGTAGCCATTACTCCTATGACCAACTCCTCTGTTCCACATTCAATCCTGTAGCTGCCGACCCGTATGCCTTTAACTCTCTATATTACACTATATCGGAGCTTTGCCTTATCAGAACTTTAATATTAAGAGACATTATGAAAACGACGAGTTCCGATGTCATTGAACCTTTTTTGCTTAGCCCCTTTTCGCATATCCACCATGGGATCGGGTGTGGTGACTGGAGGCTTAGCCTTAAGGAGTTAAGTCCTTTAGCATTCTGTTGGGGGACTTTTTTCCTTTGTTAATGCTCTGCACCCTTGTTTCTATTAGTTTCCTCTTGACCATGTGCTAACACATCGAAGCCCCTTCCATTAGAACTTTATCAAGTGTTACAAAGTGATGAAATCCTCAATCCTCTGATCATCGACTTCCAATATGACATCATCACTGCCACGTGGTGACTCTTGAGTGGTGACATGTGTCACCCAGATATGGCCCATTAGGCCCACTCAAAATTCCAAAACAACCTGCCATGTGTCCTTCTGTATCACTTCGTCATGTTGATGTCCACTACTACTTGTCCCTTATTGGAGCTAATCAGATCCTACCACATGTCCTTATTAGAGAGAATCAAATTCTTCCATGTTTCCTTATCGGAGCCAATCATATGCCACCACTTGTCCTGCTAGAGGAGAGAGAAAAGGGCCCGCCCACCTTTAGTTTTGTGATGAATTCCTTTGTTATTTATATTTTGGAATTCTCAACATCTTTTAACGCTATCGACATTTTAATCATTGAAACATTTAAAAGGTTCACGATTTGGAAAGTTCTAATGTTGCGACTGCTGATCTTCGATACCCAAGGCCTCCAATATGTAATCGTTGATATCGCTATACTCTGATGTTGCGATGCATTGGTATGCCCAAACTTCGATATGCAATCGCCGATATGGATGATTTCCAGGGTTGCAATCACCAATGTGCCGATACTCTGATGTTCCGATGCACTGGTATGCTCGACCTTTGGGGTTGTGATCACCGATATGACTGACCTCCAATATTCTGATCTCCGATATGCCTATATTCCTTCCCGCCCAAGGCTTCAAATCCATGAAATTCAACAAGACATAACTTTTGAACCAAGAGTCCATTTTCGGACTTTTGCATACCGTTGGAAAGCTTATTCAGAGCAATTTCGAATGGTGAGGATCTGATATAGGCTTTGAGTCCTTATGTTTCTTGGAATGTGACTACACACTTCTCCTCCCATCGACTCTTTGGCCAGTTGAACACCAACTACCATGATGATCATTTTATGGCTTCTTCAGTAAGCCTACAACTACCATGGAGTTCCATCCAAACACCCAATCATCATGCTGACCGTTGTTTGAAATCAATTCCAACACTTACAAAACCACCTATACACCATCAAATGTCCAACAATCTTTGGAATTAACGACAACACCATAAGCTCCCCCTCAGGCTTGTCACGGTCTACTCCGATGCCAATTTTCTCTCCCTTTGACATCAATGAGAAAGAATAATTCAAAAGAACTCATCCTGAACCATTGCAGTCTACTCTCCCATGAATTCCACATGCTAAGTAACTTCTGTTAGTTCCAGTGTTCGCAACCTGTCACCAGGGATCAAAATGGGCTCTTACTATGTCTGGTTTTTAGAGATTTTTTGCACATGATATTCAGTGCAAATCATATCCTAAGTATTTCCATAAAAATAATCTCAGAAAAATATTTCCAACAATATATCACACTCCCGTAACCGGTTTCTGGATTATAAGATATGATCGAAATGAATGAGTGATTCTTGGTTATGCATGTTTTGAGGTCAGTTGCTGCACACAATGACAAGTTTAGTACAAGATCAGTTTCTGAAATAATTGTAAGGAATTTTTCAAACGCGAAAGATGTTTTTGTCCATCACATACCAAATAAAAAAAACCTCCTTCCGTTTATTCACAGGTGATACTATGTGGGAGATATGCAGTGATATTTAGAGCCTACATTAAAACAAAGCAAAATTTTCATTTATTTTACTGTTTTAGTCATTTTAGTGCGGTGCCATTTTACAACAGATGGAAAGTAATTTTGAAAAACCCAAGGAGTTTTTTATTAAACACAAGCCATATAAAAAAAACCTCTTTCTGTTTGTTCACAGGTGTCGTGAATTTGGATATGAGACTAGATCTTTACAACTCATTTTCACAGATTTAAATTTTTAATGATTTTCTGTTTTAGAGATGATTTTGTGGCACAAATTCCGAGAAACTGGAAACGAATTTCCAAATTTTGAGAGTGGCTTTTCTCCAACATGACCTTATCTACAAAAACCTCTTTCAATTTTGTAACAGGTGCTATGGTTTAGGAGATACGAGTTCATCTTCAACACCTATTTTCATAAATTCGGTCCAAGTTTAATGTAATTGATTCTATTTTGAAGAAGATGGTTGAGCTCAATTCCCTTAATATGGGGATGAGCTAAATGTATAAATTTTATGAATTTCATAGTGTAGAGGTTTTATTTTTGCAGCAGAGAGGTTGTCTTGGCTTTATGTAATTTTTTTTTCCTGAATATCATTTTAATAAAGCAGTCTTTTGCCCTTTGGATCTGGGATTCATCATGGTGCTGATGTTTAGTATGTTTTTCCTGTAATTCATTTACACATTATGTTTTTTCTGCCTTGTTACAGCATTATCTAAGTGACATGTTAGGAATTCATCCGTAATGATGCTCCTTTCATTATGATTTTGCTATTAGTTGTAATGGTTGTCTTAGTAGAATTCATCCTTGGCTAGATGCTCTATTGAGCAACCTCGTGATTCTCTTTCATCTAAAGTTGTTGTTGCAGATTCATTCTTTGTCTGATGCCTGCAGGGTAGCGAGATTTATCCCCTATACTTCTCACATTTACAATCTTCACTTGGCTGAACATAACACTTAATTTTCCCTAGGTTTTTCGGCAGAAACTGACATCGATTCCATAGTCCAAATCATCCTTTCTCTTGTTGTTTTGACCCAAAACAAATCCAATAAAATCCTCTAAGCTACTATACCTAGCCTAAAATCCATATTTGATTTAGTCATCTTGACTAAAATTCACAAGGAGAGAGCCCTCTCCCAACCTGGTAGGGCTAGCTACCAGGTTAAGCGTGGTATGATGTTACCCTAGACCTGCCTTCCTTCAACCTGGGGTAGATGTAGGCCCTAACATAGTGGCGACTCCACTGGGGAAGAGGTGACAAATCTTCTCCGAGAAAGATCATTCAAGTTGCAGATCTGATTGTTGATGGTGGACAACAGCCATACACATATGAATGTTGAAACATTCACCTAGCGACTCCAACTCAATCCAGAGATTCCAACACTCACTGATCTGTCCATGCACTAAAATAAAATTGTAGGCTATGTGGAAAACCCTGTGTTTTGTGAAGTTTTAAAAGAAGTTAAAGATCGGTTAGTGGATATTGAAATTGATGAAGTATTTTTCATTACTGTCCTTCAATGTTTGAGATCTCTGAAGTTTCCTCCTAAATCTAAAACTAATTTCTTTGAGTTAGTTGTTGAAAAATCTGAGAAGGAGATTCAATATTTAAATGATCAGATCCAATCATATGAATTTCGAGATCCCAAAAAGTTCTTGGAAACTCTCCCTCCTTCAAAACAAGAAACAATAGAGCTGCCCATGGATTCTTGCATTGATAGTTTGCAATTGGAGGTCTGTGTTAAGGAGTTAGGGAAGCAAACAGAGTCTGGTTTCTTTATGGAGTATTTTTTCAATTTGAATGATAAGTTAGATTGTCTTTCACACAACCAAATTCAGTTTGTGCATGGATGGTTGTTAGCATTTACATTTGTGTCCTGGTTGAAGCACTTTCAAGAAGCATCTTTGTCACAGTTCCTTGAATGGTTGACATGGCATTACAACATCACTTGATCCATTGATTTTGCAGCAAAGTAGGGTAGGTTTGTGTAAATAAATAAGCTGCCAAAGGCAGCATTTCAGTTTGGAATGCTATGAGTTGTTTTGAGTTTGCAGTTGTTTGACTGTATTACCCAATGGATGAGGCACTTGGTCTACGGTTTTCTTGACACCTCCAAGGAGTTTCCATCCCCAATAAGGCCGATGTTAGTTCCAGTCTTTGCAGCCTGTCACCAGGGATCAAAATGGGCTCTTACTATGTCTGGTTTTCAGAGATGTTTTGCACATGATCTTCAGTGAAAATCATATCCTAAGTATTTCCATAAGAAGAAACTCAAAAAAATATTTCCAACGGTATATCACACTCCCGTAACCGGTTTCTAGATCAGAAGATATGATCGAAATGAATGAGCGATTCTTGGTTATGCATGTTTTGAGGTCAGTCGCTGCACACAATGACAAGTTTAGTACAAGATCAGTTTCTGAAATAATGGTAAGGAATTTTTTAAAAGTGAAAGAGGTTTTTGTCCATCACATAACAAATAACAAAAACCTCCTCCAGTTTATGCACAGGTGCTACTATGTGGGAGATATGCAGTGATATTTGGAGCCTACATTAAAACAAAGAAAAATTTTCATTTTTTTTTATTGTTTTAGTCATTTTAGTGCAGTGCCAGTTTACAATAGTTGGAAAGTAATTTTGAAAAAACCAAGGATTTTTTTGTTAACCACGAGCCATATAACAAAAACCTCTTTTAGTTTGTTCACAAGTGTCGTGAATTTGGATATGTGACTAGATCTTTACAGCTCATTTTCACAGATTTAAATTTTTAATGATTTTCTGTTTTAGAGATGATTTTTTGACACAGATTCCGAGAAACTGGAAATGAATTTCGAAAATTTGAGAGAGTTTTTTCTCCAACATGACCTTATATACAAAAAACGCTTTCAGTTTTGTAACAGGTGCTATGGTTTAGGAGATACGAGTTCATCTTCAACACCCATTTTCAAAAATTCGGTCCAAGTTTAATGTAATTGATTCTATTTTGAAGAAGATGGTTGAGCTCAATTCCCTTAATATGGGGATGAGCTAAATGTATAAATTTTATGAATTTCATAGTGTATAGGTTCAATTTTTGCAGCAGAGAGGCTGTCTTGGCTTTGTGTAATTTTTTTTCCTGAATATCATTTTAATAAAGCAGTCTTTTTCCCTTTGGATCTGGGATTCATCACAATGCTGATGTTGAGTATGTTTTTCCTATAATTCATTTACACATTATGTTTTTTCTGCCTTGTTACAACATTATCTAAGTGATATGTTAGGAATTCATCTGTAATGATGCTCCTTTCATGATGATTTTTGTTGTTAGATGTAATGGTTTTCTTAGTAGAATTCATCCTTGGCTAGATTCTCTGTTGAGCAACCTCATGATTCTCTTTCATCTAAAGTTGTTGTTGCAGATTCATCCTTTGTCTGATGCCTGCAGGGTAGTGGGCTTTCTCCCCTATACTTCTCACATTTACAATCTTCACTTGGTTGAACATGGCACTTAATTTGCCCCAGGTTTGCCAGCAGAAACTGACATCGATTCCATAGTCCAAATCATCCTTTCTCTTGCTGTTTCGACCCAAAACAAATCCAATCAAATCCTATGAGCTACTATACCTAGCCTAAAATCCATATTTGATTCAGTCATCTTGACTAAAATTCACAAGGAGAGAGCCCTCTCCTAACCTAGTAGGGCTAGGTACCAGGTTAAGCGTGGTATGATGTTACCCTAGACCTACCTTCCCTCAGCCTGAGGTAGATTTAGGCCCTAACAACTTCCACCACCTACCAAAATGAATTCATTTGGAGGGAGGAGTCACAACTCTCATCTACTGCTTGAGATAATCAAATGGTTCTCTCGCCAATGGCTTGATAAGGATATCTACCAGTTTCTCTTTAGTGGGTACATATACAAGTTTGACAATGTTGGATGCAACCTGTTCCCTCAAGAAATGATACTTGATAGGAATATTATTAGTCTTTGAATGCATGACTGGATTTCTAGAGATGTTGATCTCACTTGTGTTGTCACACATTATTGGAATGGGATCAAACATATAAACTTGTATATCTTTCAAGGTTTTCTTCATCGATAGAATATGCGTACAAAAAGTAGAAAAAACAATATATTCTGCTTCAACACTCGATAGAGAGATAGAGCCATGTTTCTTAATGACCCACGACACCAAGCATTCACCCAGAAAGAAAGCTACACCAGAAGTACTCTTCCTGTCCTCAAGACTTCTAACCCAGTCCACATCTGTGTAGGCCTTCAAACTGAAATCTTCACTCTTATCATACCACAATCCATACTCTGCTATACCTTGAAGATATTTGAAGATCCTCTTGACAACCACAACATGGCTTTCTCGTGTAAAATCTTGAAATATGGCCACAATCCCCACTGCTTACATGATGTTTGGCCTTGAAGCTGTCAGATACAGTAAGCTTCCTATTATTAACCTATATTCAATCTTATTTACTGCTGGTGTTCCATCTTCTTTACACAATTTGTAGCTTGTAGTCATGGGCATGCTGACATGTTTTCAAAGTTCCCCTCCAAATTTCTTTAGAGTTTCCTTGAGATATTTGGATTGGGATATAAACACACATTATGGAGATGCAGACCCAAAAAGAAGGACAGTTCTCCAATCATGGACATTTCAAACTTTGTTTGCATATAATTTTTAAATTTATTCCCTAACTGTTTCACATCGCTCCTAAATATTATATCATCCACATACACAACCACTATCAGTAGATGATTACCTTAAGATTTTACATAAATATTACTATCAACTGTGCCTTTCTTAAACCCTTGTTGTTGAAGATACATATATAACCTTTCATACCAAGATCTAGGGGCTTGTTTCAAACCATGCATGGCCTTCTTTAGTTTTCATATCAACGCTTAATCGGAGGAGATTACAAATCCTTTTGGCTACTCAATGTAAACCTCCTCTTCTAAATCTCCATTGAGAAAGGAAAACTTCACATCCATCTGATATACCTTGATATTCTTATGGATGGAAAGAGCAAGAAAGATTCTTATAGCTTCCAGTCGAGCTATTGGTGCAAAGGTTTCTTCGAAATCTACCCCTTCTATTTGGGCATACCCTTTGCAGACCAATTGAGCTTTGTTCTTGATTACTTGACCCTCTTCATTCAGTTTGTTCTTGAAAACCCACTTGGTTCCAATAACATTTTTCTCTCTCGGCCTTGGAACAAGCTCCCATGTGTCATTCTTTTCAATCTGGTCTAGTTCTTCATTCATGACTTTCACCTAGAACTTATCTTTTCTTGACAAAGGTTCTTGGGTTCTATCTGTGATAATAGAGTCAAATTTGCATGACTTGTACTGCCCACAAGTTTCCTTCTGGTCTGGACACCTTGCCTTTGATATCCAAGAATCTGACTCTTAGGATGTTCCTTTTGTACATACCTGGAGGGTGTCTTTGGCCTTGAAGATGTGCCTACTTCCTCACCTTCACTGTCTGAATCTGTTTCATTCAGATCGATGGACCTCAAATCTGACCTTTCTTCATCATCTAAGTTCATTTTTCTTTTAGAGGATTTAGGTTATGAACTTCATCTATTATTGGGTCGATGCAATCCTAAATCTTCCTTGTCCTCTTGTTGTACAAATTATATCCTTTGCTTCAAATACAATATTCGAGCTCAGCGCGTGAGTCAAACTTCGCAACATTCGTTTCATTCCTTTTAATGAAGCACTTGCTCCCAAATTCCTTGAGGTGTTTAACTGATGCAAGTCTTCCCTTCCATAACTCATAGGGAGTTTTATCACTATTAGGCCTAAGTTGAGCTCTGTTTGATAGATATACTATTTCCTGGGCTAATTCTCACCAGAAGTTGTGAGACACTCCTGCTTCATCTAACATTGTTCTGGCCATTTCCTCAATTGTTTTATTCTTCCTCTCTACTACTCCATTTTTCTTAGGAGTTCTAGCCACTAAGTACTACCTCCTAATGCCATGCTCTTCACAGAATTCCTAAAACTCTCTTGAGGTGTACTCTCCCTCTCTGTCTGATCTTAAGAATTTATCTTTAAATATTTCTCATTTTCTACCTAAGCTTTAAACTTCTTGAAATGATTTAATGCTTCCGATTTTTCTTTTAAGAGAACAATCCAAGTAGCCCCCGTGAAATCATCAATGAGCAACATGAAATACCTTTCTCCTTTCAAGGTCTTTGCTCTAGTTGGGCCACAAATATTTGTGTGAATGAGCTCCAAAGGTTTGGATGAGTCAAACTCTTTCAATTTGAAATGAGTTCTAGTCTTCTTGCCAAACTGACATGACTTACAGATTGTGTTATCGGGCTTTGACAGTCTTGGTAATCCTCTCACTACTCCCATATTTATTATTTTTATTAAATTATCAAAATTCACATGCCCAAGCCTCTTGTGCCACAGGCGTGCTTCACTTTTTTTTCTTAAATAACACTTAACCCTGAAATCGTTAAACACATATACATTATTATGGGTTCTGATTGTTTTTCCCACTAGTTTTCCATTCTTTATGTTGCAGATTTCACAATATTTAGATATAAAGGTCACATCATAGCCATTATCACACATTTGGCTAACACTAAGCAGATTGTGCTTGAGACCTTCTACATACAACACATTTTGTGCTTCTATTTTTTGATCAAGACTCACTACACCTTTACCCTTGATTCTTGTTGGAGCATTGTTTCCAAAGGTGACATTGCTTCCTTCGTCCTTTTACTTAAGAGAAAGAAATTTTCTTTTGTCCCCAGTCATATGTTTGGAACAACCACTATCCACATACCATTTGTTTCCTTGGTTATGAGTTGATAAGGCAAGACCACACCGCATGCCTTCTTTAGTCTTTCGTTTCTAGCTCCCATTATCCTTCTGGATAACTGACTGTCTATCATATTGGGACTTAAACAAGTGTTCAAATCTACATCTGTGCTCACTTTCTTTGTGCCCACAATTATTAAATTTGAAGCATTCTACTTCACTTATTAAGGGAGAGAAGGCATTTTGATTTCTAAGAGAGGAATATTAAGACTTAGAAATCCGATGTGTATTATTTTTTATATTTTCATCTATTTCAAATTTGATCCTTTTACAATCAATGGCTTTGTGTCCAAAGATATGCCACTTATAGAAGTGGACATAAAACAAATTGGCATGCCTATTGTTAAAAGAATTATGAGAATGAGCAGGAAAATACATTGGTCGTCTGACTGATTGGTTCATTCTCCATTCATTAGGGGAATTTTGAGATCTAAAATGGGCCTCCTAAAGAAATTATAAAACAATAGTGGAAATAATAAAATAAGATTAGATTACATCATCAAATTTTATAGGGAAAAAAGAAAAAACTATGTTTTGAACTCGTATTTTCAACTTATCTCCCTATGAGTTTACTCAAATTTCGAACGAAAACTCTCGTTGGATGCACAATTTGATTCCTCATCCAAGGAGTAACCATGTTGCATACTTTTGATGGACTCGGGTATACAAAAAACGTGATTGCAATCACATTTTTTCATGTATTTCTCATTTTTCATGTAGAAGGGTCCATTGAAAGTATGCAACATGGGTACTCCTTGGATGAGGAATTAATTTTTTCATACAACAAGTAATTCTACTCAAAATTTCAGTAAAATCTTATGGAGATAAGTTGAATATACGAGCTGAAAAAGTAGTTTTATTATTTTATTATTTTTTAATCTTTTTACTTTTTTACTCCAAAAATGGTGAATCATCCCCCATGGTTGACATCATCATCTTGAATCCTATTGGTTCTTATAAAGTTTATTTTGGTTGTACTTTTTCTTAGGAGGCCCATTTTAGACCTCAAAACTCCCCTAATGGACAATCTCCTCTTTGTTTGGGTGCTCTTTTGTCTTCATTAATTCTTTCATGATGCTTCTTCCTATGACTCTGTGGTTCTTCGAATCTTACAGACCTGAATTTTATCTTCCCAATGGAAGATTCTTGTGTCGTAGAGTATCCCAAACCAATTTTGATTCCTGAAGGTCTTTGACTATTTAGGATTTGATCTAGTTTCCTTGCCCCTTCAACAAACTTTTCATTTAGAACCTTCTCAGTCTTTGTTTTCTCAAGATCGGTTCTCAGAGAGACAACCTCTGCTTCAGGACTTTGATGAATCTCTTCCCATTCTTGAATAAAGTCTTGAAGAACTTCTTCTTTTCATTTGGCCTCCTCCAACTCTACTTTCAAAGACAAAATATCATCTTTTCATATTTGTGAGCTCGTCTCCTTTTTTAACTTGAGCACCTCCAATTTAAATTACTTGTTCTCCTCTTCCAGTCTCTCACAGTTTCCTTGATTTTCTTTCAGTAAAAGGACTAGACTGTCCTTGGTCTTGATAGCTTCTTTAAGATTTTCTTTTTGATAGGCATACTCCTCATATTTAGAGTTCTATGTACCTTCCTTTGCAATCTGTAATTGTTCCTTCAACTGATTATTCTTCTTCCTTGCTTTCTTTAATTCACCGAGGGCACTGATAAGTTCCCCTTCAAGGTATTCTACTCATTTTTCTTCTTCCTCTTAAGATTCCATAATACCTTATTTCTTGGAGTCTGTTTCAAAGGCCATAAAAAGATACTTACCTGACTCATTCTATGATGAGTATTCATAGTCTGACTTTGATGCTAAATTATCTTCTTTGGAGTATAACCCCTTCTTCTAATAAGGTTTTTTCTTATGATGTATCTGAGACTTATTTCAAAATTTAAGAACTTCTTCCCTTTTAGCCTTTCTTTATAAGGGAAACTGGAAGAGAAATGTCCAACTTTTCCACAATTAAAACACTTAAAGGGAAACTTCCCTTTATATTTTCCTAAGCCACGCTTCAGTCTTCTGACTAGTTGAGACAACTCCTGATCAGATTCACAGATGGAGCAATATTGGTGATATTTGTGCTCCTTGCCCTTTCTGGATACTTTGAACACCGCTTCCTTTGGTTCAAACTCTTCTATTCCTACTCTCATCTCATAGGCTATGAGAATACCATGCAGTTGATCCGTCTTGAGATCCTTTAAACTAGCCATTCCCTCAATAGATGAGATTTTGGCATTAAATCTCATGGGTAAAGATCTTAATATTTTATGAATGATCATATCTTCCTTTAATTCTTCACCAAGTCCTCTAATCATATTAATCACTTCATCAACTATGAGGAAGTATTATACTATGCTTTCATTCTCAATATTTCAAACCTCATTCTGAAAGTTTGAAGTTTCACTTGCTTGACTTTGCCATCTCCTTCACCACACTGGTTAAGTTTTACCCACATTTCATTAGAAAACTTACAATGCATAAATTTTCAAGTTCTGATTGACTAAGACCAGTGATAATGGCATGCTTAGCTTTACCATTGCTCAGATATAATTTTTTTCCATCTACATTAGTGGGAGGAATATCAAGGACATTGTAGTCTACTAGTACTGAAGTCCAAACATCTACTCCTTGGGACACAAGATACACTTCATTCTCACTTTCCAAAAAGCATATTTGGTCCTACCAAAGATTGATACTCCACTTGAGTAAACTTCTTGACTCTCGTGCCTAGACATAATTCCTTATAGATCTACCTTCCATTGTTTAAATTGTTGTTGAAGGAACCTAGGCTCTAATGCCAATTGTTGGAATAAGGAATTGCTAAGGGGTGGGGGGGGGGGTGAATTAGTAGTTAAGAAACTATTTTTTCTTTTTCTTACTATGCTTACAATCTCTTCTTATTTTTTTTTAACTTGTGAGATCATTCATTCATAAAACAATGAACCAATAATATTTCAGACACATATTCAAATAACAATCACATGAGAAACACACATTTGACACAATGTTTTTCATGTGGAAACCCAAAGGGAAAAAACCACCAATTTGTTGTTTGTTTTATGATGTAAATTAAGCACCCACTTAATTACATTTGTTTGTTTGTGAGCACCCACTCACAAGAGGCACCGACCCCCTTTGTTTAGCAAGCACCAACTTGCCAAGAGGCACCAACCTCTTTAGTATGCAGGTACCAACCTACCTTTGGTTAGAAAGCACCAACTTGCTAAAGAGGCACCAACCTCTTTAGTATGTAGGCACCAACCTACCCTTGCCATTGTTCTACTATTTCATACAATTTTCAAACTGAAAACAAAGGCATACAATTATACAAGTAAAATACCAATAAATGGTTGTCTGTAGATTCAACTTCTGCACTCTGCTTTCTATGCTCACTTGCAGTAGATCTCCTCTTGCTGCTCATAACAACACTTCCTTTGCACTCTGCCTTCATTGTCAAGGGCTCTTCACTGACTTCTCTCCAACACTACCCTTGCCATTCTCCACACAACACACTCACTACTCTTGCTTCACTATCAAACAAAGTCCTCTTAGGTGCTTCAACCTCTCTGTCACTATGCGCTTCACTCACAACTCAATACTCTCACACATCTGCTCAACACCCCAGTAGCTCAATGGAAGTTTTGAGTTTTGTTCTTGTGTTGCATTGAGCTCAATGTTGTCTCTGTCGCCATCCACACTGCCCGAGAGTGTACTCTTGGCATGACACTCCATTCTTCTATTGCATCACTCTTTACAAATTCTGCCGCTGCATTAAAACATAAGAATGGGCTTCGTTCACTTCACCATCTCACTGTGTGACTCTCCATGCTGATAATTTAATCTCAGTCCACCTGCACATTCCAATGAGACTCCCCATGCCTATTCATGGCTCACTGAGCTTGACTGTACTTCCGCATGGCTTCTCTATTTTTATAATATGTGCATAGGATATTAAAGATGGCTTTCTTTCAACATCGAGATAAGCCCAACAATTCTTTGACAGTAGCCATTACTCCTGTGACCAACTCCTCTGTTCCAAATTTAATCATGCAGTTGTCATCCCATACACCTTTAACTCTATGTATTGCACTATATCAAAGCTTTGCCTTATCAGAACTTTATTCTTAAGAGACATTACAAAAACATCAAGTTCTAATGTCCTTGGCCCTTTTTTGTTTAGCCCCTTTTCACATCTCCACTATAGGACCGGGTGCAGTGACCAGAGGCTTAGCCTTAAGGCATTAAGTCATTTAGCATTCTGTCAGAGGCCTTTTTTCCTTTGTTATTTCTTTGTTCCCTTCTTTCTATTAGTTTCCTCTTGACTATGCACTAACACTTCGGAGCCCCTTCCATCGAAACCTTATCAAGCGTTACAAAGTGCCGACATCCTCAATCCTTCGATTATCAACTTCCGATATGATGTCATCACTGCCACGTGGTGAATCCTGAGTGGTGACATGTGTCACCCATATATGCCCCATTAGGCCCCTCAAAATGCAAAAACAACCTGCCACGTTTCCTTTCATACCACTACGTCAACTGCCACTTGTCCCTTATTAGAGCCAATCAGATCCTGCCATGTGTCCTTATCCAAGCTAATCACATGATGCCATGTGTCCTTATCAGAGCCAATTGTATGCTACCACGTGTCCTAGTAGAGGAGAGAGAAAAGGGCTCACCCACCTTTGGCTTTGTGATGAATTCCTTTATTATTTCTCTTTTGGAATTCTTGATGGCCTTTAACACTATCAATGTTTTAACCCTATTGCAACATTTAAAAGGTTCACCACTTGGAAAGTTCCGATGTTTCCATTGCCGATCTCTAATATGGAGGGCCTCCGATATGCAATCACTGATATGGCTATACTCTGATGTTGCGATGCACTGGTATGCCCAACCTTTGATATGTGATTGCCGATATGGCTGATCCCTGGGGTTGCGATTATCGATATGCCATTAATATGATGTTGTGATGCACTATTATGCCCGACCTCCAATATGGATGATCTTCGGGGTTGCGATCACTGATATAGCTGGCCTCCGATCTTTCGATCTCTGATATGCCTATATTCCTTCCTACCTAAGGCTTCAAATCCCTAAACTTCACCAGGCCATAAATTTTGAACCATGAGTCCATTTTTGGACTTCTGCATATCATTGGAAAGATTATTCAAAGCTCTTTCCAATGGGGAGGATCTGAAAGGATTTGAGTCATTTTGCTGCTTGTAAGGCGACTGCAAACTTCTTTGCACATTGACTCTTTGGCCAGTTGAACACCAACTACCACGACGATCATTTTATGGCTTCTTCAGTAAGCCTGTAGCTACCATGGAGTTTCATCCAAACACCCAATCATCATGCTGACCCTTGTTTGACATCAATGCCAACACTTACACAACCACCTATACACCATAAAATGTCCAACATCCATATTTCCATAATCAATCCCTGTTTCAAAAAAGAAACCACACATATCATCAACATAATGTTCATCCACCCTATGGTGGGATATCTGAGCATGCATGTGTTCATTAACAATTTCAACTTCACCAAATTCATCAGTTGTGGTTGGATTCACCAATGCACATCTCACTTTGTAGTCATCATCCACATGTGTCTCATCATAGTGGGATCCACCATCATTTGCACCATTCATGGTACAATGGAGTCCTTGAGAATTTAGATGCTCTTGCTTTTCTTCACACACAAAGGCTTCAACTTCTCTCTATGCAATTTTTGTTGCATCTTCTTCGTCCATATGCATACCTGCATAATGGGTTTCACTTTTATAGTCTTCATGACCATCATTCACCTTTGAGTGGGATTATCCAAGCTTTGTTGTCTTTCGACAGTCTTGTTCATCTACTCTCAGATCTATGGCTGAATTAATAGATTGTGGCACATCTTGTTGATGCATGTCACTCCCCCTTGCACCAAATTCTTCTTCCAATATATTCCATGCTTCTTTGGAAGATGTAGTTTTTGCTACATTACACAAAAATTTCTCATCCAATGCCAGTTTTATAAAATCCAATACTAAAGCGTCATATACTTCATCATATGGGTTATTAGACTAGTACTCAATTAAATCTTTAGCTTGAAGAAAAGTTAGCATTTTGATAACCCATATTTACCAATAACATAGGAGGTGGTAGCAGATCTAAGCTACACAAATCACCCTAGATCTCTCTTCCGTATTTTATTTCTATGATAAAAAAGAAGGGAAAAGCTTTCCTAGGTCACTATAGTTTTGTCGACTTAGCAAGTTAATAAGGTTGACAGTGTGGCAAATGTTTTGTAAATGAGAACGGATGTGCGTAAGTGTCTGTAAATCCCAGAGAAAGTGCTTTTCATTTTCAACCCTCCTAATATTTATTTCATCCCAAGGTGTTTTTGGAATAGACCGATGCCTAGTTTCACTCCAAATATCATGAGAATTAGTTCTCATCTTTGCAATTCTCATTTTCTTCTTAACACTAGTCAAGACTGAAAGATAATTATGGTTGGAAAGAATTAATGACTGAATGATTGTTAGATTGATTGTCACATTTGAGACCATGTTTGTCACAATGTGATATTGGATAGATTTATGTACCCTTCCAAAGTCACAATATTACACCCTAATATTAAACCAAATATTGTAAACCTAATGGATTAATATTATAAACATAAGGGATTAATATTATAAACTCAAGGTATTAATAAACCCAAGGGATTATTAATGTTGTGAATCAAAGGAATTAATAAACCCAAGGGATTATCAGTATTATAAAACCAAGGGATTAATAAACCCAATGGTTTATCAATATTATAAATCAAAGGGATTAATATAAGTCCCTAGTATTAATATTATAAACTTTGAGATTAATTTTAAACCCTAGAAATATAAACTGTAAGATAATGTTGCAATGCGACATTGAATAAGTTGCAATGTTATGTAACATAGTGACAATGATTGTCACACTGATTGTCTCATTAAGACCAAGTTTGTCACAATGCGACGCTAGATAGATTTTTGTACCCTTCCAAACTCACAGTTTAAACTCACAATATTAAACCCTATTATTAAACCAAATTTTATAAACTGAAGATATTAATATTATAAACCCATGGGATTAATAAAATAAAGGGAATAATATTATAAATCTAAGGAATTTATAAACCCAAGGGATTATTAATATTATGAACCCAAGGAATTAATAAAGCCAAAAGATTAATATTATAGATTTAAGGGATTAATATTAAAAACTTTTGGGATCAATACCATAGACCAAAGAGATTAATAAACTCAAAGGATTATTAATATTAAAAACATAAGTGATTAATAAACCCAATGATTTATCAATATTATAAACCGAAGGGATTAATAAACCCAAGAGATTATAGATCCAATGGATTAATATTAAACCCTAGCATTGATATTATAATCCCTAGGATTAATATTAGACCCTACAAATAAAAACCATAAGATAATGTGATAATGTGACGTTGAATAAGTTGCAATATAATGTAACATTGTGACAATGATTGTCAAATTAATTGTCACATTAAGACTATGTTTGACACAATGCGATGTTGGATAGATGTTTGCACCCTTCTAAAGTCACAATATTAAACCCTAATACTAAATGAAATATTATAAACTTTAACATTATAAAATTTAGTATTTTAAACCCTAAAATTAATATACTAAACTTTTACATTAAAAACATTTATATTAATGTTTTAAAAATATTTACATTGATTATCATAAGCCATATTACATCAAAAAAATTTACATTGATATTTTGAGAATTTTGACTTTGATACTATATGGATTTAAATGGGCTTTAATACACTTGTTTATTTTCTCAATGGATTTAAATATTAATTAATTATTCATAAATGTGTAGTTATTAATGGTATATTTTATTAAAATTTTATTGCTAACATGTTATAATTTTTTATGGGTATTTTGTAATTCATTATAGATATGCTTTTCCTTTTATTATTGTTTGCAATATAATTTTTAGTAAAAACTTAACCTCATAAGTTAGTATAGGTTAAAATCATTAGAATTTTGAATGTTACTACATATTTGAGAATTTTGACTTTGATACTATATGGATTTAAATGAGTTTTAATACACTTTTATTTTCTCAATGGATTTAAATATTAATTAATTATTCATAAATGTGTAGTTATTAATGGGATATTTTATTAAAATATTATTTCTGATATGTTATAATTTTTAATGGGTATTTTGTAATTCATTATAGATATGGTTTTTCTCTTATTATTGTTTGCAATATAATTTTTAGTAAAAAATTAACATTATAAGTTAGTATAGGTTAAAATCATTAGAATTTTGAATGTTTATATATATATATATATATATATATATTCTAAACCATAAATTAATATAATGAAAGAAAGAGAAAACAATTTTAAAATTTACTAATTTATTAAATCATTAATTAAAAGTTATATATATATATATATATATATATATGATAAATTTTAGTATCATAAATATGATTACATCATTATTAATTTAATTTATTGAATTTTTGCATGGTTATAAATACAAATCATTATAATTTTAATTTATTTTAATGTGATATACATAATTATAATTTTTATTAAAAAAATTATCTGTAATTTGATTAATAAAAATAAAATTATAATATAGTAAATTGAATTGAATCAAATCGATTTATTGTTTTTATTAGAATTGAGTAGACATTTAAATGTTTACATTTATTTATAGACACCATCACATCGATTTATTGTTTTTATTAGAATTGAGTAGACATTTAAATGTTTACATTTATTTATAGACACCATCACATCTCTTTCCTACTAAGTTGTAAAGCCCCTCTCAAAACAATTATGCATATCAAACAATACCAATACCAAAGTCATATGTTAGATTATTTTTAAGTTTTATGTTTATACATTATGCATGTCTTTTAATACCATATATATAATCCAATTTCAGTTTTATTTTTGATAGTTAATGTTTAGATATAATTTTTATTATTTTAAATATATTAATATAGATAATATATACAAAATGCAGAAATTATTTTATAACATAAATTTCTATAAATATTCAATAAGAAACTATAAATTAATATCAATAATACATGCAAAATGCATGAGCAATTTTCCAAAATAAACTACAATAAACATTGAATTTTAACTATTTATTAGATAAAATTTTAATTTTTTTATTATCAAAAACTATACATTTTATTATAAATATGATTTTAAAAAATATATATTTATTTTTTTATTATTGATATTATATTTTATGTAATATTACAATTATAATCAATTAATAAACTAAATCACATTTCAAAATAATCCAACTTATTAAATGTGAGTGGATGTTATTACTTCTAGAAGAAGACTAGATTTGCAGTGGAATGAGAAATCTTCCTAGGATAAAACCACAACCATAGGCTATTCATTTAAAACGTGCATAGAGCCAAAAACCTACGAGAAATTCTAATGAAAGGAAGCTTTTCCATGTTCTTCCATTTTCATATATTTACACCTCTTTTTTTTCTATACTTTCTCCATAGTTCAGCTATGTAAAAGAATATCACTCCATTTGCAAATTATCTAATGAAATAAAGCAATATAAATTTAAAATGTTTTGTACTGTGCCTTCACCACATTTAGTATATTAATCTAAGTGAAAGGTGTTAAACGTGAAGCCAAATGCAGATTACTCTAATGTTGGTGTGGACACTCAGCCTTCTGGAAAACTTCACATTCAGTGCCAAAACGACTGTTTTACATGCCAAAAATATGATATTTGAGGGACCTTGTTCCATTTAGCATCAAGACAATGGTGAATGTCTGAAATTGATGAAAACTCAAGTTTAAAATCTGCCATCGCTGCCGTTCATACATAGGTCGAAATGTTTTCGTTACCGTGGGATTAAGTGATTAAATTCTCCATCTCGCATTAAAAAGGAAAAGTCCGAACGTTTTTGGGCCAGAGAGGCACTCGTTGTGCATGATATTATGGATTCCTTCTCTGATTGGCCTTGTATATAGTCTTAGCAATTTAATAAGAGCTCCTGTCAGATTTTGTTTGGGGCCAATACATTACAAAATAGCACATGCAAAAGCTTCACAATTTCATATAAATTAATCCTGCAATTTGTAACATGAACATGACTTCCCTAATCTATTTCATCTTCTAATGTAATAGAACAGGATAATTGATGATTGTACAGGTTATATAGTGTTGAATGGTAAGTAGTACATGTTACAACACAAAGGAACTGTGTTCAGCTATTCCCTGAAAGAAAATTGCTTTAACTTCATATACGAAGATCTTCATGTTTTTCATAAACATTTGTCACTACCGTAGATCTGTTCGAGCTTTATATCTATTTAGTACCATAGTTACCAAATTCGAATTCGAATTCAATACGGAAAAAATTCAACTCTATAAAATTTAATATGAAAAAAATTGGACACTATACATCTTATAATTACTTAAATATATTAATTTTTTTTTTTTTTTTTTTTTTTAAATATAAATAAACAATCATTATATTCAAAATTTTAATGAAAAGATAAAAGTTGTATAAGTTAATTTTGTTTCAAAATAGAAGTTACTGTTTTTTATGTTTTATATAAGAGTTATTGATTTGCAACCAATTTGCTATTTTATAATTTTTGTAAAGTAGGAACTATATTTTTTTAATTGCAATTTGTCATTTTATAAAATTTTCTAATATAGAAATTACTATTTTTTATTTTTATTTTTATTTTTTTTCAAAAAAATTATAGTCTTTTATTTTTTTTTTATTATTTTTTCCAATAAGAATTACCAATTTGCTAAAATAGAAATTACCCTTTTTTTTTTTTATAGAAATAGTTTTTTTTTTTTTAAATACAAACTTGCTAATTCTTATAAGAAAATTTATAAAAGCTAATTGATCTTACCATTTGCCTTTCTCTACATTATTTCAATTTTACACCAGGGTTGCCTCGTTCCAAATTCGGTTTTCCCTTCTGTGTATTATTTCCACCAAGTTCGTTTTTCCCTTATGTGTATTATTTCCACCAGGGTTGGGCAGGTCCAAACTTGGATTCTAACAATGCATCAACTACGCAAAGTTGGAGTTAAAAATTTACCTTGTTGGGGTGATTCCTATTCAACAATTGAAGAATAAGTTCAATGACCTATAGATAATAAATGTTGTTCGAATGCATCAACCAATCAAAATTAGAATTGAAAATTTACCTCTGGAATAGATAATAGTGCGATTCCTATTTAACAGTTGAAAAGTAAATTCCTTAATTAGAAAATTCCTAAGTTATTAAGATAAGCGTAAGTTTTATTTTTTAATAAAATAAGTAAAAAAACAAATCAATACTTTTCAATTTAGATATCTACCACACCATCTTCTGAATTTATAAAATGTATTTGAACCATATTTGAAAATCAAGTAATTTCATCTTCTGAATTTATAAAATGTATTTAAACAATATTTGAAAATCAAGTAATGTGAAAAATTCTTATCTATTTAATCAACCATGTATATTTGTATATATCAAATTTCTATTCACCGTATACCTTGCCCTCCCTATGGCCATTGTTCAGTGTAACGAAGCACATTATGTATTCATATTGGGGCGCAAAACAGATTCAAGTTGGAGAGAAACAACGAACTGGAACGGGTGCCTTTGACAAAAATATAACACCGAACGGAATTAGAATTTTTCCTACCGAACCGAACTCGCGAATTAACGTACTTTTTTCGCTGGTACGGTCGAACTTAGTAACTATGTTTAGTACCCGGGAATTAGAATTCGTTGTGTCATGAAATCCCCCATTTGTAAAATTAATTAAAAATACATTTCTACGTACAGAATTTATGCATTCATGTCAACTCACTGTGACATGAAGTCACCCATTTATAAAATCTAAGCAAATATACATTTCCACCTGCAAAGTTTGTACATTCATCTCTTCCAACATGTTGTTTCCATTATCTCATACGATGGAGCGCTTAATTTCCATTCAACTGATTGCATTTGCTTATCTTCTTGCCACCATTTTATGAAACTGCTTCCTTCTCAGAAAAAATTTGAAGAAATGGCGCGCACATTAATCACGTTCTAGACTCTTTTTTTTTGGTGTAGGCATTGTTTGATATCTTTCAAAGCCTCTTATCCATACATAGACTTCTCTCTTCAAAAAATTGTATCCAGTAGAGTAGTGGACTGATTGTAGAGATTAGCAATGTCAATACTGGCAGGGGAAAAACCCAAAAGCCCCAACGTTTTATCCCAAACTTGGAGAGCAACGGTCCAGTCGTTTGCTCACATGCAAACTTTTGCTGGTTTGCAATCATATCTGTAATATGAAAACTTAGTACTGGGATCTCGATCGTCCTCTCCACCAATTCTATGCATCTGATTAGTATCGTTTCTGGGAACGTTTGCAGTTGTTGCACTGAATAAAACACTTCGTGGTTCTGTTAAATGGAAAACAAACCCATGAGATCACAAATTCTCAGGTTAGTGAAACATGGGAATTATTAGACTATATATATAAGGGAAGAAGAAGTACCTTCTGTAGCATCAAATCTCCAAAAGGATTTGTTGTTGTAATGACTTGCTATAACTCCGAGTTGTGAGATTCACAAAACAATCATTGAATTTCTGAAACAAGACTTGATATAGAAAGAAAACATAGAAATAAGTTTCATATTGTAATGTTGTGGAACAAACCAGATTTGTACTAACAATTCCGGGATGAACAACTATCACATCTATTTCAGCATTGGTTGGAAGCTTGTTGGACAGTACTGAAAGGAACATCAACTGGTACATGAACAGGCAAATTAATAAGTAAACATTACAATCAAGAAAGTGTATGTTTATGACCAAGGGTTATAACCAACTCATAGTGGCAGGTTAAGTCTATCAGTGCTGTAAACCTTTAAAAAGCCCAAAACTTTTTACCCTGAGATTTGCATTAATAACCTACTTACACTGGAATTTAAAAACTAGCATAACACAAGTGGAGCAGTACAAAGTCATAGTTTTACATATGTGAGCAAGTTTGCTTGCACCATAAGCAGCAATGCAGTTGAAACTGTTTTTCTTCAACTTGAGATTGAGATCCTGAGGGTCTACTACTCCGCAATGGTGAGCCTGGACACATTAATAATAAAGACATGATGGGCATTAAACCTTAGGAAGTATCAAACATGACTTCATGAAAATTACAGAGCAGGGCACCAAGGTTGAATAATATCATACCACAAAGTTTACATTAACAATTCTTGAAGCACCTTCAGCTTTGAGAAGTAAAGGTAGGAGGAGGATTGTTAGGAGTGCAGGTCCCACATTACTTGCATGTGTTTCTCCATTAGAAACACTGATTGGGGTTAGATTAATGAAGAACAGGTAACTGGAACTCCATACGTTGCATCCTTCCATTTTATGTCCATTCACATCTACCATGTGTCATTTATACACTTCTAATTAAATGTCAGGTTGTCACCCAATTTTCCTCCATTGCGTATCAGAAATGGCCATTTGTTTTCATTTTCCTCACAATTATTCGGTTTAGATCGGAAAGATCCGCCTATCTTTTTAAGGATGGTTGTCACCAACCTTTTTCGTCTGAGGCCACTGGCAACTCTTAAGTCCAGGTCCTACAACTTTAAGTCCGGGGTGGTTTAATACTACTGACTTTTTTAAAACAAGATAAAAATTTTATGCTTATGCCATGTCCATGAATCTCCAGGTTTACTGAAATTTGACTTTTAAATTTAATGTCAGGTCAAGTGTTAGTTAACTTGTGACGTTGATTAGGAGCGTTGTCGATCCCTTGCAAGTGAAGGGTAAATAAATTTTAGGTTTTGTAAATGAGAAATTGTTACGAAAGAAAATATTCAGGCTTGTAAATGAGAAATTGTTATGAAATAAAATGTTCAGGCGGTTTTTGATTTTTTATTTATTGAAGTTTTTTTTTGAGGAATTAGAAAGCGCTTTTTTTTTTTTGGGGGTCAAATATATAGTTTTTTATATTTACCCATTAGGTTTTGTATATCACTTTGGAGAGACATTTAATTTTATAGGACTTTTTCTCTTTTTTGGGCTCAAATATATAGGTTTTATATCTAAATAAGGATTTAGAGAAGTGTTCTTGAAGATAACACTAGCTTTAGTTAACAAAGATATCAATAATCTATATATTTAGTTAACAAAGATATCAATAATTTATATTTAGTGCTGTCTTGTTATATTTAGCTAATATCTTGGTATAGTTTTAACTCGCAATTTATTTAATTTTTTTTTTTTTAAATGCTATTCGTAAGTGGTAAACATGCCCTTTCATGTTTTGGGAATGTTATAATATTACAGTTGAATCTAGTTGGTTGACTACACTCTAGAAAATAGGAGTCGTAGGGTATCTCATTTTGCCAAATTTTCCATGACTTACACCTGTCCCAAGTTCCTTTCGAGATTTAAACTTTTGTGGGAATGAAAAATCTCTACTTTACCAACTAAAATAAAATTGTGATATGACATACTTAGATTCAACGGATCATTTTATCACACTTCAATATTGCATGATGCTTCCTAATGTTGCCCTCACAATGTGGCATCGGAGACAGAATATTTCAACATTCTCACAGAATATTCTTGTCATTAGCCTGTAAATATCTTAAAACTAATTTAAATTGTAAATTAATATAATAAAATTTTATTTTACATCAACATTGATATTGTCATTTAAATTGTAAATTAATATAATAAAATTTTATTTTACATCAACATTGATATTGTCAATATTTTTGATTTGTTAAAATTTTCTTAATTAAAATGCGACAGTTTATGTGGATTGGCCATAGATTTTCCAAAATGACCCTCAAGGCTATTCCCACCATTTATGTAGGGATGCCAAATAGAACCGATGTAGGTTGTCCACATCCACAATTGAGTGTGACCCAAAAGAGGCTGTCATGCCCCTAGGATGAAAAGCAAAAGGTTGCAAGGGCTCCTAGAATTTATCAACCATGTGGTGATTCTCATATCATGCCATGTTTGTTGCAAGGTTATTTTAGACATAGAGTAGTGTATCAAGAGCTAAGTCACAATTGATGGAAGGTTTGCACGAGAGGAGGATATGGAGACATTTTTGGAGATGCATAAGGGGTTTCATGGAATTCAGTTCATTAACTTATGATGATAATATCATACTCATTGGTCTGTAGTTGTTGGAGATGGTGATGCTTCAAATCATACTAATTAAGATGGTTGACATGGCATCACAATCATTTTAAGTCACTAATGTGTATAAACTAATTAAATTTCAAGAATAAAAATTAAATTTCAAGAATAAAATTATATGATTGAACTTTTAATAACCAAATAAAATTATATATTTGAAAAAAATTGGAAGTATTTTAACTTGTTTATTTACAAAACATTATTTTGAAGAAAATTAATTTCAAATGTAAATTATTAAAATTTTCCACCTTTTCAATTTCTATTTCACATATTATATAATTTTGGAATAATTATATATATATATATAATTTTTAGATATAAGTTGTATAATTGATTTGATTGTGTATTTTGATTTTAACATTGTTGCTATTAATCAATTTTATTTCAATAATTTCTATCTAAAATTAAATTTTAATCATAATAATTTTTAATAATTCTAATTTAGTAATTCTTTTAAGTTAAAATGGCATCGTTTATGTGGGTGAATTAATTTTCTAAGGCACCTTTAATGTTGTTCTCAACATTGATGTAGAGATGTTAAATGGAATCGATAGGGGCTATCCACTTGCATAGTTTAATGTGGCCCAAAACCAACTATCATGGCTCATGTCGAAAATAAAAAAGTTGCAAGGGATCCTAGCATCCAACACTTACTTGGTAATGCTCAACTCTTACAGTGTTTGTTTCAGGGTTATCTTTGACATCAAGTAGTGTACCAATGACTCACCTATGGCCGATGGAAGGTTTCTGCAAGAGGAAGGTGTGAAGACATCATTCGAGATGCATAAGGGGGTTTCATGATATTCAATTATTTGAATTGCGGAGATGACTTAATTACTCTTTTTTTTTTGTAAATATGACTTTATATTACTATTGATAACAAAGAGGGTTACATAAGATTTTACTTCAAAAAGTTTTCATGACTTTTTCAACTCCATAGTGTCCAAAATCCTCTTTCTGGATACCAAAAAATGGGCCATATACTTTAGTATTGACCTAAAAGGTAGAGTGTCGCCCAAATAGATTCCAACTTCAAGTCAAACACCCTTTACAAAATAACATAAGGTAACTCAAAACTAACATAAGGACGCCACAACCAACAAACTTAACACCAATCCTGGAGAGCCAACACCATGGGAGTTGTTCTTCGGTAAGGCTTAATTTGCAGTGATAGTGTTGAGAAGAACTACGTTGATTACTACATCCTCTTCCTCATTTCCATTGGATTCAGTATTAAATTTTGAAGCTATGTACCTTTCCACTCGATTCAACCTTACCACTATGTCATCCAAGTTGTATCTAAAATCCTGCTCGATGAGCTTGATTTCTTCCTAGCCTACAAAGAGTTTTTAGTTGTCGACTATCTTATCACAGATGATCATGTTAAGTAGTGACTCCATTTGGCGATGGAAAATGGAGGCATCTCTTCTTGAATTTTCCAATATCTGGTACCCATTTGAGGAAACCTCCACTAATCTCAAAATCAGAAAAATATTGACAGCCACCAAATTCCTTGGCTTCCAACTTCAGGATTTCTTTATGAACCTCCAAAGGAGCAGCTTCAAAGAAGTTAGCTACAAAATCCCATATGAAGAGTCATTGGTTCCTAGAGGAGGATGGCCTTGCAACTCCACCTTGTCCTATTGGTTGTCATTGTCTCGGGGCCATGTATGCTCTGCAATCAAAAGATATGACTACTACAACTGCAGAACAAAAAGGGATTCCAACAATATGATAGAGGGAAAATAACTCGACCCATATACTGACTATAGAGAAGGGTAATTGAATGGAGGAATGATGGGTTGAATGGGCCTCAAAAGAACACTCGTGACCTAAACAAACATATGACTGGGTGACCATATAGTGCTCCTTATGACTATGAGAGGTGACATGAACCCTTATAGCTATATGGACATTATATACCTGGGTATGACGAAACCCAATTTTAAAACCAAATCAAAAAGGTCCATGTCACCTGAATACCAAACCCCACATACAAGCACTAGACAGTGGAAGGATATTTTTAACAGGATCTTTTAGAAAAAATCACATAAGAGATATTCTCATCGACGCGTTTTGAACCAACCAGTGTAGTTCATCTTTAGGATAAGATGAGGAACTAGATCCAGGCAACGAAATAAATAGATGTAGAGAGCTATTAACTAGCCGTTAGTGGAAGGATAATCTAGTTGGGTCTGTGCTTTGTAAGGAAATCATGGAAAGAACGACAACCAACTCAAAAGATGGGCCAGACCTCGTGTTGTGCAAAAACAACACAAAGAACATGGAGAAAGACTACCACCCTGAAACCCTAAGCTCTGATGTGGTCGATGACTAAAATGATCATAGATTATGTGCAGAGGGAAAAGGGAGGAGCAAGTATGAGAATGACCTTGATATAAAGTCGTGAACCAGTGATGTAAACACCATACTAGAGCTGAGCCAACTCCACAAAGCAACGAGTGACAACTTTGTTAACAAACGGACCACTTGAGCTTCACCACCCTACTAACAACATAGTTAATTTATACCAACCCTTTTGCATGGGAAGCCTAGAGAGGGGAGGGGATATAGACTTAGGGGAAATGCACAACGAGGGCCATGTGTCCCATGTAGATCTAAAACTCACAAAACCAACACAGGAGTGCATGATGAAACCGTTTATGAGACAAATTTTCCTGTCAGGTAAATCTTGAGCGATGGCCAATTCGCCATGAGAGGTCTCCATATCCACAAGGATAGAAGGAATGAACAATGTAATGATCTCGAAGCATATGTAAATGTTGAAATTGAAGGTTGGGAAATTAATAGAGTGGTGTCGAACCAAGTGAACACTTGTACCAAGAACCCACTCATGCCACACGGTTTCCATACGAGATATTGGACAAGGCCCAAATCGATTTACGAGGGCTGCCAAAGGTCGTATCGTGGGGAGGAGATAGGTTAGGGTTAGGGTTAAGGTTAGGGTTATGTGAGTGTCATTGGATTTAATGTATAACTTAGGTTTTACTTGAAATCTTTTTATTATAATATATTACAATGATTTTCATATATTAAATGAAAATTTTAAATTAATAAAAAAATTATATAAATTTGTAATATATATTTTTTTTTCTAAGTAAAAGTAATCTATTAATATGTACAGAAAGATACAAAGAGGACAAGGCCTCGACCAAGGTATCGTAGAGTATCAACAAAATCTGGACTGCCCCAACATTGGGGAAACTAGTCCAGTGAGAGCAGAAACCTCAAAAATGGTATCACTTCTCAAGTCCAGACCCCACAAAAGAAACAGTAAGATGGTTCCTTGACGATTAGTCCAGATAGGAAACCAGAACCCAAGCAACACTAGAAAAAAACAAAAAGACCAGATAATGAACACCTGGGCAGCCATAACCGGCCTCGAACTATCATCAGGCAGCCCCTGCCTATTCTCCATCCCTTGGTTTCCGCTAATGCGATATTGCGATGCGATCTGATCGCAATCGCATATCGCTATATGTAAAGGCCTTGCCCTTTGGTCTCCCCATGCTGCGATCCGCCGTCAGGTCCGCATCATCGCATCGCACATATGAAGGTGTAAAGGCTCCGCCCCTTGGTTTCCGCCGATGTGATATTGCGATGTGATCTGATCACATATCGCTATATTGTAAAGGCCTTGCCCGTTGGTCTCCCCATTCTGCGATCCGACATCGAGTCTGCATCATTGCATCGCACATATGAAGGTGTGAAGGCTCCGCCCCTTGGTTTCCACCAATGCGATATTGCGATGCGATCTGATCGCAATTGCATATCGCTATATGCTGAGGCCTTGCTCTTTGGTCTCCCCATTCTACAATCCGTCGATATTGCGATTCGATCTAATCGCAATCGCATATTGTTGTTAATTACCACCTGCATCCTGGGGTTGAGCTTCCTTGTGCACTAGGCCAGTGCAAATTTGCAGTTGATTGTGATCATCGATGATGTTGAGAGGACCGTAATGTAGGATTTGGTCCTGATCAACTCCAATGTTTGCTAGGAGATCAACAATTTTGTTACTGTCCCTTTTAACATGCATAAAAGTTATTGCTCTCCTATTTCTTATCCATGTCTCTAAAGTTTCAAGCCTTGCCAATAATCTCCAGCTGTGGGCAACTCACGAAACCACATTTCCTTGTTGGAGTAGTGTGGCCATGTTGAGAAGGATTTGAGTGTCTCCTTCTATAAGTATGGGATAAAAATTGTGTTGATCAGCTAGTTGCATACCTTGCCATAGTCCTTCTAGTTCCGCCGAGTTGTTCGTGTCCCATCCTATGGATCCAAAGTACAGTGGTAGGGATTGGCCCTCATGATTCCTGAATAAGCCTCTGAATCCTGCTTTGCCTGGGTTGCCCTTGGAAGCACCATCAAAATTAAGCTTGATCACTTTCTCTGGGGGGTGAATGCAATACGAGGGCGTCCTGGTTGCGTTATGATGTCTATTGGAGTTCAATTGAGCTTGTGGGAGCTCTATATTCCAATTATCCCATATGCTTAGTTCTTGTGGCTATGTCGAAAAGTCCTCTGTCATCCATTTATGTAAAGCCAAAGTTTCTTTGATATTCTAACATAGGTTATTCCATATGATTTCTATGGAGGTTTTTTTATTTTTGAAAATTCGTTTATTTCTTTCCTTCCAGATTGTCCAAAGTAGGAGACTTGGCAAGATGGTCCACAACTTGTTGAGAATTTTGTTATTGTATGGCTTTGGGGTCCAATTGCTAATGGTGTTTCTGATATCCCCAAGAAGTCTGCAGGGTCTCTGGCATCTGAAAGTGAGCTTTTCCCAAAGCTGGTTGGCCATGTGGTAGGAATCCATGAGGTGCTGAATGGTTTCTTCATTTTTCTGACAATTGGGGCAGTACAAAGGACCATGAAATCCTCTTTTGATTAAGTTGTCCCATGTGAGAATTCTCCCATGATACAACAACCAGATGAAGGTGGAGACTTTGGGCCAGATCCTAGTTGTCCATATACGATTCCAGGTAGGACCAATTAGATCCTGAGAGTGAGACATTATCTAGTAAGCTTCTTTGGTGGTGTATATTCCTCTCGGTATGTAACCCCATCTTAGGACATCGCTACCTGCATTAACTTTAATTTTCCTATTGGTAAGCTCTTTGTGTATCTCCATGTTGTAAGCTTTCGCTTCTTTGTGTACTATTTGCTCCACCTGTTTCCATTGCCTAAATCCCTGTGTATTGCTAGGATTCCAGTAATGTGTTACAGTGTTCTCTTTATTAGTGTCATTTCTATTATGATTTGTGCCTGGTATGAGTACTGCAATTTTGGGTCGTTGTTGCCAGGAATCTGTCCAAAAATGCGTTGTTCTCCCATCCCTTATCTCCCAGAAGCTATGTTGATGGATGATGTCTTTGTGTTGCTTGGCCGCGTTCCAAATTAAAGATCCTTTGGGCATGGTAGTTACCCTTATTATTTCTTGTTGCGGTTGGTTGTTGGCATACTTTGCTGTCCATAATTGCACCCATGGCTTTTGTGGACCAGATACCCATTGCCACCATATTCTGGCTCCCATCAAGATGTTGTTATGTTATGGATCGCGCAAGCCGAGACCTCCCTGCCTTTTAGGCTTGCAAACCTTTTCCCATTTGACCAAGGCCCATTTTCTGTTTTGTCATGTAGAACCCCATAAGAAGTTGCGTTGCAGATTCCTAATTCTCTTTAGTACCCATTTCGGAGCAGCAAGTACAGAGAAAAAATAGAGGGGCATGGATTGTAGAATTGCTTTAATCAAGACTAATCTGCTTGCCATGTTAAGAGTCCTATGAGTCCAAGATTGGAGCCGACTGTCCATTTTCTCCAAGATTTGATGCTAGGAAACATGCTTTAAGGCGGAATCTATGAGTGGTGCTCATAAATACTGAGAAGGAAGCTTGGCTTGAGGGAAGCCTATGATTCGAGCAATGATTCTTTGGGTGGTAATAAGGGTGTTGAAGAAAAAAATTTGAGATTTGGTGGTATTGATGGTTGTGCCGGAAGCAGCTGAGAATGTGTTTAGAAGTACTTTGAAGGTTCTGGATTCATTAACAGAGAGGTGACCAAAGAGCATATTGTCATCAACGAATTGCTGATGTGTAATAGCGGTGGAGCCATGGGCAGAGAGACCTCTAAGATCATGAGAATGAGCAGAGTTCTTTATGAGACGACGAAGACGCTCAGCCATAATGATGAAAAGAAATGGGGATAGAGGGTCCCCTTGACAGGTGATACAGTTTAGAGGGGATACCATTAACAAAGACAGAGCATAGCGGAGAGGAAACAAGGGTCATTATCCACCTTACCCAGGTCGGGCTGAATCCAAAGGTTGTTAGCACGCTCTTTATGTAAGTCCAGCTGAGCTTATCAAAGGCTTTGGAAAGGTCGATTTTCAAAAGCATTTCAGCTTGTTTCCTTTTTTTAAGAGAGCGGATGGATTCATGAGTGAGAATAATGCCATCCAGAATTTGGCGACCTTCAACATACCCAGATTGCTCTGGGGAGATGAGAAGAGGGAGGAGCGATTTGAGGCGATTGGCTATGACTTTTGAGATAATCTTATAGATAACATTGCAAAGGGCAATAGGCCTGAACTTCTCCGGAGTGCTTGGTTGAGCAACTTTAGGAATAAGGGCGATGAAGGTTGCATTGAGCGAAGGGAGTAACCAGTGCATGACTCTAGATTCTTCTACCACATTCCAGACATCTACTTTGATTAAATCCCAAAAGTGGTGGTAAAAGTTGGACGTGAAGCCGTCAGGACCCGACGCTTTCCCAGCCTTCAGTTGTTTTGAAGCTTCTTCGACCTCCAAGATGGTGACTGGTCTTAACAGAAGTTGATTATGCTCCTCCGTGATGAGTTTAGGAATATGCTTGAGTATTTCATTGATTGCTTGCTTTCTATCTGTGTGCTGCTCTTGATGAACAATTTTGAAGTGATTTGTGAGCTCTTCCTCTATATCTTCTTGTTTCTCCATTTTGTCACCCTGTGAATTTTGAATGTGAGAGATTGTGTTATTCATTCTTCTTTGTATGGTTGTACAGTGAAAAAACTTGGTATTTCGTTCCCCTTCTTTCAACCATCTGATTCTGGACTTCTGTCTCCATAGCATTTCCTCTTGTCTGCCTCTTTCATCTAGTTGCGTTAGCAGTATTTGTTCTTCTTTGGCATACTCCTTTGTTCTACCCTCTAGGATGATCTTTTGCTGTAGCTCTTCCATGCTCTTCTCAAGCGCTTTCTTCTCTTGAAAAATGTTTACAAAGATTGTATAGTTCCAGATTTTGATTTGTTTTTTAATATGCTTCAATCTTTGTTTGAATTATTACATGAGAGAACCTCCATTCGGTATGAAACTTTCGTACGCTGTTTTGACTACTATATTAAACTCAGGGTGGGTGAGCCAAAAAGCTTCAAGCTTGAAGGGTTTTCTGTTTGAGTTTCTTGGATTTTTCTATTGCAGAGAGATGGGCCAATGATCTGATCCAGCTAGGGGTAGGATTGAAGCACATATGTCACCACCAAGATGGACGAAGTTGTCTGATATTAGAAATCTGTCCAACCTGGATGCGATTTGCTGAGTACAAGATTTGTTGTTGTTCCAGGTAAAGATGTTGTTGTCAAAAGGTAAATCTGTTAGTCTATTTTATTGAATATAGAATTTGAAGTCATTGCTTTCTTTTTCCAGTTTTCTTCTACCCCCAATTTTTCCTCCAGCCGTGTGATCATATTGAAGTTGCCACCTGTTAACTGGAGTGGATGAGTTCTTGTAGCATTGAGAATTTCCAATGTTTCTAATAGCTTAAGTTTTTGTGTACTTTCTTGTGGAAAGTAAACATTGGTTAAATGCCCATGTATGTTGGTGCCAATCAGGTGGAACATTGCATGTATGAAGTGATGCGAGGCATAGAAGTTTGTTAAGGAGACCTGTTGAGTGTTCCAAGCTATGGCTAACCCTCCCGAGGCACCTGTTGCATCAACTGTAACTGTTTGACATCCTGCCCAGGCTTTGGATAGTATGGATTCTAAAGTACTGGAGCTACATTTTGTTTCTTGCATAAATATAATGTATGGTTGTTCTTTCTGAATCATGTTCTTCATCATTTTGTACTTCCCGGGACCGTTAAGTCCTCTTACATTCCATGAGATTAGCTTCATGGTTGACTGGTAGGTAGGGACCGATAATATTTGGTCAACTTAGAGCATCTACTCGATTCCATGAGCATTTCCCCAATTAAAATGGTGTGTTGTAAGTCTGTCTTCCTACCTCTATTCTTCCCCTCTTTGATGATATGTTTTCCATCCCATCGGCCTCCTTCTTGTATGCCCGGAGTGTTATGCTGATGCATTCGTGTGATCACTACTTCAAGATTCTCCAATTGTCTTTCCGGTATTGTGTTGAACTCCTTCCTTTTGCAAGCTTGCTCAAGACTAAAAAAGTCTATTTCCCTGAGATCAAAGCTATCTGGTTCTTCTTCCATTAAGATTTGTTGATTGCCTTCTTCCTGTTGAGTGAGAGACTGAGTAGGTTCTGCCTGAGTATCATCAATTTCCATTATCTTTTCGGACCATAGTACTTTGTGCTGAACAGGGTTGGTGTTGTTTTGCAGATCTGAAGCAGGCTTTTCAGAGGAGATGATATTCGAAGGATGACTGGTTTTGGAGTGGGTAGGAATGGTGGATGTATGATTGTGTGGATCTGTGCTTGTCTTTGTTGGCTTGGGCGTATCTGAATCAGGCTGTTCCAGATTTGTCAAGATATCAAAGTTGTTGCTTGAGGACAGCAAATCAGAGGCTGGTACAGTAGTTTTGGGCATTGAGGGGGGTTTTTTAGTATGCATTTTCCGACCCTCTACCTTGGTGAATCCACCGAAATCAAATTTGTTTCCAGTTTCTATGTTTCTAGGCAGCATGTTTAAGGGACAATCACGAAAGAGGTGACCGTGAGCATGGCATCTCCTGCAACGGAAGGGTACATGTTCATAATCAAGGGGCTGAATCCATTCAAATTCATCGTGCAGTAGACTTACCGTGTCTGGTAGCGCATGGCCCAACTTCATGTAGACGCAGATCCGTGCATATGAAGTGTATCTTCGAAGCTTAGTTTCCTCCGCAACCTTAATGAACTTGCCTAAGCCATTTCTGATGGCTTTTAGAGAATCATATTCCTAGTATTCTAGTGGAAGCGAGTACATGTGGATCCAGACTGGCACCCAACTGAAGTCTTCTTTGTCAGGGTTAAATCTTTCTACCCAGTCTCGTAGATAAAGGCCTGCTATGTTGAAGAAGTAGGGTCCTTCATCCAGTACCCTGTTTCTATCTTCAAGGCAGTTGAAAGTGGCTGTGAAGAAGCCTTTAGGGCCCAGCTGTAGAGTTACATGACCTTTGGGCTTCCACTTCGAAATTATCCAGCCTTGCAGGGCTTTTTCAGTCAGCCAGAAACCTATAAATTTGTCGATCAGTGCGTGATCTTTCATATATTGTATTTGCACATTGATTCTATGGCTAGGAAGCTCAATCTTTGGCCTTTCTGTAGCAATGGATTTGCATGTTGGCGATGAGGCTTTCTTCGTTTAACCTGATGTTTCTTTTTTGTCCTCTGTCTCTTGTACCAGATTTTCTTGTTCATTCTTTTGCATCTGCTGCACCAGTCGTGCCTCAGACTTCTCTGGATTCTTTGTTCTGCCCTCTATTGGGTTTTCTGTAGTGTTATTTTTTGGGGGAGGCATTGATGCCTCCCCCATTGGATTGTTCATTATTCCTTGCGCTCAGAACTACAGTGCCAGTCCTGACAATGTTTTGGTCTGAGCTTGAAAGACTATAGGTTCAAGCTGTGCGTCGTCGGTGGTTATGAAAGGAACCCTAGTTCCTTAGTGTGCCATTGCAGCGCCTCCTCTATTAAACGCCCTGTAATATATTATTATTATAATAAAATAAAATTAATTTAATAATAATTTATAAAAAAAACAATAATAACTCTGTTTTAAGATAAAGATTATAATATATTTTTATATTTTCTTTAAATAGAGTTTAAATTATTAATAAAACCAATTATGTTAATTTTTTATATATAATTTAAAATATTAATAAATAGCCATTATATAATTTTTGATATATCATTATTGTGTTATAAATATTATTTGTTATTGTGAAAAACTCTTTTTAACTTGACATTTTTATTAATAAAAAAACCATATACTAAAAAACAAATTAATAATGATTTATTAAAAAAACTAATTATATTTTTAAATAAAGATTATAATATAAAAATATAAAAATTATAGACATATTTATTTATATTATAAGAAAATATGATTATATAGTTTTTAATATATTCTTTAAATAAAGGAGATGACTGAAATGAGGAGCATAGTTTTTGATATATTTGTTGCGAACCACAAGTGTTGTTAGACCAAAACTCGTTGGTGTTAGCCAACAACCACATCACCAAAGATAAGGATCCTTGAGAGCTGACTAGTCCATGTTAAAAAATACACGGGGAGCATTGGTTTATCCAATGTCCAACAATCCCCCCCCCCCCCCCCCCCCCCCCACAACATGAGTTGAGTGTGTATCGAACTCGTGACCTATGTTCTAATACCACTCGTTGAGAATCATGATTTCCATTAGAGCAAAACCCGTAGGTTTTAGTCAACAATCGCATCGCCATAGATAAGGATCCATGAGAGATGGTTATTCCATGTCACAAAACACCCTAAGAGCACTGGTTTATCCAATGTCCAACAATATTATTGTTAAATAATTGAGATGATTGAAATGAGAAGCAATGACACGCTAATTGAAAATTTTGAGGTACGTGTGACCTAGGGTTTCAAGATATAAATCAATAAAGGAATATCTAGGCATACAAGCACCAAGAAAAGGTTTACAAATGATGTAATCACCAAAGGAGAAGACAAACCCTCAAATCAAACCCTAATTTGAAACTAGGGTTATGGTTATTTTGGGGCACAAATTCTTAAGAAAGATGACATCAACCCTACTAAGGAAAATTTAGCCATGTAAAATGCTAGATTTTAAGTAACAATGACCAAAAAGCTTAAATTGAAGTCACTTAAGATGCAAATTCTATCTAAGAATCTCCCTAATTGAATTTGGCGCTTCAAACAAGCCCTAGTAGCTTGCCTTGAAGGACTTTGAAAATTAAAAGAGAAGAAAGTATAGATTTTTTTTAAATTTTTGAGCAACAGAAGGATTCCTCGTGCCTATTTCCACTTGGGTGATGGATTCTTTAGGGCTAACTTTAAGAGAAAGTGAATTAATAACTTTATAATAATACCTTAATAACTATACATTAATTAATGAGTAAATTAATCTATACATTAATAAGTATTAACTATATATTAATAACTATAGATAGAGATAACTATACATGGACATAACTATAAAATAAAGTATATCCATTAGTAGACATTAATAGACATTAACATACATTAGAAGACATTAATACAATAATTAATAAACAAAAATTTGACATTGTAATTTGACATGCAAATTCAATGTCACATTGCAATGTTGCAATATGATGAACAATAAATGATGTTCAAATGTGGTGAACTAAAAATGATGTGACAATGTGACTAACAACAATTGATGTTGTAATTGTACAAAAAAAGGGTGTCACATACTCAACATGGGCGACCATACTCAACACGAGCGACCATATTCAACACGGGCATCATGGTAAACCATGTTCAACTCATGTATCATAGTCAACCTTAGTCAATCATAGTAAACATGGTTGTCATGGACTATGATAATCAACATAGGCACTGTGATCAACCATGGTCAACCACAGTCATTTATAGGTAATTGGTGACAAACAAAAGTTGTTGTCACATTGTGACAAACAATATCAACATCACAATGTGATAATCAAGAAATGATGTCACATTATGACACTCGATGTAAAAAACAAAAAATGCCACAGTTTGACGAATAGCAAATGATGTCACAATGTGATGAACATCAAATGACATGGAATTTGGACAAAAGAATGGTGTCATAATGTGACAAACAATAAAACATTGCCATGTGGAGAATAATAAATGACTCTACAATGTGATGAAAAACAATTATGATGCCACAATGTGATGAACAACAAACAACATTGCAATGTTATGACATAAAAATGTGCCAAGAAACGAACATGAACGTAAATATATATTATAAATAATAATAATTTATTATTAATGAAGAGCACATATGAAAGGACATGACTCTACCAACAACCATGACTCTTATGAAAGGGCACTTCCCACCTAGTATATAAATGGGGCCTTCATTGTCTTCAAAACATGTCATTCATTCACACAATATACAATATATTATTTGCTCCTATATGTAATTCTTTGCTATATTCCAAGTATTATGGATTTATTAACTTGTGAATGAATTTTGTTCGTCACATTTGGTATTAGAGTCATGTTTTCTGATCACCGAGATTTTGGTCAGGCTTTAGCGACATTCTCAAAAATTTTGGAGTTTCTCCAGCTCCAACGTTTGTGATGAAGCAAAAAAATATTAGGCCTTTAACTATTTAAAAGAAAAAAACAAGAGATTGATAAAAATTTTTTAAAAGAAATAACACACACACATATATAAACCAACACATTGACAAAGACAAAAAGTATAGGAAAGGGAAACAAATTCCTATATATATATATATATCTATATATATATATATATATATATATATATATATATATATTATTTTTTATTTTTTTTTAAGGAAAAGAAATAATTAAAAAAGAAAAAAGAGAAGAGTGTGGAAAAACCATATATATTCATTGCTAAAATTGTTGATAGCATATAATCTACCTCGACCTCGTCCATTGTTCGCAGTCACCACCACTACCCTCCCCTCTTTTCCACCATACAAATTGCCATATGATTTGATGCCACCATATAGTTGTTGTGTATGAGCCAATAATACACCACCAACCACAATAATATCCATATCGTCCTAAGTTGCTTCACATCGTTCAACATTCAACATGTTCATACATTATATATAAAATCACAATTAATGTGTTTGTACCTCCCTACCACTTTGTTCGTACAATGAAATCATACCATCGTTTTCCATCAACATTGTTTCCACCAACAATTACAAAGACTTGTAATCTTTTTAAGGGTGCATAATTATTTAGTGAAACAATTGAAACAAGTGCCACGTGGTGACATGTCACTACTTATTTGTATACATGAATTGTGTGCATATACTTTTAGTTTATTTGGTTGAAATATTACGTGCAAAGATGAAATTATTTGAAATAAAAAAATTTCATTGAAAATTTATATATTTAAAATTTCAATTATATTTTGTTTTAAAATTTCAATTATATTTTTATATTAAAATGAATTGATAAATTCAAAGAAGTTTTTAGCTATAGTTGAGCTAGAAATGTAATTTTTGATAATGATTTTAAATGATTTAATAATTAAATTTATACAATTTGGCTACTTAAACATAAAATCAAATATATCTTAAACTATAGGTTTATATTTAAAACTTTTTTTTTTTTTTAAGATGAATTTTGTGCATGTAGTTCTAGTTTGTTTGTCTGGGAACAAATTTGGTGGAATTCTATTTAATATATTTCTTTTGTATTTTTTGAATTTGAGTCCACCAAAAAAACAGAAATAAATTATGGTGGTTTTAATTAAAAATAACATATAGTCAAGTATTTAATAAATAATATTCTCATAGTTAACTTAGAATTGATTGTATATATGACTTTGGAACCAGAGCATTTCATTTTTCACAAGTTGATGGGAATTCTATCCATGGATTTTGAGTGTAAGTCAGGGAGTATGTCAAAAAAATCACGACAATTTTGAGTGTAAGTCGAGGAGTATGTCAAAAAGAAATTCATGACAATTTTTTGTATTGCTCTAATTAGAGATGGTGTTTAGAAGCATTTAATGATAAACATTATCACATCAGCCTGGTTGGTTTAGCCCTGGGTGAATCGGTAGCGTCTGGCCGAGGGGGTGGCGAGTCAATATTCACCTACATTGTGGGATATGGAGTATTAAGGTCATTTCCAACGGGTTTGCAGATGTATTCTCGATGCGAAGGGTCAACGGATCTCAAAATGGGCAGGTGGCTTGTATCATTTTCAGGCTCCCTTGTTAAGAAGCAACCCACATTTGTTGATGATTACAAGCCCGTCCAAAGGAATATCGAAAATGAGGAATATTGCGACCCCATTTCTGCGTCGTGAGTAGGGTTGGAATTTGACGAGCAAATTGTCCATGTGGTGATTTGCTCTTCAAATACAGATTAAAAAATTACAACCGTCAAAAATTTGCCTGGAAACTATGAAAACAGGTTGGAAACTTTTTGAAGGCTGGTCTTTTTAAATTCCAACCGCGATCGTGGGTGAAGCTAGAGTTTAAAATAGGTCTAATGACTTTGATTTTCCCTGACATTTGCTATTCTCGTATGTGTCATCACTATACGTGGTATTTGACTACTTTTTCCCGTGTGTTTATGGGGCCTTCGCGGGTTCTACGGACGGATACACTTAGTTTTCAATCCGCTTCTGGTGTCTCACTATACGTGGTATTTGACTACTTTTTCCTGTGTGTTTATGGGGCCTTTGCGGGTTCTACGGACGGATACACTTAGTTTTCAATCCGCTTCTGGTTTTCACAAAGTTCTGCTGATGGATACACTTAGTTTTCAATCCCCTTGTGGTGTTCACAAACTTCCGCAAACTAAGTTGTTTAAGTGTAAACCATACCAGAGTTATATCAGAAATTTATGTGGTAAATCCATCCCTCTGATCCAGAAGCATAGATCATGGTTTTACTCTAAAACAGTTCATTGAACAAAAATGGGGTATTCCTTTTACTCTACAATTCTATTATTGCGAAGGAAAGGTTCTTCGTGCTTCTGCCCAGCCTAAAGACTAAAATGTCCTAAAATATTCAACCATCATCCTGAACATAAAGTTAGGTTACATGGGTGAACATAAGGTTACATGGGGTGCTTATGGTGCAAGGACACTTAATGGGCTTTTATTCTTTTTTATGGAGGTTACATGGGGTGCTTATGGTGCAAGGACACTTAATGGGCTTTTATTCTTTTTTATGGATGCAATGCTAGGGAAGGTTTTTGCCTCTTCAGATATGAGTTAAAAAAAGTCAAAACATTTAAAGCCTTTACATAGTGGATAAAATGGAACATCTATTTATGGAAGTTAAAAAATTGGTCTCTTCTTCCCTCTTTTCTATTGTACAGTGTAAGGTTGTTTAAGGCTATTATATGCAGATTTAATGGCTTTTGGCCAAAACCCGAAGCATTATTTCAGTGGGTATTCACTACTTGGACAACAAATTGCAATATTTATCTATGTTCAAAAGGTTTCTCTATAGTCAAATTTGACACTCAAAAATACTTGGACTTTGTTCCTAATGAAGGACCATGGTTCTCGAGAAGAGCAGGTATTTCTATTACTCCATGGTTACCTGAGTTTGATGTGATAACCATGGTGATCACAACTATGCTAGTTTGGGTTAGGCTACCAAACCTCACTCTTCCTTTATGACATCACATAGTTATTGAAGATATTGGTAACAAACTAGGAAAATTTAAAAAAATGGACTAAGAGAGAATAGAAAAATAACTCTTCACATTTGCTAGGATCTGTGTGGAGATAGATCTTAACAAAGGGTTGCTAGATCACATAACTTGGAAACACAATTTAGTGGTCTCAACTTTTGGACTATCAAAACATGGCTTTCTATTGTCGTGAATGTTTCCAAACATGTCATCTTCAGAATACATGCCGACAATCTAAGAAGATCACAAAAAATAAAAAGAGACAACCAAACAGGTCAAAAGGTTGGCAAGTTTATAAGCTCCCCATTTCGAATGATGAAGAGGAAGAAAACAAAGAGACACAACATACACATACAAAAGTCAAAGTGTATGGGGACATCGTGGCACAGGTAGGTTCCAATACTCTTCTCCATATGGCTCAAACTAGGCAGCAACCAGAAGAGATTTGTCTGACTTAGACACCAGCGATCATTTAGATTCAAGAGGACTCTGCCCTTGTAGGCCTGCAAATTTTTGATGGGCTTAGAGGCTCCAAAAGAGACCATGTTTCAGAGAGTTCATACTCTGATAAATAATCCCCCTTGGTGGATGTAGATAGAGCTTTGGCAATGGTTTAGATCAAATTACTCAAATGGTCAATGGCACAAGGTATTCAAAAAGAAGAGTAAAAAGATCGGCTAATGTGGATACTGTCGGGTATTTTTTCCCCATTTCTCTTGTATATGTTTATGTTTTTTCACTTTGCCCTTATATTTGAGGGCATTTGACTTATCCAGAACCCTCTTTGCCCTTGATTTCTCTTTTTTGTAATGTTTTCAGCGATATATGACATACACACTTGGTGTGGCTACCAAATACAATTTCTATTTACTCTTAATAAAACCCAACATAGATCCATTTAACTACGAAGATGAGGAGAGAGGGTTCAAATTTCCTCACGCGCAAACTTTTTAGAGTGCAAAATACTATGTCTTAATTTTCATTGTTTTACTTCTTATTACTTTACAACATATTCATTTTCTTTTATTATAGCCCACATTATTTTCCTATTTAGAACATACTTTTTATTTTTTATTTCCCCTATACTAAGCTGTAAAATGAACCTCTCAACTCAATCATAGTTTTTTTACTTTAGAAAAAGAATTATACAATCTAAATTAAAATTAAAATTTATATAATTAAAATTAATCCAAATCAACCTTAATTAAAATAAATCTAAAATTAATAACCATGTAAATACTCGTAAACAACCCTTGCTTTCATGGAAATTTTAATCCAATTTTAATAAAATTTTCCACCATGGTTGATCAACTATATCATAATCACAATGCTTTTCATAATAAAAACACGCCCTGAGGATTTTACCCCAATTCAACATCAATAGAGAACTTCGAAAATCCTTTAAATTCACTGACTCAATCGAAATTTTGGCACCTTATTTCTCGGATTCTAACACAAATAACTAAAATTGAAGCATTTTCATGTGTCATTTATCAAACGCATAGATCTTATTTCCGACCCAATTTTTTCCACCAAAAGAATTAAAAATTCAACAGATGGTGCTGGATACTCTGTCCTCTTCGCCAAATCATCAAAACACTAATTTTACATTTCTTACAAAATAAAAATAAATACAGCAAAACCCTGCAAAACCACATTGTCATTATCTCTATCATGAATATTTTTTCCCAATTCTATAAATATATTACACACCTTATACTAACACATGGCCTAAAAGACCACACCTTGTTTAATAAATCAAAACTCGGTCAATGACGTATTTAATATTTGAATTCAGAAATATCACGAAGCACGCCAAGGGGTATTAAACACTCTATAGTTCCTAATAACTAGAATTAAAGTGTTTGGATGTCCAATAGAGGTTTTTTTACATTAAATAGAATTATCTTGCTACAGGAGCAAAAGTCTCATCATAGTCGATCCCCTCGACCTGTGAGAAACCACGGTGAACAAATCTTGTCATATGTTTCTCCACACTACCATCAGCGACTTGCTTTACCTTGTAAAGCCAATGGGAACTCACAACTAACTTGTTCTCCGATCTTGGAACCACATCCCAAACATTGTTCCAAACTATGGAGTCATACTCCTCCACCATAGCATCAACCCAAATCGGCTGTTACACTGCTTCCTCAAAGGACGATGGCTCGGTCTCAACACATTCCCCAACAAGGGCCATGTATCCAATGTACCTATCAGGTGACCTCCTCTATCTGCGTTGAGAAGATGGTTCTCCCAGATTCTCTCTCGCATCCGACAACAATCTGTCAACTTCTCTTGTGCGCTTCTGTCCCTCTCTGGAAGAATCTACTTGAGTGGATGTCTCCACTCCTAGAACCTCTGCATGAGGTTGCTCCACATCATTCTAAGGCTCCTCCTCCTTAGGAACCAAAAGTTCTTCCATAGCCTGTAGTTGGAGACCCTCTCAAGGGAAACTTGCATGGCCTTCTGCTCATCAAACTTGAGATCTCTGTGAACCACTGTCCTCCGACTGCTAGGCAAGTACACCCGATAGTTGTGGGGTGTGTCAGTGTACCCCACAAGTATTCCCAACTTAGTTTTCAACTCAAGTTTCTTTTGGGCATCCTTGGTTACATGGCAATATAATGATGAGCCAAAGATCTTGAAGTGACCCACATTTGGTCTCTTCCTAGAGAAATCTTGCTCTGGTGTCTTCATCCCAAGAATGCGATGCAGGCTTCTATTCTACAAATAGACCATTGTGTTGCATGCCTCAACCCACAAATGAATTGGTAGGCCTTGGTCATTCAATATCGCTCGAGTTTCCCCCACAATCGTTCTATTCTTCCTCTCGTACACCCCATTCTGTTGTGGGTTATGAGGTGCCGTCAACTCCCGTTTAATTCCTTCCACTGCACAGAAGTCCTTAAACTCTTGAGAGACATACTCTCCACCATTGTCACTTCTCAAGGCCTTGATCTTCTTCCCTGATTCTTTCTCAACCAAATCTTTGAACTCACAAAACCTTGAGAAGGTTTGATCCTTCTTCTGCATGAAATAGATCCAGCGTTTATGAGAAAAATCATCAATGAAAATCACATAATACCTTTGTTTCACGGTGGATTCTGTCAAGAATGGTCCACACACATCAGTATGAACTCGCTCCATGATTGCTTCAGCTCGACTATCTTGATCATGAAAGGAAGACTTGGCGTACTTTCCCAAGGTGCAACCTTTGCATGTGTCCACTTGCTCAAGTTTACCTTTGGGAAGTCTGGTAGAAATCTGTTGCATTATCTTCAAGGCCCCATGATGCAAGTGGCCCAACCGCCTATGCCATAACTCACCAATGTCTTGGCTTTGCACCAATTCTGCTTTCGAACTCAATGCATCACAATCATCTACCTCTAGTTTGTAGAGATTCTTCACTCGGATCCCAATCCTCTTGGTCTGACCTGTGGCTATGTGTCTCAGGAACGCCTTTCCTTTACTGAAGACAACATCGTAGCCTTTGTCTTCCAACATCGTGACCGATACCAAGTTCTTCATCAGTCTAGGCACATACTTCATGTAGAACCTCTATTTTACACCCATTTGTCTACCATTTTCCTTCACTTTTCCTTATCTTTCCTTCACTTTTGCCTCATTTCCACCATAAAACCACTCAGATCATTACATTCAGTGTCAATAAGCATGATCAAGCAAGTTTGCTAATGGATGATTATTTGTTTAGTTTTTTTGACATACTTACAGGATCCCGCAGCTATCTGATGATCCCGCAGCTATCTGGAGATCCTGCAGCCATTTTGTTAAACACTATGATCCACGTGTCAGATTGCTAGACGGGCCACATGGGCACCTAGATATCATCATGGTCGAGGTTCCTATCCTATTGTTTCAACCATACACGTCACCTTCAGCCATGGTCAAAGCAGGTTTAACCACGGTCAACTCAAAGTGGTTCAACGGTGTTTGAAGGCTGTTCGGTCACGGCATCTCCAATAGCGATTTGTCCAAGTTCTGAAGGCGATAGGGAACGCAATCCAACCAGGATTTATGATCCATGATGACAGGAACCATCAAACTCGTTATGCAACCGTGATGTGTCAAAACAGACCTTTAATACGCATGACTGTCTTTCGTTTTTCTGTTAACTAGTTGTACACGTAGATAGGTTAGAAAAGCCTATAAATTGATGCGTCTGCGTACGCTCAAAAGACTTTTGATTGGTAATATTTTGCTGTACTGTGTTGAATTAAGGAGCGGTTGTAAACTCTGTTTTTTTCCAGCACTCTATTTTGTGACCTGTTGCAAATGGAGTAATAAATACAAGCACTGTTTTGAAGTTTCCAGCTATTTGAAGTCTTTTATGGTTGAATGGACAGAGGGCCCCTGCCCATCTCAGCCTTTTGTAGAGTATTTCTTGTGCAGCATTTTATCATTTCCTTATTTGCTTTCTTGAAAATGTATAGTTTTGTTTACTTGTCTTCTTTTATTTTCAGCTGATCAGTGTTATCTTTTGCAGGTTCCTTTTTGCCCGGGATTTATTTTTATATGTGTTGTGTTTGCTTTGCAGCTGATGGTATTTTAAGTTGACAATTCAAGTGTTGTTTTTGCCTTTATAGCTAGTTTTTAAATTTATTTCTCAAAGAGCTGTTTACATATATGTATGATCTTCATCATAAGCTAACATCTTTCAAGATCAAAATATTACTAACTTGCAGCTTGTTTGGGTACTTTTTGGACTGTTTTTAAACTACTTTCTTTCCTTACTTTACACAGTACATGTGCTTTGAAGTATTGAGTTAGAAAGAGTAAATCATTACCACTAGTCTTTAAAGTAGAAGTTTTGATTTTAAAGTGTTTCCTAGACTATTTCCTCACTACTTTCTAATCATGCTTCCCATAGTACATATGGCTGAAGTAGAGTATTAGGAATAGCAAATTATTATCACTAGTCTTTCAAGCATATTTTTCTCACTTTTATAATTCCACTTAAGCTACTTTCTTTCCGTGCTTTACACAGTACATGTGCTTTGAGGCATTGAGTTAGAAAGAGATCATCTTTCATTCTTGGGTTCTAAAAGTGATTCTTTTTCCTTTATTTGGCAACAACTTGAACGGTGTCTAGTACCATTGGTAGTGGTCATTTATTTTCAAAGTTTATTTCAAGTCATTTCAATTTCATTAATTCATTCCAAGCATTTCCTTTCAAGCAAATAGTTAGAAATCACTCAACACACACTTCCACTCATTTAGAATTCACTCTACACACACACCATCACTCACTTGTGTATAAATTCTCATTCCATCTAGGAACATAATTAAACCGCAACAACATCCCCCAACGATAAGAAAAACTCTAAGAGGATACTTAAGTACATATAGTACACCTTCACTTCATCAGCTTACGAGCCCCGGGTTGACAATAAATACTAGCAATTTAGCTAACACTAAATTGACTAAACATTTTGGCGCCGTTGCCGGGGAAGTGAAATTAAGTAGCCATATTCTTAGAAGAAAAAATATAAAAAAAACAACAACTTCAAGGAAAGCAATTAATAACCTATCTAAGTATGCTCTCCTCTTGCACTTTGAAGTGATCTGGAGGATCAGAAAGGAGAAAGTTATTAATCTAATAGTTTCTTAAGTATGCTCTCTTCTTGCACCTAGAGTGAACTGGAAGATCAGAAAAGGAACTATTTAACTTGACTTGAGGATAAAATAAAAATGACATGCATAGAGCTAGAGATTCTAGGGGAAGGTTTTTAGCTAGAGCTCGAAGTTCAATTTTTACAAGTCCATCTGCTTCAAGAGATAGACAAGAGATACCTCCCTTATCTCCAACCGAAACTCCTAGTCCTGAAATTCAAGAACCAAGAGTTGACTCTCCTATACCTTCTATTGAGTTTGAACTAGGAAGAGACTCTTCTCTTTCCCCTACCAGACAACCAATTGTAATTGAGGAAATAGACTCACCTGAAGAGGAAGGAGAAATCTCTTCTCATTCACCCTTTGTAGAAGAACCAGAAGATTTTGAAATCCCTAGGAGAATCATCATGGCAGAAGAAGAAGGAGGCGGTAGAGGTAGAGGTAGAGGAGGAGGAGGAAATAACAATAACAATGGAGGAGGTAGAGGTCCCATTGGAGGAAATAGAGATGGGGATAACACATTTGGGTTTCCCATTGTTGATGAGGACTCCCGAGCCACCATGAAAAACATATCACCATCCGTCCTCCCAAATTTTCATGGATTAAGAACTGAGGACCCTGAAACATTCTTGTTTGAATTTGAAGTTGTGTGTCGAACTTATGACTATCTGGATGATACTCAGAAACTCAAACTGTTCCCATCAACATTAAAAGATCAAGCTTTGAAATGGTTCATGGGATTAGTTACTCAGTCCATTAGGACCTGGGATGAAATGAAACAAACCTTTTTGGATAGGTATTTGGACTATTGTATGCCTACTGATCATAAGGGAGAAGTTTTTAAAATGATGCAAAAAGAAGATGAGAGCTTAGAAGATTTACTTGAGAGATTTCAATATAATCTAAAAAGAGCAAAAATGAGCACCTTGGATGAAGAGACCTTAAAAGCCCTCTTATTAAAAGCCATTAGGGATGAGTGGATAGATATCTTAAACATGATGGGGAAAGGGGATATTTCTCAACTCCCTCTCAGTGAGATAGCAGAACTATGTACCCATCTCTCAAGAGGCAAATCAAAAACTCAAAAAGGGCCTAGAGATCCTTCTCTCCTTAGGGCAAATAAATCTGCAACAGGATCAGTGAGTAGGGCTGAAATTGGTAATATGCTAGATGAATTTAAAACTGACATCTTAGGGAGTCTTAGTGAACAAATTGATACCCTTAAGATTCAGAATAAACAAAAGGCAGAAGCCGAGGCTATGACCATTTTTTGCCCGAAGTGTAGAAAGAAGCATGCTTTAAGGGAATGTCCCTTGGAAGCACAAGTTGTGGAAACCTGTGTAATTTGCTCAGAAACCCATGAGACCAAGGAATGTCCTTCAATCCCTGGCCTCAAAGCAGTCTTTCAAGAAGATCCAAGTACGCTTGAATCTCTTTGTTTTGTTGCAAGGAAACCTTGGCAGGGGCAGCAAAATCAAGGGTCTAACAACTCTATGAATTTCCAGCCCCCACCAAATTGGAATCCTTGGCAACAACCTTGGTCACAACCACAAAATCCTTTCCAAGCATGGTTGCAAAGCATGCAAATGCAAAATCCTTATGGGAGATTTGCCCAATTCTATCAATATCCTCAATCCTTTCAGAATCAGCAAGCTCCCCAACTTCCAAATCAAGGTCAACAATTGTCATTACCATTCCCTCAACAACAATCTCCTCCACAAAATCAAAATTCTCAACTCTTGTTACAATCTCAGCAGAGGCCAAATCAACTTCCCTCTCAACCTCAACCAAACCCCAATAATAGGAATCCTCAAAATGCTTATGTGATGGAAGGTCAACCACTTATGGAAGGTCAACCATTCCCTACCTATATGGTTGTCCCTCTCAATGAGGTCCAACTCAGATCAGGTAGAATCTTAGACCAACCTTCTACAAGTACTCAACAACCAAGCATTTCTGAGGAAGAATCTCTCAAAGCCAATAAAGGTTCTGAAGTATCCCTTCAAAACCCAAGCATTAAAGAAAAAGAAAAAGAATCAGCTCCCTTAGTAGAGCAACCTACATCTTCAACTATTCCTCCTTTTCCTGAAAGATTGCAAATTGATAAAGGAGTGGAGAAGCAGATTTGGTTACCTGACTATAGCTTTCTAGATGAATTAAAAAATGTCTGTATCAAGATCCCCTTGTTAACAGCCATTAAGGAGATTCCCATTCTAGCAAAGACAATAAAGGAGATGAGTTTGAAAAAAACAATAAAAAGAACCAGAGACACAAAAAGGATACATCTAGTTGGAAAGATTGCAGACATTATGATGGGTAAAATTACCATGCAAAAATATGTAGATCCCGGTAGCCCTATTGTTAAAACTCATATTAATGGGGTTGAAATCCCAAATACTTTGATTGACTTAGGAGCCGCTATCAACATTATGAGTAGACAGACCATGGATCAGTTAAAACTTCCTAATCTTCTCTTTACACCTACTTTGCTGCAACTTGCAGACAGATCAATCATTAAACCTGATGGTGTATTGGAAGACATTCCAGTCTCACTAGACTCTTGGGAGTATCCAGTTGATTTTATGATTTTAACTCCCAAGAACAATCTAGGAGGACATCCTCTTATTTTAGGAAGACCTTGGCTGGCCACAGCTGATGCTTTCATAAGTTGTAGGTCGGGAGACATGTATATATCAGATGGTAATTCTACCAAGAAATTCAACTTGTATCCTCCCGCAAAGGCAATAACAGAAATAGGAGAAGATGAGTGGATTAATGATGAGGAAACTCTTCAACCTGTTCTAACCATCTCTGAAATCAGTGAGGACAGTCAAATTCTAAATACATTAGAAAATTTTGAGGCACCTTTAGAATATGACTCTTCACAATTCCAGTTAGATGCAGATATTGAATATCTCTCCTCTAGACAAATGTCTCTCTTCTCAATGGAAGAGTTTGGTAGTTCTTCAGTTGAAATCTTTCCAGGAAAAACATTAAACATTAACAAAAACTTGGGAAGACTACAACAAGAAGAATTAACTAAACTGTTGCAAAAACATTCCACTGCCTTTGCATGGGAATATACCGACATGAAAGGAATCAACCCTAAGACTTGTATTCATCATATTTACATTGAAGAAAACAGCAGACCTATTAGGCAGCCACAAAGACGGATGAATCCAAATCTTAGGGAAATTGTGAAAGAAGAACTTCAGAAATTGCTCAAGGTAAACTTCATTTACCCCATTTCAGATAGCCAATGGGTTTCTCCCTTGGTTATAGTACCCAAAAAGAATGGTAAATGGAGAGTTTGCATTGACTATCGAGAATTGAACAAGGCAACCTTAAAGGATCATTTTCCTCTACCTTTTATTGATCAGGTATTAGACACTTTAGCAGGTAAAAAGTATTTCTCATTCTTGGATGGTTTTAGTGGTTACAATCAGATTCAGGTAGCACCTGAAGATCAAGACAAAACCACCTTTACTTGTCCTTGGGGGACATTTGCCTATCGAGTACTCCCTTTTGGTTTATGCAATGCACCAGCCACATTTCAAAGGGTTGTACTAGGAATTTTCTCAGATCTGATTCATGATTGTGTAGAGGTTTACATGGACGATTTCACAGTCTATGGTAATACATTTGAAGAAGCTTTGGCAAATTTGGAAAAAGTACTGGTAAGATGTAAGGAAACAAATCTTTCTTTAAGTCATGAAAAGTGTTTTATGATGTTTACTGAAGGGATTGTTTTAGGACATCATATTTCAGGAGATGGAATCAAAGTTGATAGATCTAAAGTAGAAGTCATCTCTAAGTTACCTGTTCCAAATTGCCAAAGAGATGTTAGAAGTTTTCTTGGGTTTACTGGTTACTACAGAAGATTTATTGAAAACTTCACAAAGATAGCATCCCCTCTTTTCAAATTACTTACCAAAGATTGTGAATTTAAGTGGGATCCTGAATGTCAATCTGCCTTTGAAGCTTTAAAATCTAGAATATCTGAAGCACCCATTTTAAGGGGTCCAAATTGGAAACTCCCTTTCCACATTTCTACTGATGCTTCAGATACAGCTTTAGGAGCTGTTTTGGGACAAAAGGATTTGATCCCTTATGCCATTTATTACACGAGTAAGAATTTGACTCCTACTGAGTTAAATTATACTGTTACTGAAAAGGAGTTTCTAGCCGTTGTTCATGCTATAAACAAGTTTAGACACTATATAACCGGCTATGAAACCTTTGTCCACACTAATCACTCTGCCATTAGATACCTTATGAACAAACCAGTCACTAATGGTAGAGTTACAAGATGGCTTTTGCTTTTACAAGAATTCAACATAACTGTGTTAGATCGACCAGGTAAGCAGAACACAGTAGCTGACTTCTTGTCTAGAATCCAAAACACTAATGAGGACTCTCCGGTAGAGGACAAATTTCCAGATGAGTATTTGTTTGCAGTAACTACCAAAACCCCTTGGTATGCTGATATTGCTAATTATTTAGTTACTGGAAAATTACCTTTACATTTATTTCCTAATGAGAAAAGGAAAATCATTCAGGATAGTTCACTTTATTCTTGGATCTCTAATGAATTGTTCAGAACAGGGCCAGATTTGATGATCAGAAGATGTGTACGAGAGGATGAGATGCCTGACATCCTTAAAGCATGTCATGACGAACCTTGTGGTGGACATTTTTCTGATAAGAGGACTGCCTATAAAATCCTTTCATCAGGATATTATTGGCCTTCTCTCTTTAAGGATGCAAAGCAATATGTTAAAAGGTGTGACAGTTGTCAGAGAACTGGGAGACCAACTCTTTCAAATGAAATGCCACTACAGCCACAGGTATGCATAGAACCTTTCGAGAAATGGGCTCTAGATTTTGTTGGACCAATTAATCCGCCATCCAAGCAAAATAGATATATACTGGTTTGTACTGATTATGTTACCAAGTGGGTAGAAGCTATAGCATTAACTTCTGCTACTGAAAATTCAGTTGTTCAATTTCTTTTCAAGGATATTTTCACTCGTTTTGGTGTCCCAAGAGAGATTGTAACAGATCAGGGAAGCCAGTTTACATCAAGGATGGTGGAAAAGCTGATGGAGGAATATAAGATTAAGCATAGAACATCTACTCCATACCATCCGCAAGCGAATGGTCAAGTAGAATCTACAAATAAAGTTCTTGAAAGCATCATCACAAAGACTGTTCATCTTCATAGAAGAGATTGGGCAGAAAGGCTTCCTGAAGCCTTATGGGCCTACAGAACTACATGGAGGAACACTACAGGACATTCTCCCTATGAACTTGTTTATGGGAAGGAAGTCCTGTTCCCCATTGAGTTCCAAATCAAGACCTTCAAGACAGCAGTTCAATTGGGGATGAGCTTATCAGAAGCCCAAAAGCACAGAATGGACCAGTTAAATGAACTAGATGAAATGAGACAAGATGCAATTCTAAGAACCGATCTAGTTCAGCACCAAAGAAGTAAATGGCATGATCGACATATCAAGGAAAAGAAGTTTCAAAAGGGTGATTGGACACTCTTGTTTGATTCGAAATTTAAAGACTTCAAAGGGAAATTTCAAACTCATTGGCTTGGCCCATATGAGATTGATGAAGTCTTTAATAACGGAGCAGTTAGAGTGAAGACTATCGATGAACTTCAAACTCCCTTTATTGTGAATGGCCACCGGTTAAAAGTCTACCACAAGCCACTCTCAAAAGAAGAGTTTGTTAAGTTATTTCAAGACGATTCTGGAATGAGGCTGGTGGAGAAGAATTCTTCTCCTCCATCAGCCTAAATCTCTGTTTCTTTCAATTTAAAAAAAAAAAAAGAGAAAAAAAAAAAAAAAAAAAAAAAAAAAAAAAAAATAAGGAAAAGAAAAAAAAATAAGTGTATGAGCCTGAAAACCAATCTCTGATTGGCAGTCTCATACAGAAAACATAAGGTGAAAATCAGGGTCACCTGACACCTCATGTTTTCCCAAGAAAAAAAAACTCCCTTTCCCTCTTTCATTTCCATTCCATTTATTTCGTTCATCCATTCATACATTCATTTCTTCACTCCACCTCACTGTTTTTCACTCATCCATTCATCCATTCATTTCTTCACTCCATTTCACTTCAATAATAAAGTTTTTTTTTGGCAACTAAAGTGTTTTTCTGCAGCTAAGAAGACTTCAATACAATTCTGCAGCTGTTTGACGATCCTGCAGCTGATTAGCTTTCCTGCAGCCTTCTGTACCTGCACAAAAAAAAAACACAGTGTGTCTGAAGAAAACGTTTACAGCTCAGAAGTATCAAAGACCAGGAGAAAGATCATATGCTAGCAATAAATGTTTACAAAGGTTAATAAATCATCAGAAGCCAAATAAAATATGATTCAAGGTATGCTCAAAAACCTAGACTTATGGTTATTTCATTATGCGACTTTTCTTGGATTATGTTTTATTGGCCACTTAATGTAATGATGACCCACTCTCCTTTCTCCCATGCAACTACAAATCTCCGAATCCTCCACGTCTACCAGTTCATAATCACTACAGGTTTTCATTTTACATATGGCTGTTACGGTGGTGCGTCATTAAGGGCCTGTACCCTAATGACGTAACCTAACGCACTACGTCTCTCTGCTCTCGTTTCATAAGCCATGTGTCACTCCATAATCAGAAAACGAAGAAGGTAGCCGCTCCGTCCATAATTTCAAAACCCTCCATGTTTATCATTCCTTACCATCATCTACCGTGTTTCATTATCTACGGTTACCATCCTCTGTTTTTTTTTTCTCCTCTGCCATACAGCCGTAAACCTGAGATACAGTCGTATTGCGACTGTCAGTCACTATTTCTACCATATCCACGCTAACTCCACCGCTCAACTCTCAATTCCATCCGTAAATTCCCGGTATCTAAAGCCGTTTTCGCACCGTATATCCTCTGTTTCACAAAAAGTTACTGTGTGAAGTCCCGAAGTTACTGTGTAGGGTCACCATCAGATTTGTATATAAACAGAACCGAGGGGTCAATGGGAAAGCTTCTGAGGGCTGAACCGGAAGGTTCGAAATTCTTGGAGGCATATCCACAGGTTGAGGAGGCACTACAAAGAGCCAATTGGTTACAATGTATCAGAAAATTTAAGGGCTATCATAAGGAAGTAACCAAAGCTTTTGCTAGATCGTTTAAGGATAAGGAAAGCCAGGCAGAGGTGGGAGATGTAACAATCACAGTCAGCGAAGGAAGTGTAGCAAAGGCTACTTCTCTACCCCAGACCGGTGAACGATGGTTCAAAAACCGGGCAGTCCAAGATCAGCAATGGAAGAGGATTCTCAAAAATCCAGGTATGGACACAAGTGTTTTTACCAAAGGCATTCCAATTTCACATGTTAAAGATGAATGGAAAACTTTATTGCTGTTAGTACAAAAGTTTTTCACTTGTGAAGGAAGATTTGGAGTGATGTATGTCTACCATGGTAAAATTATGATTCAGTTCCAAGGAGAGCATGATATAAACCTCCCTTATTTCCTATTTCAAAGCCTTAGGAAAATGTGTTCCATGGCTCAACGAAATCCACGAAATGTAGAAGCTTACCTCTGTCACCATGGTCTTGTAAAGTTATTGATAGAAGAACAGTTAAAAGAAAAACGAGACACATGGGAAAAATTCCTTGTAAGGAATCATTTTGCAGAGCCTGGAGAGTCTTCTATACCTAGAAAGAGCAGAAAGAAGAGAAGGGAAAGTATCTCTGAGACTGATGTCTTTGAAGGAAAAACTGTAGAAGAAATAAAAGTCCATCATCCTGAACCTGAGATTGAACCCACTGAAGACAGTGCTCAAGAGGTCATCTCGGAAACCCTCGCTGAACTTGCTAAGGAAACTGCCAAAAAGAAAAGAGAGGACAAAAAGAAACAAAAACAAGATAAAGGGAAATCCATAATGCAAGAAAATTACCAGACCACAGAGCATTCTAGTGGTGAAGAAGAGGATAACCAGCCTTTAGCACAGAGGATAACCAAACTTCTTGAGAAAACTGCCCACTCCAAAGAAGTAAAAGTTCAAGAACCAAAGGAGAAAGCACAAAAAGAAATGCAAAGTGATGTCATTCTGAGAAGGAGTAGTAGGTTGCAAGGTAAAACAAAAGCCATGAGGACACTCTTTGTTGACCTTAGCACACCTGAGAAGAGTGCTACACAAGTAAATCTTGAGGATAGTCCATCATCACGTGAGGCAGCCACTCCTCCAAGAGAAGACAGCCTATTCCAGCCAGAGATGGAAACTGAAATTGAACAAGAATGTAGCCCAAGAAAATCACCAAGTATTGATCCAATGCAACAGGAGGTATACAATTATTATGAGACAGTGGAGCAAAGAACTGCTGGGCCAAGTAATGTTCTGTCTTATGAGAAGCAAATAGATTCACTTAAACAGGAAATCTATGAGCTTGAAGTGTTGAACCGTCACATTAAACAAAGGAATGAGGAAATGAAGAAACAAGCGGACATTGCTAAGGCAATTCAAGATAATACCTACCTTCATATGAGCATGTGGCAGAAGAAACACAGCAGGTTGAAGAAAAGATGCCAAAGGTTGAACAGAGCCCTAATTAACTTGAAATTCAAATGTATGTTCAAGAAGCCAAAGGTTAATTTTTCTACACAGAGGAAGAGAAGGAGGTTGGATGTCCTGGCTGAGGCATCCCAGCAGATGGACTGAATTGTGTTTTCATTGCATGAGGACATGCAATACCCTCGGAGTGGGGGTATGTAGAACCTCTATTTTACACCCATTTGTCTACCATTTTCCTTCACTTTTCCTTATCTTTCCTTCACTTTTGCCTCATTTCCACCATAAAACCACTCAGATCATTACATTCAGTGTCAATAAGCATGATCAAGCAAGTTTGCTAATGGATGATTATTTGTTTAGTTTTTTTGACATACTTACAGGATCCCGCAGCTATCTGATGATCCCGCAGCTATCTGGAGATCCTGCAGCCATTTTGTTAAACACTATGATCCACGTGTCAGATTGCTAGACGGGCCACATGGGCACCTAGATATCATCATGGTCGAGGTTCCTATCCTATTGTTTCAACCATACACGTCACCTTCAGCCATGGTCAAAGCAGGTTTAACCACGGTCAACTCAAAGTGGTTCAACGGTGTTTGAAGGCTGTTCGGTCACGGCATCTCCAATAGCGATTTGTCCAAGTTCTGAAGGCGATAGGGAACGCAATCCAACCAGGATTTATGATCCATGATGACAGGAACCATCAAACTCGTTATGCAACCGTGATGTGTCAAAACAGACCTTTAATACGCATGACTGTCTTTCGTTTTTCTGTTAACTAGTTGTACACGTAGATAGGTTAGAAAAGCCTATAAATTGATGCGTCTGCGTACGCTCAAAAGACTTTTGATTGGTAATATTTTGCTGTACTGTGTTGAATTAAGGAGCGGTTGTAAACTCTGTTTTTTTCCAGCACTCTATTTTGTGACCTGTTGCAAATGGAGTAATAAATACAAGCACTGTTTTGAAGTTTCCAGCTATTTGAAGTCTTTTATGGTTGAATGGACAGAGGGCCCCTGCCCATCTCAGCCTTTTGTAGAGTATTTCTTGTGCAGCATTTTATCATTTCCTTATTTGCTTTCTTGAAAATGTATAGTTTTGTTTACTTGTCTTCTTTTATTTTCAGCTGATCAGTGTTATCTTTTGCAGGTTCCTTTTTGCCCGGGATTTATTTTTATATGTGTTGTGTTTGCTTTGCAGCTGATGGTATTTTAAGTTGACAATTCAAGTGTTGTTTTTGCCTTTATAGCTAGTTTTTAAATTTATTTCTCAAAGAGCTGTTTACATATATGTATGATCTTCATCATAAGCTAACATCTTTCAAGATCAAAATATTACTAACTTGCAGCTTGTTTGGGTACTTTTTGGACTGTTTTTAAACTACTTTCTTTCCTTACTTTACACAGTACATGTGCTTTGAAGTATTGAGTTAGAAAGAGTAAATCATTACCACTAGTCTTTAAAGTAGAAGTTTTGATTTTAAAGTGTTTCCTAGACTATTTCCTCACTACTTTCTAATCATGCTTCCCATAGTACATATGGCTGAAGTAGAGTATTAGGAATAGCAAATTATTATCACTAGTCTTTCAAGCATATTTTTCTCACTTTTATAATTCCACTTAAGCTACTTTCTTTCCGTGCTTTACACAGTACATGTGCTTTGAGGCATTGAGTTAGAAAGAGATCATCTTTCATTCTTGGGTTCTAAAAGTGATTCTTTTTCCTTTATTTGGCAACAACTTGAACGGTGTCTAGTACCATTGGTAGTGGTCATTTATTTTCAAAGTTTATTTCAAGTCATTTCAATTTCATTAATTCATTCCAAGCATTTCCTTTCAAGCAAATAGTTAGAAATCACTCAACACACAATTCCACTCATTTAGAATTCACTCTACACACACACCATCACTCACTTGTGTATAAATTCTCATTCCATCTAGGAACATAATTAAACCGCAACAACATCCCCCAACGATAAGAAAAACTCTAAGAGGATACTTAAGTACATATAGTACACCTTCACTTCATCAGCTTACGAGCCCCGGGTTGACAATAAATACTAGCAATTTAGCTAACACTAAATTGACTAAACACTTCACATCTGTCAAGGTGAGAGGAGCTCCATGCTCCCTCTGAAAAGTAACCGTGCCCACTCCTAGAACACTGTATTTCCTGTCGTCACCCATCTCTATGTGCATCTTGAGGTCTTTCTCCTCCAAGGTACTGAACAAACTTTTATCGTTGGTCATGTGGAATGAGGCTCCACTGTCAAGGTACCAAACACAACCCACCATCAATGAAACCATGCATGTGATGAGGGTAAAATCAAATTCGAACTGAGAGGCCAGTGCCTCACCTTCTGATCCTTTCGAGGATCCCTTCTTAGATTTCTTCAATGGACAATTAGTTGCATAATGGCCCACTCATGCAATTAAATCATCTCACTTTAGATTTGTCATTCTTCTTCCCTCCATGAGAAGAGTTCGATTTGGAATGGGAAGCCTTCCCTTTCCCTTTCCTTTCCTTACTTTCTAAGGCTCGATTTTCTTCATCATCATGCTTAGATGAAGAACCATCTTTGGTGCTCCTCCTGATCTCCTCCTGCATCAGATCCGACCACAATCATTCCCAATCAGGTAGTTTCTCTCTTCCATTCACATAGTCTTGGTAACTATGCCAGCGCTTTGGAAGATTGAGGAGAGCAAGACTCGCCATATCATCATTGGCTATCCTTATTCCCACACTACCAAGCTCATCTCTGCAGGTGGTGAGCTTGTTTAGATATGTAGAAATAGTGTCGCCCTTTTCACACTTGATTTTATAACACTTATCCTTGAGCGCTAGTTTCCTCTAGTTGCTACTGTTCTGATATAGGTCCTTCAATGTCTTCCACATTGAAAACAGAGTCTCCTTCCCATGGAGACTCGAGACAATATGGTCCCGAAATCCCTCCAGAAGAATCCTTCTCGCCTTTGCCACACACTTCTTCCATGTAGTCAATTCTTGTGCATTAGCTGCAGTTGGCTTGGGGATTTATTGATCAATGAAATCCTTCAAACCATTGTCTTCTAGTACCACTTTCATTCGATCCTTCCATGCTATGTAATTCGAGCCTCCATCCAGTGCATACTCGAGTCTCAAGCCATCAAATGCCATTGGTGAACTTTGAGGTGTGATAAGGATTCATTTTTGTAGCTGCAATCAAGAACTTCAAACTTCGAATTTACCTTCTCAGTATACTATTCACAGCTTTGATCACCTTTTCTCTAATACCATGTAGAAATTCTCATTGTAGATTAACCTGATTATGCAATGTAACTAAAGCAAAATACTTAATATACTTCTATAATCAAACTTGAGGAAGCTGAATCAATTTGAGCAAGATCAAGAAGAACACATATAACAGAGAAGAAGAATCAATACACATGAAAAACAGAAGAATACTCTGGGGAAAGCCTCAGCTAAAAACCCCGCTATCTATATTATCATACAAGTGGAAATATCTCAGGATTACACACGGCTTTATCTCTCACAGTTATCTAGCTCTCAATACAATCCCTTTCACTGCTGCTGATAGACAGAATAGAGAACTCATATGCTTTTCCCTCTGCCCTCCAAGCCTCCTATTTCCTTGTGCTGTTTTCCCTGGGTGTTCCAACTGTAACCTTGTGTGACACTGATCTCACACATTGCTCCAACACATTATAAAACTATGCAAATCTCAAGGAATGAATTCCTTCTGCATCCAAGATATTTTCTTATAGGAAAATTCTTGCAACTGATAGTACACTATCCCTCCCTTTAATCTAAACTGGGTCTTTGTCTGAAACGACATGCATGAGTTATTTATGAGAGAATACTTAGTTATCTGGAGTACACTAGTTTCATGCATGCACACATTAATTGACTGAACTCACAATTAGTTCCTCAAACTATTTGGAACTAATTTAATTGGACTTAACTCAGTTAACTGAACTAACTAATTACAACTCATCCTTATCTCCTTAATTAAGGGATAACTTCCTCAATCAAAGGGATAACTGTTGCATGACTTCACAAAAACTTATAGCTTGAATTTCTCCAACTAATTAACTCAAGATGAATTAATTAATTATTTTTCAAGTAGTTGGTGAGACTAAATTCAAATTTTAATTCAAGGACAAATTAAAATTGGAATATTATTGTTGCTACATTTCAACACCCGGAAGTGTTCTAACCCTTCCACCTTGCAACTTCAACTTTACTTTTCCACGAACAACGATTCTAGCCTTCCTATCATCCCGTAAGAATACATCACCACCATCGTATTTCTCATACTCGCAGAACCATTCTCTATGGAGAGCAAAGTGAAAGGATGCACCTGAGTCAATCAACCATTCCTCATGATCTACATGTGTACTTAAAGGAGCCAAGTACACATCCCCACCTCCATCTGAGGTGGTTTTCACCTCTGCAGAAGGAGCATTATCAGATCCCTTTCCTTTGTCAGGAGCTTTAGATTTATAGTCCCTTTTGTAGTGCCCTTCCTTTCCGCATTTCCAGCACACCACCTTTACAAGTTTTCTTGAATATTTAGATCTCCCACTCGATGACTTATTTTTTTTTTTGTTCTGCGACAGTCGTCATACAGACAAGGCATCACCATCCTGGCTCTCCATATTTTTCCGTCTCATCTCCTCAGTCATCAAGGATGAGACTATTTCATCAAACTGCAAGGCAGTTTCATTACTACCTACTATAATAACGAGACTATCATGCGAATATGGTAGAGAACACACAAACTAATGCACTTATCTTCATCTGAAATTTTAATATCAACAAACAATAACTGACTTAACACAGTATTAAATGCATTCATATGCTCTATCACCGAGTCTCCATCTTTCATCCTCAGGTTATATAGCTTTTCCCATATGAACATTTTATTCACTAGAGACTTAGTTAGTACAAAGTCCCTAACTTGTCCCACAAATCCTTTGTCGTAGCTTCCCCTAATAAATTCAACAATACTGAATCTAAGACACACAATCGTATTGTACTCTTTGCCTTCCGATCCAACTTCTTCCATTCTTCATTGGACACTCCTGTTGGTTTAGTACCTGGATCTACCATGATCGACTGATCTTTATCCACCAACAAATCCTCCATTTTGAGATTCCACAACTCGAAACTCTGACGATTAAATTTCTCGATCTCTATCTTTCCACTGCTTGCCATCTCCTTTCACCACCAGAATCGATCCGCATATCTCCCACTGAATAGGGTCTACCGCATGCCCGAGCGAAACCCCTCAACAACAAAGGTGTCCACTTGAAGACAAAACAACTCTGATACCAAATGTAGGTTTTAACCCCGTAGAGGGGGCTACCTGGCCCCCTCAAACCCCCCGAACAGGTCAACCATTGTCAATCATAGCCAACCATGGTTGCATGTTGCATTGTGACAGGGATTGTCTCCCCATGAATTTAAACCATGTTTATTTTAGTGTTTGTAATCTTTATATTTAGGTTTACCAATGTTAGGTTTATACTATTAGTCCCTTGGGTTTAATATTATTCCCTCAGGTTCATAATCCCTTTGGGTTTTAATATTAATCCCTTAGGTATATTAGTCATTTTGGTTTATAATATCAATCCCTTGGGTTTATTATTCCCTTATGTTTATAATATCAATCATGGTCAACCATTGTCAATCATAGCCAACCATGGTCAACCATGGTTGAATGTCGCATTGTGACAAGGATTGTGTGACCATGGAAATAAACCATGTTTATTTTAGTGTTGTAGTATTTATATTTGGATTTACCAATGTTGGGTTTATAATATTAGTCCCTTGGGTTTAATATTACTCCCTTGGGTTTATAATGCCTTCGAGTTTTAGTATTAATCTCTTGGGTTTATTATTCCTTTGGGTTTACAATATAAATCCCTAGGGTTTATTATTCCATTAGGTTTATAATATCAATTATGATCAACCATTGTCAATCATAGCTGGCCATGGTGAACCATGGTTGAATGTCGCATTGTGATAAGGATTGTCTCACCATGAAAATAAACCATGTTTATTTTAGTGTTTGTAATATTTATATTTCGGCTTACCAATGTTGGGTTTTTAATATTAGTCCCTTGAGTTTAATATTATTCCCTTGGGTTTTAGTATTAATCCCTTGGGTTTTGGTATTAATCCCTTGGGTTCATAATATCAATCGCTTGAGTTTATTATTAACTTGGGTTTATAATATAAATCATGGAAAACCATAACCAACCATGGTCAATTGTGTTCAATCATGGTCCCATGTCACATTATGAAAAAAAATGTCTCCACTTAGGGTTTATATACGTTGGGTTTATAATACTAGTCCCTTGGGTTTAATATTATTCCCTTAGGTTCATAATCCCTTATGGTTTTAGTATTAATCCCTTGGGTTTATAATATTAATAATCCCTTTCGTTTATTAATCCCTTTAGTTTAAAATATTAATTTTTCGGGTTTATTAATTCAACCATGTTTATTTTAGTACTTTTAATATTTATCTTATGGTTTGTATACCTTGGGTTTATAATGTTAGTCCCTTTTATTTAATAGTATTCCCTTAGGCTCATAATCCCTTAGGGTTCTAGTATTAATCCCTTGGGTTTATTGTTCTTTGGGTTTATAATATCAATCTATTGGGTTTATTATTCCCGAGTCAACCATGGTTTACTATGATGTCAACCATGGTCCAACATGGAATTGTGATTTAAGGATTGTCTCAATATGAAAATCAACTATGGTTAATCATGTTTATTTTAGTGTTTATAATATTTATCTTAGGGTTTATATACGTCCGGTTTATAATATTAGTCCCTTGTGTTTCATATTATTCCCTTGGGTTCATAATCCCTTGGCGTTTTAGTATTAATCCCTTGGATTTACCATTCCTTTGGGTTTATAATATCAATCCCCTTTGTTTATTATTCCTTTAGATTTATAATATCAATCGTGATCAACCATTGTCAATCATAGCCAACCATGATCAACCATGGTTGAATGTCGCATTGTGACAATGATTGTCTCACCATGAAAATAAACCATGTTTATTTTAGTGTATGTAATATTTATATTATGGTTTACCAATGTTGGGTTTATAATATTAGTCTCTTGGGTTTAATAGTATCGCCTTGGGTTCATAATCCCTATTGTGTTTATAATGTCAATCATGGTGATCTTTATTAATCTCTTGTTTGTAATATCAATCCCTTCTGCTTCTTGAGCCCTTAGGTTTTTAATATTTATCCCTTGGGTTCACTAATTCCTTAGGTTTATAATATTAAACGGTTGGGTTTATTAGTTCCTCGAGTTTATAATATTAATAATCCCTTTGTTTTATTAATCCCTCTAGTTTAAAATATTAATTATTAGGGTTTATTAATTCAACCATGTTTATTTTAGTATTTTTAATATTTATCTTAGGGTTTGTATACCTTGGGTTTATAATAATAGTCCCTTTTGTTTAATATTATTCCTTTAGGTTCATAATCCATTGGGGTTTTAGTATTAATCCCTTGGGTTTATTATTCCTTTGTGTTTATAATATCGATCACTTTGGTTTATTATTCCCCAAAAAACCATGGTTTATTACGATGTCAACCATGGTCGAGCATGGAATTGTGATAAGGATTGTCTCAATATGAAATTCAACGATGGTCATTCATGTTTATTTTAGTGTTTATAATATTTACCTTAGGGTTTATATACGTTGGGTTTATAATATCAGTCCTTGGGGTTTAATATTATTCCCTTAGGTTTATAATATCAATCATGGTCAACCATTGTCAATCATAGCCAACCATGGTCAACCATGGTTGAATGTTGCATTGTGACAAGGATTGTCTCGCCATGAAAATAAACCATGTTCATTTTAGTGTTTGTAATATTTATATTTGGGTTTACCAATGCTCGGTTTATAATATTAGTCCCTTGGGTTCATAACCCCTTGGGGTTTAAGTATTAATCCCTTGGGTTTATTATTAACTTGGGTTTATAATATCAATCACTTGGGTTTATTATTAACTTGGATTTATAATATCAATCATGGTCAACCATAACCAACCATGTTCAACTGTGGTCAATCATGGTCTGATCGTGCATTATGACAAAAATTGTCTCCACTTAGGGTTTATATACCTTGGGTTTAATATTATTCCATTAGGTTCATAATCCCTTGGGGTTTTAGTATTAATCCCTTGGGTTTATTGTTGCTTTGGAGTTGTAATATCAATCACTTGGGTTTATTATTCCCCGATTAAGCGTGGTTTATTATGATGTCAACCATGGTCAAACATGGTCCAACATGGAATTGTGATAAGGATTGTCTTAATGTGAAAATCAATGATGGTCAATCATGTTTATTTGAGTGTTTTATAATATTTATATTAAGGTTTATATACGTTGGATTTATAATATTAGTCCCTTGGGGTTAATATTCTTCCCTTAGGTTTATTATTTATTTGGGCTTATAATATCAATCCATTGGGTTTTTTTCTTTTTTTGTAAGGTTAGGTAGGTCTTTTTTCTGTTTATAATTAAACAAGCTGAATACACATACTGTCAATAGGTGACTCCAAATTGCCCAGTGGGAAACCAAGTTTGTTGGCCACCTATGTGTATTATATGCCATCCAAAATTGGTAAATTAGAAGTCTTTCTACCCAGGCTATGTAAACAGAGCTATTTAAAATCCAATTTTTATCTACTGTTCCCACAAACATGCAAATATAAGAAAAGCCAGTTGCTAAAAAACAATAGTGACCTGAGAACATATGCTCAGTCTATTCTTTCGTTTAATCCTGGTCTGGTTCAACAACTTCTCGATCCGCTACTATGCTAGCATGCGCTGGTGTCCTGTCCACTATACTGGGGATGTGTCTCTCTATGCGATCTAGGCTAATATCTTGTTTACAGAGTTGAAATTGAATAGTCTGCAAGTCCCGTTTGTAATCGGGCATGTCCCTAATTATTAAAGCCATACCCATGGAGACTTGCTCCACTGCCTTACACATCAACCTCTTCATGAGCCAATATAAGTGAAGAGTCTGCTTGTACTGAGACATCCGACCTCTCATATTTCCAGGGTCAGAAACAAGGTCTCTCCACTCTTCCATCTCTTCCTCAGAATCTTCTTCCTTCACACTATCTTCCATCTCATCAATTATTTTCCTGATGCCTTCATTTGTGTCCCACATGTAGGCTCTGGCCGCTTCATGCACTGTCTCATCCATAGGACAACGACCCCGTGTTTTTTCAGGGGTACCACTGACCTGAGGGCGCGTGCTATTATTTTTCCTTCCTCTGCATCCCTGTCCACAACCTCAGGCTGTCCTTGCCATATCGTTGCTTCCTTCTATCTGTTCACAGGACGAACAGTAATGGGTCAGGATGAAATCGTCTTCCGACCAAATTCCCATAAACTCTGGAGTTTTCTGTCTGTCTCCCCTATCTCCCCTATCTCCTCTCTGTCTACACTCCCCTATTCCCAAATCTCCCAGTGGGTTATTCCATCCCTTCTCCCTATTCCCCCTTGCCTTCTTCTCACTCGGGTTTCTGATACTGGTCTCTCCGTCACTTCCTCGGTCTCCCTCTTTGGTTCTGTTTTCCCCTGCTCGAGGTTTCCTCAGTATGGTAAACCCATGAGTCTGATTATCAGAATTCTCTCCCCTCCTCCCATGCAGTCTGGCTCCACTCTCTTTCTCGTCAGTGATCCCCCCATAGGAGGTCTTTTCCTTCTTTCTAGGATTCTCACCCAGTTCACCCTCCTAAGCTCGCTCTCTTCCTTGACTCAGGTTCCCCTCCCCTATCTAGCCTCCCTGCCTAGTTAATCTTTCAAGAATATCCAACCTCACCTCCTCCCTACCCCTCTCTCCATCTCCTTTTATGCCCATGGCTTTGGACTCATCTTGCCTCTTCCTGTCAATATCTATGCCCTTTCCCTTTTCCTGCCTCAGAGCCGAACTACCAGGCTCTTCCTTCCCCCGAGTCCCATACTGATTACGTAACTGAATTTCCTCACCGAGTCTTTCCTTATCCCCCATACCCCTGGTTCTAACCCCCCAGACATTCCGCAATTGGCAATTTGTATTACATAATATAGGCAGTATACATACCCAGTTATTCGCTTCTTGAACTTTGGCTAATTGCTTGGCTTCCTCATCCCTCTCCTTCTTCATATCTCTCTCCTTCTAACTTTCCTTTCTGCCTTACTTCCCCTTTCATACCTCCTACCACCACCCTGTTGTCCCATCCTTCCTTCATCATCATCCTTCCCACCTCTCCTCGTCCTGACATTCCTTATGCTGTTGTGTGTGGAGCATGATTGTTCAGAGGTCTTTGTTTCAGCCGGATGTATACCCCAGGAAGTTTTTACACCCCTCCACGTGGGGGGGTGCGGGGGGGACTTGTCCCCCTTGCGAGGGTCCGAGGGGGCCGATCCCCCCCGGCTGGGGGATCTAGGGGCCAGCGGTCCCCCGGCGGGGGTTTAGGGGCAACGCCCCTGAAGCCAAAAATAGATGTAAAATTGCCTTGTAAAAGTATAGTAATTTCTAGTCAAGTTGGTCCCTTCATTAGGCAGATGATCTGACGGTAGAACTTATGTTTAGATTAGGGTTTTTTGCCCTAGAAGGCAACCCCTCTCTTTGTATGAGGGCATTGTATTTGAGGCTGTGATATAGATGTGTATTCTCTGAGTGAAAAATAGAGAGGTGAGACTGTGAGAGAAAACAAAGGATATTACAGCGGATCTACTGTAGGTTGTGTCTCTTCATTTTGCTGGATAATAGAAAGTAAGAACTGGCTGTTCAGGGTGGACGTAGCCCAAACTGGGTGAACCACGTATATCTGTGTCTCTCTTGTTTTATGTGTTTTCTGTGTTTATATTTCTGCAATATTTTATGTGTTCCATTGCTCTGTAATATATAATTCTCTAACAATTGGTATCAGAGCCGAAGGTCTATTTGGCTGATAAACTCGCAGGAAAGAAGGGTTCCTCGTTCGAGTGGGAGCAATGGCGGAAGATGGTAAGTATAGGGTCGAGAAATTTAACGACCATAACTTCTCACTGTGGAAGATGCAGATGGAAGATTATTTGTATCAGAAAGATATATACCTACCATTGGGCGGAAAAACAAAGATGCTGATTGTATGACAGTTGAAGAATGGAACCTTCTCGATAGAAAGGCACTCAGAACAATACGGTTGTTCCTCGCAGTGTCGGTCGCCTTCAACGTTTCGAAGGAAACAACGACAGAGGGTTTGATTAAGGCGTTGGAGAAACTATATGAAAAACCCTCAGCCTCAAACAAGGTATTTCTTATGAAACGATTATTTAATATGAAGATGTCAGAAGGTGGATCTTTTGTAGACCATTTAAATGATTTTAGTACTATTACAAGTCAATTATGCTCTGTAGGGGTAAACTTTAATGATGAAGTTAGAGCTCTGTTATTCCTGTGCTCATTACCAGAAAGTTGGAATGGTTTAGTAATGGCCATTAGTAACTCTATGTCTGGATCTAGTACTTTAAAGTTTGATGATGTTGTCGGTGCTATCCTTAGCGAGGAAATGCGACGAAAAAGCTCCGATGAGACATCGGGTAATGCTTTGAGTGCAGAGTCTAGGGGACGAAAAATGGAAAGAGGAAATATCTTAGGATATCAGAGTGAATCAAGGAAAGGTAAATCCAAGTCCAGATCGGGGATAGTGTGCTGGAAATGCACAAAGAAAGGACACCTAAAGAAAGACTGTAGATCTCAGAAGGGAAAAGAAGGAGATTCATAGCAAGAAAACAATCATGAAGCAAATGTGACAGGTGAGGTGTTACAAGATGCTCTGATTCTTTCTTTCGAAAATATTACTGATTCCTGAGTGGTAGATTCAGGGGCCTCATTCCATGCCACACCTGATAAGAAATACTTTCATGACTATGTTCAAGGAGATTTTGGACAAGTTCGTTTGGGTGATGATAAACCTTGTAAAATTGTTGGAATGGGTAAGGTTCTTGTAAAACAGCAGAATGGAAACCAATGGCTACTAAAGGAGGTAAGGCATGTTCCAGATCTAAAGAAAAATATGATTTCAACAGGGCAGTTAGGCGATGAAGGTTGTGTGACAAATTTCACAGATAAAGCTTGGAAGGTCAACAAAGGAGCTCTGGTAATAGCAAAAGGCGAAAAGGTTGGTACATTGTATTTATGCAATAGTATTTCTAACGTTGTTAATGCTTTAACTTCCAAAGGAGCAGATGCAACATTATGGCATCATAGGCTCAGACACATGAGTGAAAAGGGGATGAAGATTCTTCACTCAAGGAATTTGTTGTCGGGTTTGAAGAATGTTGATTTGGACTTCTGTGAGAATTGCATTTATGGAAAACATAAGAGAGTCAGATTTCTCAGAGTTGGGAAAGAAAAGAAGAGCGAAAAATTAGAGCTTGTGCATACAGATGTATGGGGACCTGCTCAGGTATCATATCTTGGTGGCTCTCGTTATTATGTTACTTTATTGATGATGCAACTAGAAAAACTTGGATTTATTGTATTAAGAATAAATCTGATGTATTTTATACTTTCAAGAAATGGAAAGCTTTGGTTGAGATTGAGACATGAAAGAAATTGAAGTGTCTTAGATTAGACAATGGAGGTAAATATTGCATCAAATAGTTTGATAGGTATTGTTTAGAGCATGGAATTCGCAGAGAGAAGATAGTTCCAAGTACACCACAAGAAAATGGTGTGTCAGAAAGGATGAACAGAACAATCATGGAGCGTGCAAGGTGCATGAGATTGCATGCAGGATTGCCTTTACAGTTTTGGGCAGATGCTGTAGATACTATTGTTTATCTAATAAACAGAGGGCCTTCAAGTTCCTTGGATGGTGGTGTTCCAGAGGAAGCATGGACATGTAAAAAGGTAAACTACTCTTTTTTAAAGCCTTTTGGTTGTGAGGCCTTTGCATATTGATAAAGAAAATAGAACAAAGCTTGAGGCAAAGTGAAAGAAATGTACCTTTATTGGATATTGTGTTAATGATTTTGGTTATCGCTTATATGATTACGAAAATCACAAAATCATTAGGAGTAGAGATGTGATATTCAATGAAAAGTTCTTGTATAAGAATCAGTTGCAAGAAAAGAAATAGGAAAAAGAAAATAAGGAATACGCAGTCCTTGATGAAATCACTGAAAAAGTAAAGGTCCCTGAAACTAATAATAATCAACAACCACAACAACAACAACCACCACAATAGCAACATGCACCCCAAACACCTGAAAGTGGTGTTAGAAGATCTACCAGGATAAGTAGACCCCCTGAACGATACTCTCCTTCATTATATTATTTATTGTTAACTAATTCTGGTGAACCCGAATGTTATGAAGAAGCAATGCAGGTTGAAAGCAGGAAGAAGTGGGAGGTAGCCATGGAAGAAGAGATGGACTCCTTAATGCATAACCAGACTTGGGACTTAGTCAGGTTGCCTGCAGGAAAAACTAATTTGAAGAATAAATGGGTTTACACGCTGAAGGAAGAAGATGGAGGAAAACAGAGGTACAAAGCTAGACTTGTGGTGAAGGGGTTTGCACAGAATAAAGGTATTGATTTTGATGAAATATTTTCTCCTGTTGTTAAAATGACTTCAATCAGAACTATTTTAAATCTAGTAGCAGTTGAAGATTTGCATCTTGAGCAGTTAGATGTAAAGATAGCCGTTCTCCATTGGGATTTGGAGGAAGAGATATATATGCAGCAGCCATAAGGATATGAAATGAAAGGGAAAGAGAAACTAGTGTGCAGGTTGAAGAAGAGCTTGTATGGCTTAAAACAGGCTCCAAGTCAGTGGTATCTAAAATTTGACAAGTTTATGTCTGAACAAGGTTATACTAGATGTCACTTTGATCATTGTGTTTATCTAAGAAAGCAAAATGATGGCAACTATACTATATTGCTATTGTATGTAGATGACATGCTTGTTGCACGGTCTAACATACAGGAAATAAATGTGCTCAAAAGAAAATTGGCAAATTCATTTGTAATGAAGGATTTGGAAGCTGCAAAACAAATCCTTGGTATGAGAATCACTAGAGACAGGAAAAATCGCAAATTAACATTGTCTCAGAATGAGTACATACAAAAGGTGTTGAAAAGATTTAACATGCACAATGCAAAACTAGTTAGTGCACCTTTTGCTAACCATTTCAAACTTAGTAAGGAAATGTGCCCAAAGACCCAAGAATACATGGATTATATGTCTAAAGTTCCATATGCATCAGCAGTTGGAAGCTTAATGTATGAAATGGTCTACACAAGGCTTGATACTGCACATGCAGTGGGAGTTGTAAGCAGGTACATGAACAATCCAGGAAAGGAACATTGGATGGCAGTGAAATGGATTCTCAGATATTTGAAAGGTACCACAAATCAAGCATTATGCTTTGGTGATTCAAACATTTCTCTACAGGGATATGTTGATGCAGATATGGTAGGTGACAGAGATAACAGGAGGAGCACTACACGATATGTATTTATTGTTGGTGGAACAGCTATCAGTTGGGTTTCAAAAATCCAAAGTGTTGTTGCACTTTCAACAACAGAAGCAGAGTATGTTGTTGCTACAGAGGCTAGTAAAGAAATGATTTGGTTACAAAGGTTTATGGGTGAATTGGGTAAGGAACATGATATGAGCACGTTATACAGTGATAGCCAAAGTGCCATTCATCTTGCAAAGAACTCAGCATTTCATTGCAGGACTAAACACATATAGCTCAACTACCATTTCATACGATCAATGTTGGAAGATGGGGAGTTGAAGCAGGAAAAGATACACACTAGCCAGAATCCTGCGGATATGCTAACAAAAGTTGTAACCATGGAGAAACTGAGACTATGCTCAGTTTCAATTAGTCTTAAAGGATGACAATGAAGATGAGAAACAACCAGGTCCAAAGAGGAGTCATTGTCCAACAAATGAAGCAGCGGTGGAGTTGCTACAATCATTCTCCAATTGGGAGATTGTTGTGTGTGGAGCATGATTGTTTACAGGTCTTTGTTTCATCCGGATGTATACCCCAGGAAGTTTTACCGGGGGTCCAGGGGCCAGCAGGGGCTCGGTGGCAACACCCCCGAAACCAAAAATAGATGTAAATTTTCCTTGTAAAAGTATAGTAATTTCTAGTCAATCTAGGTCCTTCATCAGGCAGATGTTCTGATGGTAGAACTTATGTTTAGTTTAGGGTTTTTTGCCCTAGAAGGAAACCCCTCTCTTTGTATGAGGGCATTGTATTTGAGGCTGTGATATAGATGTGTATTCTATGAGCGAGAAACAGAGAGGTGAGATTGTGAGAGAAAACAGAGGATATTACAACAGATCTGTTGTAGGTTGTGTCTCTTCATTTTGCTGGATAATAGAAAGGAAGGACTGGCGGTTCGGGTTGGATGTAGCCCAAACTGGGTGAACCACGTATATCTGTGTCTCTCTTGTTTTATGTGTTTTCTGTGTTTATATTTCTGCAATATTTTATGTGTTCCATTGCTCCGTAATATATAATTTTCTAACATATGCTACTTCTCTCAACTGTTTGGCGATACCTCTCCACGTTCATTCTTTCACTCATGCAAGCTGCAGTGAGAAGTCCTCGCTCCATCCCTCTTCTGACATCACCATTATGGCTCTTTACTTCCTCCATCACCCCGATAAGGGGCCTAATATGCTCCTTGTGATTTCTGTTATGACTTTTCTTCATCTTTGGTTAATATTTCATTTAATGGGTCCATTCTGATATCCCTTGGGTGTATAGGCCAGGTTCGTTCCATATGTCCTGATTGTGGGTCACTTCCCCAATTGGCTAGGAAATCAGCCGCTTTATTTCCTTCTCTTTTAACGTGTTTGATTATTAAGTAATCAAATCTTTTCATGATTTCACCCAGTTCTTGTATGAGACTTGCTGTTCTCCAGCTGTGGCAAATCTTGTCCCAAGTCGTTCCATTATATAGTTTCCTCATCATGTTGATTACCATTAATGAATCCCCTTCCACTTCTAATTGTTTGTATCCGAGCCTGACAACTATTCTCATCCCTTGTCTAGCTGCCATGAGCTCTGCTTCATTGTTGCTCATCATGCCTCCATAAGCCATGTACAACAGACGAGTCCTACCCTGGCTGTCTCTGAAGATGCCACCTATCCCTGCATTACCTAGATTGCCTTTGGATGCTCCATCAAAGTTTAATTTGATGAAGCCTTCTGCTGGTCTGCTATACTTCTGGGACAATACCCCATTTATACTCGTTTTTTTCCATGCATTCGCTCCCACCATCTCCTTGGTTAAATTAAGCTTTTTTAGGATACTAGTTTCCTGTGGCAAGGTCTCCCAATCTTCTTTCTTCCATTCTTCTACTAGTATGGTTTCTCTTATATGTTCAATTACCCCTCCCCATACCTTCTCCGGTGTAAATGTTTCATTCCTAAAGATCCTTCTATTCCTTTCCTTTGGTATCATCCATCGATTTAAACCTACAGCTAGCCCCCATGCTCTGTTTAGGACCGGACTGATAAAGTGACCGCGTCCCCATTGTTGAACTGTCTCTTTTATGCTCTGTGGATTCCTATCCGTCCTTCTGAAGACTTCATAGATAACTTCCCATTGTCTTTGTGCAAACTGACATGAGTTCAGTAGGTGTTCTATATTTTCATTTTCCTGCTTACACAGGTTACAGCGGGCTGGTCCCTACATCCCTCTTCCTTGTAATTGATCCCATGTCAAGATTATACCTTTGCATGTTAACCACAGAAAGTGTGCCACTTTCAACCACCATTTTCTCTTCCAAATTTGTTTCCACAAGTGCTAGTTCCCTTCCTGTTCCTTTTCAGCCTTTAGATCATATGCCTCCTTTATCGTGAAATTACCTTTCATTGTGTAACCCCATCTCAGGATGTCTGGTCCCGCTCTGATTGGAATCTTCCTCGTTTCCATTTCTTTCATATAGAGATGTCTATGATCTTCTTCAATATTTTGTCCCCATTCTTTTGGGCTTTTCCAAACTCTCCAGTTCTCCTCACTGTTTTCATTCTTCCAGTAATCCTTCACTCTATTTAATCCTGCATCTTTTGAATACTGTAGAATAGTTCTAAGTTCTTGCTTTCCATTTAATTTATCCCGTTGTTGCCATGCTTCGTCCCAAAAATTTGCTGCTTTGCCATCTCTTATTTCCCAGAAGGCGTGATTTGTGATGATATCCCTGTTCTCACTGGCCAAGTTCCAGACATTGGATCCTCTCCATTTATCTATGTTTCTCAAGATCTCCTCAATTCTTCCTGGCATGTTATACTTCTTGGTCCATATTCATTTCCAGAGGTCCCCTCCTCCAGTCATCCACCTCCACCATAATTTGGCTCCCATAATTTGGTTAGTGAGGTATGGGTCCTTCAATCCTAGGCCTCCTTCCTCCTTCTTTCTAGTCATCCCTTGCCATGACATTAATGCCCATTTTTTCTGTTGTTGTGAACCTCCCCATATAAATTTCTTCAATATTTCTACCATTTTGGAACATGCTCCTTTCGATGCTGCCATCCCTGATAATTGGTAGATTGGTATGGATTGCAGGACAGCTTTTACTAATACTATTCTTCCTGCTAGGTTTAGAGATCTGAACGCCCAGTTGGCTATCCTGCCTTGCATCTTCTGTATAGTGTGCTACCAGTTTACCATTTTTAAGGAGTTGATTGTCAAAGGTATGCCTAGATATTTAGTTGGAAGCTCCCCTTCCCTAAAACCCATCATCCTTGATAGATAAGATTTGACATTTCCAGTTGTGTTAAAGAAGTAAGCACATGATTTCTCATTGTTAATTTGAGTGCTCGAGGCTTCCATAAACAGATCCAGAATGTTCTTCATTCTTTTGACTTCCCTAAGCGACACATTACAAAATAGCATAATGTCATCCATGAACTGTTGATGGGTGATCGGGAGCTCATTTCCCCATGCCCTTATCCCTTTGATTTTATCCTCTTGTACTTCCTTTTTGATGTATCGTCCTAGACCTTCAGCTGCTATAATAAATAGGAAGGGTGATAGGGGGTCTCCCTGTCTTAACCCTCTTGTGGCATTGAAGGTGGATGTCGGGGTTCCATTTAGGAGTATTGAGAAGACCGGGGTAGATATCATTGCTGAAATCCAGTATATCCATCTTCTACAGAACCCAAAAGCTTCCATTACTTTCCTTAGGTACTCCCAGTTTAATCTATCATAGGCTTTGGATAGATCCAATTTAAACATCACCCCTGCCATCTTTTTGGATTTTAACGAGTGTACCACTTCCTGGGATACAATCAATCCATCTAGAATCTATCTGCCCTCTACAAAGCCTGTTTGCTCAGGTGATATAATACTAGAAAGAATCGGTTTCAGTCTCTTAGCTATTAATGTAGAGATAATTTTATAGATAACATTACACAGTGCAATCGGTCTAAACCCCTGTGGTTCATCAGACTTAGAGGATTTAGGTATGAGGGAAAGAAGGGTAGCATTTAGACCTGGACATACCTTTTGGTTCCTTCTAGATTCTTCCACCACGGCTACAATGTCATTGCCTATAAATTTCCAGGCTGCTTGGTAGAATTCCGCCGTAAAGCCATCCGGTCCTGGGGCCTTATTTTTCTTTAGCCCTTTCACCACTTCCTCGACTTCCTCTATCGTGACTACTCTCATAATCGCAAGGTTTTGCTCTCTAGTGATTATCTTGGGGATCTCATTGCATATTCTACTCATTGTCGCCTGTCGATCCTCTTGAGGTTCCATTAGGAGGTCTTTAAAATACCGCACCAGGGTTTCCTCCATTTCCTCATGCTGGGTTTGTCTTTCACCAGCTTCATTTTTCAGAGAGAAGATTTTGTTTCTCTGCTTGTGTTGTATCACTGATTTTTGGGAAAATTTAGTGTTCTTTTCTCCCTCTCTCAACCAATTCACTCTTGAATTTTTTCGCCATAAGATCTCTTCATGTTTCCTTCGTTCCTCTATTTGGCTTACCAATCTACCTTCTTCTGCTTCTAAGTCAGAGCTTCTCCCTTCTCTTATAATTTCTTGTTGGATTTCTTCCATCTTTTGAGTTAACTGTTGTTGGTCCTTCATTATGTTTCCAAATTCCTATTGGTTCCATTTCTTGATGTTTTGCTTGATTTCCTTTAATTTTCGTTGGAACGTTTGCATTCTATTCCTACCCCTTTGTTCACTCTGTGTCCACCATTCCTCTACCTTGCTTATGAATTTGGGGTCCCTAAGCCAAAATGCTTCAAATCTGAAAGGTCACTTTTTAGGGCTAGCTTTGAGTTCAATCTCCAATCTCACCGGCCAGTGATCTGATCCCATCCCAGGTAGTATCATTGCTTCCATGAAAATGTCTCTACTTACTATCTCCTCTGATATTAAAAATCTATCTAGTCTTGATGTGATTTGATGTCTGCCTCCTCTTCTATTATTCCAGGTATGAGTTCCATTAGTAGTTGTGATATCCACTAATCTCTGATCATTTATGGTATCCCCAAACATCTCCATGTCTGCATCCACCCTGCGTACTCCGCCTCTTTTCTCATTTAGGGATTTGATCATATTAAAGTCCCCTCCTATTATCCATGGAATATTATGATACAATCCTCTCACTTTTGTCATGTTATTAATGAAGTTTTTCCTTTCTCCTGGGATATGTGGACCGTAGACTCCTGAGAGCAGGACCCATTCTTTGGATCCAATGTTTTGAATTTTCTAGATAATATTCTTGGCATACTTGTCCAGTCCTCAAATCTGACTTCCTCTGGATTCCAGAGTATTGCCAATCCTCCTGCACTTCCAGTAGCATCTTGTCCTACTACCTCATACCTTGGTTTGAAGTTTCCCATGATCTCCTTCATCTTTATTTCACTAATCTTGGTTTCTTGTAGTAACATAACACTAGGCTTATCTTTCCGCAATCTTTCTTTAAGATATCGTTGTTTCCCCTTACTGTTCAGACCCCTTATATTCCAGGTCGTGATTATCATTTCAACAATTTGGTTGGTTGGTGGAATACCTCCGATAATGGCACCACTCGTCCTGAGTTAACGAGCATTTCTCCTACCATTTGGATGGATTCACTCATGGATCTTCTGCCCCTTTTTTTCCTGCTTTGCCTGTTGCTCCCGTTTCTGGTCCTTGTCCTCCTTGTGATCCAAGATGCTCTGGTTGATTTACCACTATCGTTCCTCATTTTAATTTATATTGTTGAAACATTTCTTTATAGAGTTGTTTTTGGTCTTCAGGGATGAACCTCTCATCCAGGTGTCGCCACTCCTGTAGTAGTATTTTCATTACTTGTTCCTCTTCGCTGTAATTTTCCTTTTGTATGTCTATCTCCATCTAGTTTTGCTCTATTTGTTCTTTGTTAATTTCCCCTTCTCTTTCTTCCACTATTGTTGTCGGTATTTGTTGTTTCCCTTTTTCTTTCTGCTTTGGTTCTTTTGGTTCTTCACTATTTTCCACAAGTATCTCCTCCATTTCTTCCTCTTGTAGAACTGCAAATTTATTTTGGTTTGTCTTTTCCTTCTCCTTCTGAGGGCTCTTGTGGATACCCAGCAGTTTTTTATTCCTTTTTTTTTGTGGACGTCCTGGAAGCCTCCTTCCATTTCCTTTCTCGATTATTCATCATTCTTATTTCCTTGGGTATTCTCTGAGATGTTCAGGGCGCACGATCTAAATAGGTGGCCATATTCATGACATCTCCTGCACCTGAACGGTATATGCTCATAATCCAGTGGCTATTGCCATACTTCATCATGATATTCTACTTCTATGCAATCAGGGAGAGGTTCTATGATGTTCATGTAAACACATATCCAGGCATAAGAAGTGTACCTTCCTTTTCTTGTTGTATCTGCCACTTTGACGGAGGTTCCAATCGAGTTACCTATCCCTTCCAAAATTTCTGGGTCCCAGAAATCCATTGGAAGACTGAACAACCGAACCCAAATTAGCGCCGCCAGCATTTTTTCCTCATCTGGGTTATAACACTCTTCCCATTATCACATGAATAAGCCAACGTTATTAAAGAAATATGGCCCCTCCTCAAAGACCTTCTCTTTGTCTGCTAGATGAGCAAAAACTATTGAGAAGAAGCCTTTTCCTCCTAGTTTCAAGTCTGTGTGTCCTTTGGGTTGCCAACGCTATTGGATCCATTTAATCAGTTCTTTCTATATTGGCCAAACTCCTATGAATTTACAGATCAGCACGTGATCCTTCATGTACCCCCTGTACTCTTCTAGTTTGTTGTTAGGAATGACAAAACTGGGCTTTTTAACTGGGGTAGGCATTTACCTCCTAACCCCGCCTGCCATTGCGCTCCCATGATCGGTGTATTACTCCTTTTTCCTTGTGTTCCGTTAGGCCCGTTTCTGCTCGCTTCCCCTGCTGTAACATTCTTATAGGAGGGGATCGCGCTACCACCCCCCACCCGCCCCCCCTCCTTCCCCAACCCTGCCTACCATCGTTATTAAAGAAATATGGCCCCTCCTCAAAGACCTTCTCTTTATCTGCTAGATGAGAAAAAACCACTGAGAAGAATCCTTTTGCTCCTAGTTTCAAGTCTATGTGTCCTTTGGGTTGCCAGCGCTGTTGGATCCATTTAATCAGTTCTTTCTCTGTTGGCCAAACTCCTATGAATTTACAGATCAGCGCGTGATCCTTCATGTACCCCCTGTACTCTTCTAGTTTGTTGTTAGGAATGACAAACCTGGGTTTTTTAACTGCTCTGGGTAGGCATTTACCTCCCAACCCCGCCTACCATTGCGCTCCCATGACCGGTGTATTACTCCTTTTTCCTTGTGTTCCGTTAGGCCCGTTTCTGCTCGCCTCCCCTGCTGTAACATTCTTATAGGAGGGGATCGCGCCGCACCCCCCTCCCCCACCCTTCCAGACTCATCTTGCCTGCGACAGGCCTCACCTACCTCCTTGCGCCTCGAACTCCGATCAGCTGTTGTATTGTTTTGTCAGGATCTGCCAATAGCCCTGCCCTCTGGTGTTGTAGCAAGCTTGCCAGGGCAAACCTGCTTCAAACCCTAAAATACTTCTTTATATTTTGAAAAATCAATCCATTGGGTTTATTATTCCCTTATCACAATTCTAATTATTATTAAACCATAGTTGTTATTCTGAATTAATATAATAATAATAATAATATATTATATTATTATAATAATAATACAATATAATTCTTATTATTCTTGTTATAATTTTAATAATAATACAATATAATAGTAATTATATTATTATAATAATATAATGATAATATAATATTATTATCTGTTATTTTTATTATTAATTATTATTACTAATATTATTATGAGTTAATATCCTTCGTATAATATTAATATAATAATCATAAATCTATAAATATATAAAAATATGGTTGTTATTATTTATATAGTTATTAATAATCATAAATAGTTGGTCTTAAAAAAAAACACAAAATAATTCTTTTATGACAATTTAATTATTATTGGACCATAGTTATTAGTTATTATTATGGGTTAATATAATTATTATAATAATAATAATATAATATTATTATTATAATGAATATATTATATTATTATTATAATAATACAATATAATTGCTATTATTATTGTTATAATTTTATATTTTTATTATAATAATTATATTATTATAATGATATTATTATTATTATTATTATTTAATATTACTAATATTATTACCAGTTAATATTGGTATTATAATATTAATATAATAATGATAAATATATAAATATATAAGAATATTGTTGTTATTATTTATATAGTTATTAATAATCATAAATAGTTCGTCTTTCAAAAAATAAATATAATAATTCCCTTATCACAATTCTAATTATTATTGGACCATAATTGTTATTATGAGTTAATATTATTATTATAATAATATAATAATAAATATACTATATTATTATAATAATCATATAATAATATATAAGAATATGGTTGTTATTATTTATATAGTTATTAATAATAATAAATAGTTGGTGTTTAAAAAAATAAGCATAATGATTATTAATGTTGTTGATATAAGCCTATTTGCGTATATCAACCACATTACAAAATGTGGTTGTATATATGCCTATCAGTGTATATCAACCACATTGGTAAATGTGGTTGTGCTAGTTTAATTATATTTAAAATAAAATAATGTTGTTTTAATGATGAACTATTGGTTCAAAAGTGTTGATCTAATTCTTTCAATGTGATTTTCACTTAAAATATTTTAAATATTCATAAAATAATGTTATTAAATATTAATCTAATTCATTTAATAATTTAGTTATATTGAAAATAAAATAATATCACTTAATAATTTAACTATATTTAAAATAAAATAATATTATTAAGTATGAATCTAATTCATCTTACATTAGTTCTATAAAGCAAATTGGTGTAGAGATAGTCAAGTTAAGGTAAGCAATGGTTATCATACTATACAGTGTATCAACTTACTAACTAGGGGTTTCAATTATGCTTATCATATGCGTATTTTCCCTAATGGAGTTGCTAGTATCAGCTGAATGACACATCATTTGTGGATTAGAAGATGAAAAAGCCTCCATTTATGGGAATAGCATAGTAATCATACTAAGCTATCATACCACTAGTATTTTCCATATACAACACGTATGGTATAAGCTAACATGGGATCATATATGGTTGTCTATGGTATTCATAGTAATCATAACACTGGTGCACTTCTATAAACTAAGCTTTTATTACAGTGTAAGTATTGCTCATATCACTTATCCTGTTCTTATGGTTCTACTTTACCTTCTTCTATTCGTAACAAGTGCTTACATATTACTCATACTTATCACTATATTAGGAAAAGCCTTACCATGTGTTACCAGCTTAATGGGCTTCAACTATTCACATAGATTAATGGAATCACTTATATGTATAAGCTTACTCTTTCATTTAAAGGATTAACTCAATTCACACATTGAACTCATGGTATTACTAGTGGGAAACAACTGTAACTACGAGCGTAATCATCACTATATCTATAATTACACATGGTATCTTGTTATACACATGTCATATTCGCTTATGTTACCCTTATCCCTGTATTGCAATCAATTACACACCCCTTCTTATGGAGAGTATTATCACCATTAGTATTCCATAAGTAAACATGGACTATCAGCTATAGTGGTAAAGCATAGGGTAAAATATGATCACCTTTATCTATAATAGCTAGTACCATTGCCATGATAACCCATGTATTATGCATAGTGATATCAAAGTTTGTACACATTAAATTGAGCTTGTTGTATAAGTCATAAGCTGACCCGTAATAAGATCAATGGTGTTCAATCCTTCCATATAGGCTACTAGAATAGAATCATCGCACCATCCCTATTCAAGCTGATCTGAAATGAGGGTTTAACATCTTGTGTCACTTACAAGAACCTCTCACTCCAAAGCTTAACAATTATTTGATCTAGCTTATGTTGAAAATTTCGGAATTAAGTACTTGAAACAGGTGTCTGTCTTTCTATGTTTTTAACTGTTTGAGTGTTTTAAGTTGATTTGTTTATGCTGATATTAGACACACATAACAACCATATAATGCAGCAAATAAACATCAACACATAACAACAAATTTAATCTAGGAGTTCACCCGAATATCGTGGGCTACGTCTCCTTGAGCTTTTGTCAAATTGACTTGGCTCTTTGGGATTACAGCTTCAATTCTTTTAAAATTTCCACACTCAAATCCAATAGTTATTGACTGAACCAATGGGCTTAAAAAACCATCTGAATCCCTGTCATGGCTGTCATCATTCTACAAACAAATCAAGATCCCTTAGACTTGATTCCTTCAATCAGTGCACTGAGCTTCCCTGAGATTCTTGATGGCACAAACTCCTTCAAAATTCTTCAACTATATCTGAAACCTATTCTACTATCTCCAACACATATCAGACATCAACAATAGACTGTTCATTTGCTCAAAATGAGCATTGCATCCCCGATCTAAGCCTTCCTCCACGGTTGGCACTAGGCTGCCTCAAACTTCCCTATAGCATCTCGGCCTTTAGAAGTCTTCAAATGCTTCTGTAAACCATTCCAATGGATTCAGAAGATTGATTAAAGTCAGGAATGACTATTGGTTCGCTGAGAACGGATACTGGTAGCTCCTGTAACTCCCTCCAACCCCTGGTGGCCGTGAGCTCCAAAATCTCCTTGGATGAAAATCTCCTTGAAGATGGATTCTTCAGCTTCTCTAGACTGTCCCATTAGCTTTAGAAGGCCTCAATTAGCCTAGCCAGTCTCTTTTTTCACTCTCTTAGGTCGAAAATCCTTTCTGGAGTGCATTTAATCAGTAACTCCTAGTGACACTCCACTAAATTTGGCTAACTGCAGTTCACTGTCATTAAATTTGGAAAACTGGCCCTTTTTTGGCATTTTGCCAAGCTTGATCGTCGGGCTAACCGTTAGGTTAACCGTCGAGCACGCATGTGATGGTCTATCTCCCGGCAGTTAGGGACAAGGTCAACGATTAATGCGCAAACCATGGTCGGTTGGCAAACAACACGTGTGATTGGTTGCATGGGACCGCTGACGATCTAGCCCCCAAACTGTAAACAATTAAAGTTTAAATATAAACTTTAACCCTTAGAGTTTAAGAAACAACATGGAGCGGAGTTGGTAACGCAATGTGCTAGCTCGCTGGAGGTCACGGGTTCGATCCACCAAAATTTTACAACCCCATTCCAGGGCCACGTGGTGGCCTCCAGGATTGCCATGTGCTAGCACCTCCTTAGTCAACCAAACAAGAATATTCTTGGGGAATATTCCTTGGAATATTCTTTTTTATTATTTTCCAAAAACCAATTATTCTTGGAAATTGCAGTTCACTGGACGTTTTCATATGGCGATAACTTCTTCATACGGTGCCAGTTTTACGAACTGTTCACCACGCCGAAATCAAGAAGACGAGATCTATCCGGTTGTTTAGGTTTGACACTCTTTCAAACACTTTGAATTTTGAGCTATCATTAAAGTCCTAGATCAATATATAATCAATCCTCCCGATTGGGAATCTTTTGGACCCCAAAACACTAATATACTAATCTGAACAATAGATGAGAGTACAATACCCTCTTCTTTCAACCTTCATACATTTTCCTGCATGGCGGGTGCCTTTGAACCAAATCTCAAAGGTAATCGACACTTCTCTTCCTTGATGCGCTTGTCCTCCTGTTAAGAACTGTCTTTCTTGAACTCATTCAAAATTTACAGAAGGTAGCTGAACATCACTTCCAAGCCACTTCCATGGCGACCTTTTTTGCTGCAAATCTCCTTCAGTAGATGATATCAAAATACAAGAAAACAACTTGACGACATAAATTCTTGCTCCATCAAAAGAAACAAATTTCACATTAAGTGAATCATCATCATGTCTTTACATCTTGTGTACAAATGATCGACTAAATCACAAGTCGACTAAAAGATGCCCTTTCAACAATTGACCCTTCAAATCAAGAATGTACAAAAAGAATTTTAATGATTCTTTTACAAAGATGAAACAATTCATCATTATCTCCCTTTTACAATCTTGGAGACAAAATCAACTTTTCCAAGTCAACATGACATTACATGCATGTTTAAACAAAACAATATGATGGTCGATAGCTTTCCATCAAGTCAATTACATACATGTTCAAATACAAGGAAATCATTAACATCCCTGTGTTCATACATTCCATCCTCATGCATGTATTTGATTCTTCACTTTCTCTTAAGCACAATCATGAGTACAAGATCCTCGATCACATGTACATGTACTTTCAAAGCTGAAATGAATATAATTTTGCTGCAAGTGAGTCGACATACTCGACTTTTCCATCCTGCAAATTGCATTCCATTAGCAAAGAAATGCAAATAGATGTGACACATTTATTTTCTCATCAAAATACATCTAACTTTAATTAGATAGGAACTCTAACCATTTCTTACCAATCCACACCAAAAGTGCTTCCTTTAACTGCACATCGACATCAACATGTGGATCATCCTGAAACGTATCAATTATGGAAAGTTCCTTTCCATCCTAACCATATTCTTTCTCCACTTTCTTCAAATTTCATGGAAGAATTGTTGGATTCAAAGTCCAACACCTTTCAGAAATATGTCCTTGCTTATGGCAATAAGTACAACACATGTTCATCTTCTTGACATCATAATTTTCCTTGTCCAATGGACCTTTAGCTTCTTGCCTTCTTTCCTTCAAAAGTTTCCTATATGTGGCCATTCTCTTCCAACATCTAGAAACATTATGGTTAACCAAACCACAAAAGGAACATGCAATTCTTTTCCAATGCTTATGTGGAAATTTATCATGCTTGACATAATAAAAAAAATTGTGATTGAAATCATATTTATACCTTTCTCTTTCACCTTCATTACCTTCATGAGGAGGTGAATACAATGAAGAAGTAGCTCCCTTTGGAACACCATCAATCCCTTCAATGGTTTTAGAGCTTTCACAACTTTCTGGTTCAAGTGTATGCTTATGTACACCTTCTTCCTGCAAATGATGTTTCAAACAATTTCATTCCCCAAGAATACAATCTTTACAAACTTGAGGTAGGGAACCTGAAATGAAACTCCTTCTAGGAACTATTTCAATTGCCTTCATGACTGCTTTGGAACTTTCTCCATAAGATTGTCCATAGCCAAGACCCAAATACTTAGGTCTTTCCTCAACCATTATTGGCTCAACAATACCCTATGCATGTTTGCCCAATCCTTTTCCTTCATAGCCTATTTTGGACATTGACTTGGACCTTATGCCTCTTGTATGTTTTTCAAAAGAACCAACATAAACATTCTTGGAGGAAATTGAAGACAAACTAGAGTTGTTTACCTCTTCTTCAAGATGATACTTGACTAAGGCTTCTTTGGTAGCAAGGAGCTGTGTCTCGAACTCATGCATCCTTTCTAGATCCATATTTTCAATTTGAAGTTGTCTCTCCATTTCTTGCAATTTCTCAGAAAGCCACTGCTTCTCTTCCTTCATGGAATCTAACTACTATCGAAGTTCAGTACTCATTTCTCTCACCATATCCATCATGATGAACAAATCTCGCTTCAACTCTTCATCAAAGAATCTTGTGAAAGAGAAGGATTTGAAAAACTCACTTGTAGAAGTTGTCATCCTTGAAATGAATAAAAACACTTCAACAAAATTCACAAAGCTTTCAAAGAATTAATGACAAATTTATGAACTAAATGGCAGTAGAATCAAATTCTTATTTAAGCAACCTTTTGCAAACAAACCATCTTGTGCTTCAAGGATTGTCTTGAGGTCCTTGGGGTAAAGAGAATGCCTTTAACCCTTCTTCCTTCTTGTCCTCTTCTGGACTGAACTTATCAATAACTTTCCCTTCATCTTTGCAAACTCAAACAATAGTCAGTTTACAAACAATCTAACAGTAGAATCCTTTGTACTGTTTAAACACCTATCAAGTCAAACAAGCAAATAGATTGCTTTGTCAATCAAGCATCCTGCTATGATACCATCTGATCTGAAATGAGGTTTTAACATCTTGTGTCACTTACAAGAACCTCTCACTCCAAAGCTTAACAATTATTTGATCTAGCTTATGTTGACAATTGCGGAATTAAGTACTTGAAACAAGTGTATGTCTTTGTATGTTTTTAACTGTTTAAGTGTTTTAAGTTGATTTGTTTATGCTAATATTAGACACACATAACAACCATATAATGTAGCAAATAAACATCAACACATAAAAACAAATTTAATCTAGGAGTTCACTCAAATATCGTGGGCTACGTCTCCTTGAGCTTCTGTCAAATTGACTTGGCTCTTTGGGATTATGGCTTCAATTATTTTACAAGTTCCACACTCAAATCCAATGGTTATTGACTGAACCAATGGGATTAGAAAAACATCTGAATCCTTGTCATGGCTGTCATCATTTTGCTAGTAGATCTAAGATCCGATTTGATTCCTTCAATTGGTGCACTGAGCTTCCCTAAGCTTCTTGATGGCACAAACTCCTTCAAAATAATTCAACTATCTCTGAAACCTCTTCTACTGTCTCCATCACCTATCAGACATCAACAATAGATTGTTCATTTGCTCAAAATGAACATTGCATCCCCAATCTAAGCCTTCCTCCACGATTGGCACTGGGCTGCCTCAAATTTCCCTGTAGCATCTTGGCCTTTAGAAGTATTTAGATTCTTCTGTAAACCCTTGCAATGGATTCAGAAGACTCATTATAGTCAGGAATGACTGTTGGTTCGCTGAGAATGGATAATGATAGCTTCTGCAATTGCCTCCAACCCCTAGTGGCCCTAAGTTCCAAAATCTCTCAGGATGAAAATCTCCTTGAATATGGCTTCTTCAGCTTCTCTGGATTGTTCCATTGGCTTTAGAAGGCCTCAATTACCCTAGACAACCTCTTGGTTCACTCTCTTAGGTCGAAAATCCCTTCTAGAGTTCATTTAATCAGTAACTCCTAGTGATGCTCCACTAAATTTGTCTGACTATAGTTAACTGTCACTAAATTTGGCAAATTGGCCCTGTTTTGGTGCTCCACCAAGCTTGACCGTCGAGCTGACCATTAGATTAACCATCGGGTGTGCATGTGATGGTTTATCTCCTAGCAGTTAGGGATAAGGCCGGTGGTTATTGCGCAAACTGTGGTCGGTTGGCAAACATTGCATGTGATTGGTTGTATGGGACCGCTGGCGGTCTAGCCCCCAAACCACAAACAATTAAACTTTAAATATAAACTTTAACCCTTAGAGTTTAAGAAACAACATGGAGCGGAGTTGGTAACGCGCTATGCTAGCTCACCGGAGGTCATGAGTTCGATCCACCAAAATTTTACAACACCATTCCAGGGCCACGTGGCGGCCTCTGGGCTTGCCACGTGTCGGCACCTGATTGGTCAACCAAATAGGAATATTCTATGAAATATTCCTTAGAATATTCTTTTTTTAATATTTTCCAAAAACCAATTATTCTTGAAAATTGCAGTTTACTAGACTTTTTCAAATGGAGATAACTTCTTCATACGGTGTCAGTTTTGCGAACCGTTCACGTCGCTGGAATCAGGGAAACGAGATATATCTGGCTATTCAAGTTTGACACTCTTTCGAACACATTGAATTTTGAGCTATCATTAAAGTCTTGGATCGATATCTAATCACAATCTAAGCTAGTAAGCAGTGTTACACCTGTACAGTTCAATATTGTATAGTTTGTAAGCATTAACCTAGTCAAATCAATGGTATTGGGATTCCATATCATCTACTACTTGTAGAATCGAGACGTATTTTGTATATTCAACCAAGCTAATGGAGTTACTAGTATGATTCCAGTAATAGATCAAGTATAATGAAACAGGCAATGATTACTAGTTACATAACTTTCTAACATGAAGCTCTATACTAAGAAAATCTCATGGTACTAGTAAGAAGCTGATATCATGTTCTATGATTACCCTTCTACAGACACTATTCTAAGTTGGTGATCTAGTCTCCTTGTAATATGATACTACTTCATGCTTAGTCACAACCATTACTAGGATATGGAATAATAGCCTTATAGAAGCTTATGAATTTGTTACTTGTAGTGATTAAAGTGCAATGCTTATGTAACACTCATTACTATCTAAAGTGGAACGTAGGATATGTGAGTCTCGATTGAATAAGGTTTCATACATTGTAACCACTTGCATGAGACTCTAAGTTCTCATTACACTAGTTATTGTCATTCCCACTACATTCTGTTTCTCACTTGCCATTGTGAATCTGGAAATTGTCAGTGATAAAAAGGACACTTTGTCTCCACTAGAATGTCACAGAATCAATGTAGATTTCTTAGAGATGGATTTCACATAACATCTGTATTTCATTTCACTGAATATCTGTTATATTTCAACCAGTTTCATTGAAATATTCTCTTTTGAAGATTGCTTGTTAGCTCAACTTAAATGTGTTAATTTCATTATTATTTGGATCTTCTGTTGGGGTTGTTTCTTCCTCGTGCAGTGAACTGCTTCATACTCTTCCATTTAAGGAATCAATATCTATTGAAAGGCTTTTGTTGTTGAAAGGAAAAAGGCAGTATAAGGTTCTGGAACATGGGATAACTGAACACGACTTGCTCTGAGTTAGTGTACGCAGAGTTGCCAATTGTTACTTGCTTCGTTGTTGGTCCAAGAAGATTAGGTTGAATGGTGAAAGGCATCTTCTTTCTGTTTAGAGGTTTGAGGCTCCTGCCCGGTGAAAGGAAGGTGGAGAAGGAGTAAGGTTAATTGGTGCACCCACCTCACTCACACGACTTCACTTCCGCCACTTCACTTATGCATCCACTCTTATTCACTCTGCTTCCATCTTTCTTGAACTGAACTTCTCTCATATCGTATAGGTATAGCTATCGATAGAGAGGTTAGAGTCTAGAGCAGAGGATGTAGGGATCGAGGATCAAGGGTATAGGATCAAGGTTACCAAGGATAGTCCCAAGGCTGTATGGATGGATGTGAAGTATGAGGGTCTAGGTCTAAGGGTAAGGTAGTATGGATGAGGGTAAGTCTAAGGTAAAGGATGTAGGGGTGAGGTACCCAAGGAGGTATGAGGCATAGGCTTCCAAGGATAGTCCAAAGACGGTATGGCTGAGTCTTATAGAGGTGAGAGAGTAGAGATAGAGGTTGAATGGATGGAATTGAATTTGAAATGCTTGCTAATGTCGTTGCCATAGTAGTAAGCCGTAGTCGTGTGCCATGTGTTATGTGTTGTAGTTGTTAGCCGTTGTACCCCCCACCCTGCTTTGCAGATGTTGGCAATCAATCTCCTCAATCCAATCAATCACTGCCCCTCATTCATTCGTAGCACCTCTTCTTTATCTTGGCCACCCACCCCTTTGGTATCTCGTAGTTGTCCGTTGTACCGCCCATGAGAGAGAGGTATAGTAATATGATAGAGAGAAGGGATAGAGGTCAAGGTATGAGTACTAAGGCTATAGGGATGAGGGTAAGTCTGAGGTTCCCAAGGTTCCAAGAATGACTCTTAGGTTCCCAAGGATGGAGATTAAGGATGAAGGTATTGAGGGCAGAGGATCAAGGGTCTAAGGATGAGGTTTCCAAGGATAGTCTCAACATTGTATGGATGAGGATTGAGGTTAAGTATTGAGGGCAGTGTCTCTATGCAGGTCTGATTAGTAAGCTGATACCGGTAAGTGGAAACACATCATGCTAGGTAGTATTAGTTGTAAGGGTAATTGGTTTCCCACCTCAGTCACACAACTTGAATTTCATCCCCTCTGTCCTTCCTGTCTGCTCTTCTTTCTCTTTCTCTTGGCCAACATCCATTCATCCAATCAGTATATGTTGTGAACCTCACATAAACACTCGGGATGGGGTCTGATTTGATGTATATACCAAGCAAATGTATGTCAAAATATCATATCAACGATTATGGTGTGTGGCTATGCGGATATGAGGTTGTGTATGTTGGTATCATGCTTGTCTACCTGAAACTTCTTCTTTCCTTTCTCTATCCACTGGGTACTTGTGAATGCAGGAGAATTTTCCCCCCTGGTACTAGTCAATGCAGGAGAATTTGGTGCTAGGGAATTTGAATGGGTAATGGGGTACTGGGAGACAATTAGAATGGCGAGATAATTGGGGAATGTGTAATGCAGGGACGAGGGGATGGGTAATGATGTGTACGTGAGTTTTTTATCAGGTAATAGAGCTAATTAGTCGGTACATTAATGATGGGGCCTTGTGAGATGGGTAATGATGGGTACACTTTTCTGTTAAGATGTTGGTAGGTGCAGATTGAACAGAATGTGGGGATGCGGGAATGGTAGACTAGAGAATATGGGTACACTATTCCTAGAAGATGTGGGAAGTGGTCTATGGGAACGCTTATCCTTAAGAGGTTTTAGTTTATTAGCTTGCATTATATACGTCATTATACAACAATGGGCTCATCAACTTCTAAAAATAGGTGCCATTGCAAGTAATATTGTGCATCGGTTCTAAAACAACCAATAAGGCATTGCCACCCAGCATCGATTGTTGAATTGATTATTGACTAAGACCTCCTGCTAGATCGCGCCTACCGACATTGCCACCTGGCATTGAGTAGTGGCTACGATGGACTATGATTTCTGGCCATCACTATTTGGAGCCCAACCTTTCATCCTAAACGACCCTGGTATCCAAGCCTTTTCTCCCAGGCAAGGTAGCGACCCTGTGTTCTGTAGGGGGTAAGGTTCAATGTGGAGGGTTTTTCTTATTCGTAGGAGTAGTAAGTTGGGGTGGAGGGCCTTTTCTCTATGATCCTTATCAGGATGTGAGATGTGAATGAAGGGGACGTGCTACTGGAATATGGGTCAATTGGACCGCCCCATCGAGGGGTTAAATTTAGCAGGTACCCCTACCCATCATGGAATTTTTGATGACAGTTTTATTTTCAAACTGCCCTTCACATGACTCTTAATATTTATTTTAACAAGTTTTATAACTTTTGCAAATTATATTTATAATTGCTTTTATATGAAAAACAAAAAATGGTATACTCGTGCAAATTTGGAAGTGAATGCAATTGAATTTTCGAAGTCTTTCTCACTTGTAATACGACCAAAAACACACAAAAGCATTGAAGCAAAATACAAAAAATATTCAATGCCATACACCCAACAGAGGAGCAAGAAAACAATGGAGAAAGCTTAGAGTTTGTCAAGTAAAAAGGGGACAACTATTATTGGCTTCTATCCCGAAATGTAGGGTGAATCATCATTATTGTTCAAAGAAAACCATGCTACATGGAATTACTAATTGGTGGTCCATCTTTCAATCCTCTAAGATACATAAATATCTTAGGCAATTAACTTATTTACTTGTAAAAAAAAACAAACAAACTTTTAATCAATAAATATAATGTTTATTATGCCATATATATTTTACACTATTTATTTTAAATTTTTGTTTACATTTCCCAAATTTTTATAAAAATTTCCTCCCTTTTTCTTAAATCTCACAAAAAAAAAATCCAATAGATTTTATAAATTAGGGTATTTTTTTGGTTGTTTTTAAAATTTCAACTTTTTTTTTTTTTTTCTTTCTTAAAAAGATTTAACCCGATTAAAAAAGTAAAGTGGAACTGCTAGAAACTCAATATCATATCCGAGAAACAGTCACTGTTAATGAATTTGACATTGGCCATAGTATCATTATACTTGAACAAAGTAGCCATGGAAATAAAGCCTCAACAATGGTGCAGCCTGTGTGATGTATTTTGTCATGTCGATTCAAACTAAAGCCAACTCATGCTGTAAAATGTCCAAGAAAAACTCGCCATTGGAGATGGCAGAGAATTGATAGGACCACAGTGGATCACAAAAACACACAGAAGCCATGTTGACCATAGCTTTGAGTTTGCTTTGATTTGAAACAAATTCTTTGATCTTACAGCGTTATATGAACATTGAGTGTTATCAGAGGCAAAAATTCCAATCCAAACAATAACCAATGCATTTGTGATAATAAAACAAGACTCTTAAAATGTTTTGCAAATTATTGACATTAAATTTTCCAAAATAAATATCAGATAACAGACACAAAATTCTTCAATATTATAATAAAAAACTAACATAAAAATAAATTTGCAAAATCACTCAATTCAAATGAATATCAAATAACAAACACAAAACTCAATTCAAATGAATATCAAATAACAAACACAAATTTTTTCAGTATTGTAATAACAATCCAACATAAAATAGATTTGCAAACTTACTCGATTCAAATAAGAAAATCAATTGGGGTTTCAGATGCATGACAACTCGCATTGCTACGCTGTTTATAGAAAAATAGCGGCATAATTTTTGAAACTTGTGACATTGCCAACCCCTAATGTCTAAATCACATTAAATGCACTTGAATATTAGACTTGCATTGTACTTTAATGTTTTGATAGGAAGGTAAGAATATGTGTACTTGAGTGCGAGTTGGTGTAAATAATAAATATATAAATAAGAATAAAATTTGAAACTTCTAATTTTTCATATGTTCATTATTTTAATTTTTTGTAAAATTATTTACAAGTTAACAATGACGCTTTTATTTTAGAATTGACTGCGTTTCAAGGCAAAAACATTTTCATATGTGCATAGTAAAATTATTTGCAAGTTAACACTGAGGTTTTTATTTTAGAATTAACTGTATTTAAGGCAAAAACAGGCATTCTGCGTCAATTTTAAACCCTGGCCCGGCCCTAGAAGATGTGTTCTATCCACAGTGAATCAATCAAATTCATCGTTGCTTGTGAAGCCGCCCACCCCAGAAGATGTTGGTCCATCAATTGTACCTAGATGGGGAGAATTCAATAGAATCCCTCGATGGGGAATGTAACATATCCTCGATGGGTAAGTGAGATGGGGAATGCTAGTAGAATATGAGAAAGCAGCGTCATGGCGTAGGATTGGGTACTGAAAGCTGGCAATGTAGGATTGTTTCCTGAAAGCGTACTGTGCCTTCTTAGGTGACGTGTACTTTGCAGGTGTCGTTCGGGCAGTGAATCGTTGCTCCGGTGTACCGCCTCACCTCAAACTATGTTTTCCGTCCATCAATCAAAGCTTCTCTGGTCCGATTGTTCAGTGGGAACTTTGCTCTCCAGAATACTACTCATCATGAGAATCCAATAAAGAAGATCTGCTCTCCCAGAGTACCACTCATCATGAGAATCCAATAAGGAAAATCTGCTCTCCCAGAGTACTACTCATCAGTTGAACTCGCCTCCCCAGAATACTATGACGTGTGAACCGCTTCGGCGGTGTTAAGGTTTCATGCGTGTAGTCTCGTTTCTAATTAAATGGACATGAGTCGATTCCGATGATATTAATTTAATTTATAAATTTAATGGAATTTTGGTATGAATTTTTTTTGTTAAAATTTAGTAAATATGTTGAGAAATTTGATTTATAGTTATGAGATTTCAAGATTTCGAATATTTAAAAAGTTTTTTTTTCAGGAAGAAATTCTCATATGGCCGAAGTCTACAGATATTTTTACAATCAATATAGCAGAAACGAACAAAATTAACTGCCGAAGCCAGCAGAATACGGCATAGCCGGCGAAGCAAGGGGGCTCAGGGAACGCCGCCCTAGTGGGCGGGGCTGAGACACGAGTATTTAAAAAGTTTTTATGAGAGCAATGGTTGCGGACAATAATTTGCTCAGTAAATTTCGGTTGAGTGGAATTCCGGCAGCCCATTGTGGAGTAGCAAGCTTTAGAGTTATCTTTGAATTGGACGCAGAAGGAATTCTGAAGGTGTCAGTCCCGGAAAGGGGAAGTGGCGTAAGCAATTTCATTACTATAACGAACGATGGTGGTCGGCTGAGCAAAGAGGAGATCGAGAAAATGAGAGGTGATGCCGAGAGATTCAGAAGGGAGGATGAAGAGGTAAATGATAAGCGCACTGCCAGAGTCAATTTACAGAATTACGTTTACAACATGAGAAGCAGAGTGAAAGAAGCCGAGACTAAGGGAGAGCTGAATGTGACAGTGGCAGCGGATATTGTGCAGATGCTGAATAGTGTGGAGGAATGGTTGGATGAGAAGGAGAGTGCGCAGCTTTTCGAGTTGGAAGAGAAATTGAGAGGTTTGAAAAATGAAATGCAAACTTTGAGAGAAGGAGAATTAGATATTTAGTTGAAATTGTGTGATGCACCGTTTTGTAGAAAGTTAATAGACATTGGTATATCATGTTTTGTCGTCTTGGAACAACATAAACAATTTTTTGTCTTCTCATATTTTGGAGGCTCTGTTACTATTATGCCGATAAAGTATTTTGGTGAACATTTGAATGTAGTGGGGAATTTCAAATGATGGGCAGTTCTGTTTACAAATTTGATGTCATGGGAAGATGGGGTTTACAATGTTTTTCATCAACCTCGCTTTTGCGCGTTTTTATATTTATGAAACACTGATGCAGATCTATTTTAACTTCTAATTTATTGAATATTCCGAAGTGTTTTTGTTAAATCTATTTGTTATATTAAATGTATTTGTTATATGAATTAGGAAAATTTATTTATTAATTATAAATAATAAATAATAATTTAGTTATATTTAAATAAAATAATGTTGTTTTAATGATGAATTAAATTTTATTGGTTCTAAATGGGTTATTTAATAAAAATATTTCAAATATTTATAAAATAATGTTAATCTAATTTATTTAATAATTTAATTATATTTAAAATCAAATAATATTATTAAATATTAATTTAATTCATTTTACATTAGTTCTATAAACCATGTGTTACATTAGCTCTATAAAGCAGGTAGAGTGTTACATTAGCTCTATAAAGCAGGTAGAGGAATTAAATTGGTTGTGTAAATTTTTTTTGATCAATCTTATATTGTATTAAGAATTTTGTTCCCAGAAATCTAGATGGATTTTTTTTTTTAATATTGTCATTTGAATATGTGATTATTTTTTCTTTATCATATATATCAACTTACATCATTGGTTTTTTTTTTTTTTTTTTTTTTTTTTTTTTTTTTTTAAGTTTTATTATTATGTTATTACTTGGTTGGTTAATCATTTTTATAAGAATTAGATGAAAATACTTTTCTGTTTATTATTAAGTAGTTAAAAAATAACAATTTCTAAATTTTGTTTTTTTTTTAAGTTTTATTATTATCTTATTATTTGGTTGTTTAATCATTTTTATAAAAATCAATTAGAAATAGATGATAATACTTTTCTGTTTATTATTAAATAATTATAAAATAACAATTTCTATATAATTGATGATGAGCCACACTTGTGTTCTAAATCTGTAGCTCAAAAATTTCTCTTATGTGATTTTTACCAAAAAACTTTACTTAACTTCTATATAATTTTATCAATAAATTATAAACATAAACAATTTTTTATTACAAATTAGTAATCAAATAAATATATTTTTTATTTCATAATCCAACCCATAATAAAAATATTTTTTTATATAATAAAATTAATAATATTCTTAATTTTTATTCTATTTCAAAACTATACATCTAAATTTTATTTTTATTTTTAATATAAAATCATGTAATAATATCTTTTCCCAATTATTCCATGTGATATAAACATCATTTAGTACATTATGATACTAAATTACCCCACATGGTCTGAACATCATTAAAAATAAATTATATATTATTACGAAATTCAAAAATCAAATATTTTAATTATTAAAAATAATTTTAATTCATACTGATTCAAAATGTCACAAATATTCAAGGAATAATCAAAATAACCCATAATGAAGAATAAGCAAGGTGTTATGTGCCATCTATACACTCCTAATTACGACGAAGGCGTTCTTTAATGGAGGTTCTCATCCAACTTTCGTCCTGAGAAATGGCCATCTGATTTTCATCATTCTGACTTATTTGGCCTACATCCGAAAAATCTCCACTCGCAACTTCAAGTGAGAGGGTGATTTAATATTTTTGAAATTTTTAAAACAATAAATCTTTATGTGTTGATTCAAATTTTATGTCATGCAGATTGAAATTTGATTTTGGATTCATAATTTTAGTGACATTTACATGGAAATTTTCTAGGTTTATTGAAATTTGACTTTTAAATTTATTGTTTGGCTAGTTAACTTGTAACTTTGATTAGTAGCTTTGTTTGATTCATTGTATTTAAAGGGTAACCAAATTCTAGGTTTTGCAAATGAGAAATGGTCATAACAGAAAATATCGAGGGTTGAAGTTAGGATTAGTTTGTTAAATTGTTATTTTTAATTTAGAGGATTTTGTTTTGTTTTGTTGTTTTAATTATATATAGATATTTTTTTATTGTTTTTTTTATATATAGATTTTATTATGTTGGTAGGTATATTTATTTCAACTTATTTATATGAGAATTTCATAAATTAATGGATAAGATTTGATTTCTAGAAAATATTATGTCTTATATACCATTACCAATTTTCAAATAATATTACAAGAGGTAAAACAATGCTATTATTCTTACCTTTCACTGAGTACTTTTCTGCCTTAAGATAAGTAGTTCTAATACTATCTAGTTAGAACGTAATCCCTTCAATTACTCTGATTTTTTACTTCAAAAATCACTCCAATTTTGGGACTACACACATCTATCTTAGCCTTTTACTTCAAAAATCACTCCAATTTTGGGACTACACACATCTATCTTAGCCTTCCTCTATTTCTCGATCTTAGAAACGAATCTCTCATAAATTTAATATTCAAGTTACATCTTTCCTTGGCTATTTCATTATTGTGTAAAGGTTCTGAAATATTTTCCTTTGTAATATTTGTTTGCATTTGATTCAACTTAAATAAAAACACTGTGAGAAAGAGCATGAGGAGTTACACGGTGGGAAAGAGCATGAGGAGTTTGCTTGTTTGACCATTTTTATTTACTTTTTATATTTTATAGCATTTGTTTACACAATGAGTTGAGTACTCAACTGGATTTGATCTCGAGATTTAAAGCTAACTTCATTTTCAAATGGTACATTCAAAGTGATCATAGGTCTAGACTACCATACTCGTAGAGTTAACTTCATCTTCAAATAGTACATTCAAAGTGATTATAATTCGGACTCCCCTACTCGTAGAATTTTTGACCTGTGGATGATGTGTTGGAAGATATTAATTCCAACCACCTGCCATTAATGCAGCTGCTAGACTGATATGGAGGATTCGGCGAACGCATTGACAAATGGATAGCTTCCTGGAGAAGCCACCAATTCCACCGACTTCAGAAGCTTCCTTGTTGTGTATAAAAGCTATTCAAGCAATCAAATGAAGCAAGTTCTGTGTTTTGGTGTATGATCTTTGATTTGGTATCAGAGCTTGGTGAGCGCTGCAAAGTTCTTCTGAGAGGGTGCGTTCCAGGGAGGCTGGAGCTGTAGAAGAACACCGTGAGAAGCCTGCTTGTGAGAGCCAGTCAGGAAGATGAGTGAGGCATTCGAGCCACTGTAAGGAGGACATTAAGATTGAGTTCAAGAGCGGTGTGCTTACCGTGAGCGGAGAATAGCAGAAGGAGAAGATTGACAAGTCCAAAAAATGGCACCGAGAGGAGCGATTGGTCGGTAAATTTATCCAACAGTTCCGTTTGTCGGACGGTGATATGGAAAACGTCAAAGCGAGCTTGGAGAATGACGCGCTGGTGGTGAGCGTGCCAAAGGTGGAGAAGAAGGTTGGTGAAGTGAAAGTTATCAGTATAGAATTCGGGGGCGACAACCAGAAACGTTGTTTGGAAGTGACGACAATTTCAGTATATCTTTGATTTTCTGTTTTCTCATTGGAATCTGTTGCTATGATAATCTTTATCAAAATTCCATTTGCACCTCAGACTTTAGAGTAGCCTGTTGGATAGTTGAGTTATAAATCTGTAACAAGCAGTAGAAGGTGATTACTCTTTATTAGGAATTTTGGCCATGGCAATGTGAAGATTTAATTGCTATCATTTTATCACTATATATACCGATTGCGAGTGTATCTTTTCAAAAAAAAGGAAAAAAAAAGAAGGCGGCAATGATATATTGGATAAAATTTTATGATTGAGGGTTTATATTTGGGAAAAAAATTGTACCTTGGTGGTTGATACTAAAGGATTTATAAGCTTATTGAAAATGGCTAACATGTTGGCAGAATCATATTTATTTGACTCTAACAAGTTAGAAGGTGAAAATTATGCAAATTGGAAGTTTAAGTTGTAGACTTTGATGGAAGGCAACAATACATGGGCGATTGTGTCTGGAGTTGAAGTTAAGCTAGTGTCTCCTCAAGCCACAGATGCTGTAATTCAAGATTGGGAACGATGGGAAAACAAAGCAAAGGTGATTTTGCGGATGACGGTTAAAGACAACATTATTCCACACATTAGAGAGTGCAAAACATCCAAGGAGACATGGGACATTCTCAAAAATTTGTATGAGACGAAGACTATAAATCAAATATTGTATTTAAAGAATAAGCTTCTTTCAATTAAGATGGAAGAAAATGAAAGTGTTAGTGATTTTATCTCTAGAATTAAAGATCTAAAGGATAAATTAGGTGACATTGGTGAATCAGTATCTAGTACAAACTTGGTTATTGTGACATTAAGTGGAATGCTTGATGAATATCAAATGTTTATAACTGGTCTTTCAGCTAGAGAGAAGGCTCCTACTTTTGATGAGTTGGCAGGTATACTTATGCAGGAAGAAGAGCGGAGAAGAAGCCTTAAGAAGAAATATACCAATTCAGATTTGGCATTGATGGCCAAAGGGAAGCAGTGCTTCAAAGGCAAACAGTGGGAGAAAAATAAAGGCAAAAAGCCACAGGTAAAATAATTTCAAAGTACCCCTTTACCAAGGACAAATGCCAAATCAAGTCGAGATGATGTGTGTTATTATTGTGGAAACCCTGGTCATTTTGCTAAGAATTGCATGAAACGGAGGTCTGATCAATTTAAACAAAAAAGGCATTTAGGAAATTATGTTGATAGAGATGAAGCAATTAGTCAAGATGTTAGCAATCTTAAATTGTTTGTGTCCAATGCTGCTTTATCAGCGGACACTGATGATGATAATGCTTGGTTTATAGATTCTGGTGCATCAATCCATATGTCATGCAAAAGAGATTGGTTTGATACCTATCATGAAATCAATAATGGTGGACACATCTAGTTAGGAGATAATAGATCACATGAAATTAAAGGATATGGGAATATAAGTGTTATGATGCGTAATGGACAAGAAAAACAAATTCAAAATGTGGTGTATGTTCCAGGATTAAAGAAGAACTTAATTTCAGTCTCTACTATCACAGATCAACATTTAAAAGTTGAATTTGTGAAATCACGTTGTTTGGTAAAGGATGTGAAGGACAACTACAAGGTTATTGCAAAAGGAATGAGAGTTGGAGGTTTATACAAGTTGGATGTAATGAAGAATGGGCATCAAGCTTTGGCATCAATGGGCACGTCAACTATAGAACTTTGGCATCAAAGGTATGGACACTTAAATCATAATGACCTAATGTTACTACAAAAGAAAATGATGGTATAAGGTCTTCCAATTATTAAGGGTGAACACTTTGAATGTGAAGGTTGTGCACTAGGAAAACAACATAGGGAAGAATTTCCTGTGCATGAAAATAGAAGAAAACGTGAAATACTTGAACTAGTGCATACTGATGTATGTGGTCCAATGCAAACTAAGTCACTTGGTGGAGCATATTACTTTCTTATATTTATTGATGATAGCACTAGATACACCTGGGTATACTTTATAAGAAACAAAAGTGACTTGTTTGAATAATTTAAAGAATTCAAGAGTATGGTTGAAAAGCAAATAGGAAAGAGCATTAAAATTCTTCGATCAGATAAAGGTAGTGAGTACACTTCAGGGGCTTTTATCAAATATTGCAAACAAAATGGAATTATGCAACAATTTACAATACCACATACACCTCAACAAAATGGAGTAGTTGAAAGAAAAAATAGAACATTAGTTGAATGTGCTCGAAGTATGTTAAAAAGTCAAGGAATTTCCAATAGTTTTTGGGTTGAAGCCATTAATACAGCTGTATATCTTAAAAATAGAAGCCCTAATAAGTAGCTTGAGCACAAAACACCATTTGAAGCATTGTATGGTTTTAAACCTAAAGTTAGTCATTTAAGGATATTTGGATGCAAGGCCTTTGCTCATATTCCTAAAGAGGATAGGAGAAAGTTAGATGCCAAAGCCATCAGATGTATTTTTATTGGATATTGCAGTGATCAAAAAGCATATAAAATGTATGATCCAAGTACTCACAAGGTCTTTGCAAGTAGAGATGTTATATTTCATGAGCATGTAAATAAACAAATAAAAGAATATGAACATAATATATGGCAGTGTCCTTATGAAAGCTTTAAGGAAGAAGAAGAAGTTGTAGAATCAACTTAAGTACAAGAACACATGGACATTCCAAAAGACACATCAAGGAATCAAAGTCCACAAAGAAGTGACGAAGGCACTCCACAGAGAAGAAAAGGAGAAGGTACTCCACAAAGTAATGAACCTCTAAGAAGGTCAACACGACATATTCAAGCCCCCATCAGGTATAAAGATTATGCTTTAATGTCTCAAGTAATCACTGTTTTTGAGCCCTTCAATTATGAACAAGCCAAAAATCATAAAGAATGGATGGAAGCTATGAAAGAAGAATATGATTCTATAATGAAAAATGAAAATTGGGAATTGATAGAATTACCTGAAAATAAAGTCCCTATAGGATCAAAATGGTTGTACAAGACACAATTTAATGCAGATGGTAGCATAGACAAGTATAAGGCAAGATTGGTTGCAAAATGTTTTTCACAAAAAGAAGGTATAGATTATGAAGATACCTTTGCTCCAGTTGCAAAAATGAATACAATCAAAATAATGATAGCGTTGGCAACTAAATATGATTGGAAGCTACATCGATTAGATGTAAAGTCAGCTTTTCTAAATGGTGACTTAAAAGAAAAAATTTATTTTGTTCAACCAGAAGGATTTGTAAAGAAAGGTCAAGTACATCTTGTATGCAAGTTAAAAAAGGCCTTATATGGACTAAAACAGGCACCTAGATATTGGTATAAGAAAATTGACAAATTATTCTTTCAGCAAGGATTTAAAAAGAGAAAAATGATCCTAATTTGTATGTCAAGACAGACATAAATGGGGATATAGTATTACTTTCTATATATGTTGATGATCTAATAATAACAGGGAGTGCTGATAAATTAATTACAGATATAAAAATGAAGTTATCACAGGAATTTGAGATGGATGATCTTGGTGAGATGCACTATTGTCTAGGTCTTGAAGTATGGAGAAATGATGGAAGAACCTTAATCACACAAAGAAAATATACAAATGAAGTACTAAAGAGATTTCATATGAATGGATGTAAAGCAGTGAGTACTCCATTGGAACAAAATATCAAATTAAGAAGTGATGATGGAACAAAAGAGGTGAATGGAACATTGTATTGACAATTAGTGGGAAGTCTGAATTATCTCACTACCATTAGCCCAAACATTGCTTATGCAGTAAGCATACTTAGTCAATTCATGGCTAAGCCTCGTGAAAGCCATTGGATAGCTGCAAAAAGGGTCCTTCGATATTTAAAGGGAACTACCACTTTTGGTATTGAGTATACTAATGCTTGTAATGTTGAATTGACAAGTCATTCTGATTTTGACCAGGCTGGAAATCCAGATGACAAGAAATCCACCACTGGATACGTCTTCAATATAGGATCGGGAGCTATATCATGGAGCAGTAAGAAACAGGCATTAGTTTCCTTGTCATCAATTGAAGCAGAATATAAAGCATTATGTAGTGGCACCTATGAAGCTATATGGCTCAGAAGAATACTTGAAGATGTCGGTGAAGGTCAACAAAAACCTACAGTGGTTAGATGTGACAATCAAAGCGCCATCAAACTGGGGAACAATCCTGTAAGTCATGCAAGGTCAAAACATATAGACACACAATATCATTTTGTAAGAGAAAAGGTCCAATCAAAAGAAGTTTCTCTAATATACTGTAATACAAATGAGAATGTCACTGACATATTCACTAAGCCTCTTGGGAAGGCAAAATTTGTGTTTTGTAGAAATAAGTTATGTGTTGTAGAAAATCAAGACTATATTGTAAGCCTAGCTGAGACTTAGACCAGTAGGCATGTCAATTAAGAGTATGTTTACAGTGTCTTATATATTGTATATTTGTTATATGATTGGAATTAAGGGGAAGTGTTGGAAGATATTAATTCCAACCACCTGCCATTAATGCAAATGCTAGACTGATCTAGAGGATTCGACGAACGCATTGACAAATGGATAGCTTCCCGGAGAAGCCACCGACTCCATCGACTTCATAAGCTTCCTTGCTGTGTATAGAAACCTTTTCAAGCAATCAAATGAAGCAAGTTCTGTGTTTTGGTGTATGATCTTTTATTTGATGCTCATCAACTTCCCAAGTACAAGATTATCAGGTTATTGGAATCATCGTAGAGCTTGATCGTTTATTCACAAGATTCTCAGGTTATTGGAATCGTCATAGAGTTTGATCGTTTATCCATTGGCATAAACTGTTTGCGAAGATGTGAGTAGCGTTGGTGGATTTAGACTTGTGGATATCAAAGTACTTTATCATTTGTTTGTTGTAATAGAGTGTTTGCGAAGATGTAAGTAGCATGTGTGGATTTAGGGTTATTGGAGATAGGTGAGAGTTATGTGAGTGTTATTGGATTTAATGTATAATTTATGTTTTATTTGGAATTTTTTCACTATAATATTATATATGGTATTACAGCTAGTTATAATGTTAGGGTCAAATGGGCTTACTTGCTTGCTAGTGTATTAATATATGAATGATGATTTTGTATCCATGTTGAATTGTTGTGTGTTTGATTATTTGTTCTTAGAATAAGTGTAATTTGGATTACTATTTTTTTTAAGGTTTAAGGTTAAAATCTCATGTCGTTTAGTTTTGAATTTTTTTTACTTTTTTATTTTTATTTCTGGTTTTGGACTCTTTATGAGGCTAAATTTTGAGAAAAAGATAAAAAATTTGACATAGACCTCCAAAATATTTTTTTGTTGTTTATTTTTTGTTAAGATTTTAAAAATATATAGGTAATTTCTAAACTAATAATACCCTCCAATTTAATAAAATAAAATAAAAATGTTAGGGCACTCTACCACATAGTTTATCCTGCTTAAAAGCTATAATTTAAAAAATATTACAACACTTTAGCACAAAGCATGTTAGAGCACTCTAGCACATAGTTTATCCCGCTGAAAAGTTGAAAAAAAAAAAAAAAACAGACAAAAACAAAAACAAAAAACAAAAAACATTACAACACTGTAGCACAAAGCTTGTACTTCATCTTGTTGTACTTTAGCATTGAGTTGGAACTTGGTACCTCATCTTGTTCTACTTTTCATGGTTTAACTTTCAATTTGCATGGAGATTTAACTTGGAATCAATTTTCATGTTTTCTGGTTTAAGGATATAGTTTTGAAATAATTTTTATAATTATGGGGAGACTAAATTTGGAGTTTCTTTCCATTTCTTATTATTCCAGTTAAAAGTTATAATTTTGAGATTATCATGAAAAATTGAAGCTTATTTTGGATTTAAACTTCATATATATATATATATATATTGCCTAATAAAGAAGGGGTTCAAAAGACTTGTAGGTGTGAATGGTTATGGAAACCATTTCAGGGAAAGCTAAAAGATGTACTTGTTATATTATGTATGAGGGTAGAATGTATATTAACTTATATCCGTTAGGTAAGCAATTATTTGTGTATATAATGAAGAATTGATTTTGATGAAATCTCATGGACATGATTAAGAAGGGTTGATTATGCATACTTTGAATTTAGTGGAATAAATGCTCATAACAAGAATTTGTTTGAGATTTAAATGCATTATTTTCCTTAAATTACAAATAAAAAAAAAGAAGATTGGTATAGTGTGCACCATTAGGTGGTTTAGAATGTGTGTAATAGCTTATCTTGATATATGCAGTCAATTGTGGACTAGGTATTTATACTCTAGTATTGTAATTCTTTTTGTATGTGCTTGATTGAGGTAGGGTTAAATTGATTTTTAAATCCTTGAAAATGTAGAAAAATATTATTGTAATAAGTTAGGAAATATTTTTTTTGTTTGCTTAAAACAAATGAAGTCTAGCATATTCAAAGAAGATTTCATATTGTTGTGCCTAGGAAATTCATAATAGTCTCCTTAATGAATTTAAGGATTGCATATTGATTGAATTGTATTTAACTAAATTAATTAGAGAAATTATGAGAATTGAACTCATGAACTTCTCAAACCTGTTTTTAGTTAGTTGATATATTTAAAATTCATGTTGTTTATGAACATGATGAATTACTTTCTTGAAATTTGATTAGCACGTAATTGTTAAGAGAATAACATGTTTAGAGATAAACCTTTTCTATGATTGGATTTATTTATTTATTTTTATTTTAGCTTAAAGCATAAGGTATGAGGTTAATGAAAAGTTGATTTGAGTTCTTATTTTACAAGAATATGTGCTCGTGATATTTTAGAGGGAAAATTTGAAGAAGAGTGAGATCACATTTTTGATAAATTGGAATTGTTGCATGATTTAGAAACCTAATATGATTGTATTGTATGTGGAATGGAAGAAATTGTTGGATTTAAGAACTTGTGCTAGGATGTATAGTTGTATGATAGTGAGTAGCCCTTGAAAAGGTTGTAATATTTTGAGAGGGTATTAATTCTTATTTAAAAAAACAAAGAGAGAAATAAAAAAAGAAATGAAGCTTAGCTTTGTGCTAGAAATGCCATTGTGATAGTGTAAATCTTATGTAAAATCAACATGATTATTCATAGTTTGAGAAATGTATGGTTTTCATAGCTTTGTTTAATGTTTAAATCTTATATATATATATAGCTTTGTTTAAATCTTATATATATATATCTTTCATAGCTTTGTTTAAATCTTATATATATATATATATATATATATATATATATATATATATATATATATATGTATTAATGTTAAGAAATAAGGTCTAAAACCAAATGAATTACCTAGCTATTGAATAGAAATCATGAGTAATTGAGAAATGGGTGTTGATATAATGTTATAGGTAACCTACTTTATGAGTTGTCTTCGATTGAAAGATTGCAAATTGATATGTTGGAATGAAATTCGTCTAAAACAAGATTGAATTGGTTTTCAAAATTTATATGTTGAAATGAAATTCTTCTAAACCAAGATTGAATTGGTTCTCAAAATTTATATGTTGAAATGAAATTTATTCTAAACCAAGATTGAATTGGTTCTCAAGTAATGAATGTGAATAACATTAATGGTTGTGGAATTTACAGAAAATTCAGTGGTACAAAGTAGGTGTTGCTACTTTACCCCTAGAAGTTAAAATGATCGTGCTTTGAGCTTCATATTGTGTTTATTCTTAGGATTAAACTTTTGGTTAAAATAGTAATTGGTTCGTAAGATTTGTGATTGCATCTATGTCTTGTGAAATGAAAAAGGTAAATTTAGAGTGAGAAAACATGTCATTATTTATATCATGTTTGGTAACTAGATTGACATGCAATTGTATATGTATGATTTTCTACCTCTTGTCATGCAAGTTTGATTATATGATAGGATGGACCATCAATGTTGTTATACAACTAATGTGGGAGCTATTTATAGCTTGGAAAACTCAATATACTATAGAACCCAAAAGATGACACGAGGGATTAATGAGAACTATGAGAAGAAAAACATGTGGAATGTCGAGATATTATAGATAACTTAAGTAGATGTCATATCAATTACATAAAATCTTATATTGTTATGGTATTATAAATTGTACGGTTGGTTTTGATATAGAAATATTTGGCATTTTATATCTTGAAACACATCTAATATAGTATGGATATATTTTCTACTTTATTAAGAATGATAGGTTTTGGATTTCATGGAGATGCTTTATCTTTGCCAAAACATTGAATTATGAATTAACATGAAGAAAAAGATATCAAATACTTATACATAAGGTTAATACCTTTATGACAAGCGAATTAAAAAGAACCAAGTATCTTATAATTGTAGGAAAACTTAGGGCCAAGTTTAGCCCAAGAGGGGGAGTATGTAGTGTCCCTTCTTGGTTAGTTAGTTTTGGTGACACCTGGAGGGTGATTTTGATGGAGTGTACTTATGTATATGATTGTACACTATAGACCTGGTTTGGGTCACATGGTTTTTACATGCTTATGATAATATATATGGTTGTGTATTTTGGTTAAGTGCATATTATCGATGTTTCTCTTTTGGCATCCTATTTTGACTTGGGTGCATGACATGAATGATGGTCTATGATTGCGACACATGAAAAAAACTAATATGTGGAGTAGTTAACTGACCATAATCTTGTTGATGATCTATGAATTACATGATTATGCATGCTTAACCATGTATTTAGTAGGAATTGGCAGGGAACTTAGTTACTTGTCGAGAAGGATGCTCAGATAATAAATCATTGTGGAGGTCATGTATATAGTTATGATCAGATAATAAATGACTGTGGAGGTATGGGGAAATAATACCTTGCCAATAGATCATCAGATTCATATGAGCTCACAACCAATACCTTGAGGAAAATCATGGAGCTTCAAAGAAGCATAGATGAGAATCTATGGAAAATATTAGGGCGTGGAGTCCTAACTTTCTGAAAGATCAAGGTGTGCAGTCTTGGATCTTTGTAATAGATCAAGAAATGGAGCCTTGATTCTACTAGGACACGGAGTCCTAGGTACAGGGCAAGGGCGTGGAGTCCTAACAAGTCGAGAGAGGTGCACAATAGGGGTGTGGAATCCCTATTCTCTAACTGAAAATAAACACCACTTAAGGGATTACATCAACCGGGTGAATAATCTAACTTAAACTTTCACTTGAATTAATTCCAATTTACGAACTTTAGAGGGTCATTTGAATAAAAATTATTTTAAAATATTAATTACCTATTTTTGAAAAATCAATAATAGAAAGTTTTCTAAAAAAGACACATGGAGTGAATATTAGATAATTAAATAATTAAGAAAAAAATGAGAGGTTGCCACCTCAAGGAAGGTGGTGAATAATACGAATTATAATAAATTAAAAATAAGTTAATTTTTACATGAAGGTATGATTTTCATATATTAAATGAAAATTTTAAATTTATAAACAAATTATATAAATTTTTAATATATTATCATTATAATATAAAATTAATTTAATAATAATTATTATTATGTTTTAAGATAAAAATTAATATATATATATATATATATATATATATATAATTTAAATTATTAATAAGAAAAGATTATATCATTTTTTTAAATGTATAATTCAAATTATTAATAAATATTCATTATATAATTTTTGATATATCATTATTGTGTTGTAAATATTATTTGTTATTTCCCAAAAAAAAAAAATCGTCGATGTTTCCTGAGGCGAGGAAGGTTGAGTAGGTTCCAATGAAGGAGAAACCCTAGGGTTTTCAATCGCCGCCTGCGGAATAGAAGTGAAGATACCTGAGATCGGTGCAATTCCCGGCCGAAGAGGACAGAGGAGCAGATGGTACTGGTCCAATGACCGTAGAGCCCTTGGGGATGATTTGAAGAGGGGGGGTGGGGGGTGTCACCGCCGAAAGGGGGTTAAGGGAAGGATCACCTTCGCGAGTAGGGCAACTAGGGTTAGGCGGAGGGTCGATAAGGGCCAGAGAGCGCGACGAGAGGGGTTGAGTGATGAAATCCAGTGGAGAGGGAGCGTCTTCTAAGAGGGATACTGGTGGGATTTGAGGGCGAGAAAACGGAGGGAGGGCCTCAATTTCATCGGTGAGGTCGGACATGAAAGGGAAAAAACCAGCAGCAGTGGTCCTGGTGGGTGTCCAGATGGGCACATCCTCTAAAGGATCCTCGAAGTCCCCCAGCTCATCCATAACTGTCAAGATTTGTTAATGACAATTGCCAGAAGAGGACAAAAACACTAACAGAAAACGGTGAAGGTTAGTGAAACGGTAGGGGATGTAAGCTTGTGAGAAGAGGCGATTAACTTAACAGCGGGGGTCAGTCCGGCAGTAACCCGGATCAAGGAGCACACGGGGGACGACGGTGGCAGATGCAGGCGGGCAATAGATACTGTGAGCTGCAGGCGGTCGCGGCATCGAAGCCTGAGACCCATCACTCCGAAATCCTTAGCCATGACCAGAGATTACATCTTATTTACTTGCTCCACGAAATATCTAGTCATTCAGAGAACTATTTATGTCCATATAACTTGATTTTTTTAAGAGTGTGAAACTCAAATTTATGTTACCCAAATAAAAAACTCTCATTTTACATAAATAATAAAATCTCAATTAATTATAATACATTTGTTTCTCTCATGTATTATAAATAAATTTATTTTCACAATTTTTACCCCTGCAAACTTTATTAATATAATTTTATGAAATAAAGAAAATAAACTTTAAACTATTTCTTCTTTACCTCCTTTAAATATATTTTTCCCACACATAAATTATTAACTAATATCTAATATTTTCATTATTTATATCTTATTAATTTTTGGTTTTTCTATATATATATTAAAAGAATATATATATATATATACATATATATATTCGGCCTGGAGTATGCCGTAAAACTGCTTCTGCTTGGGTAAGAGCTCGTCTTCCTCGGACGTAAGGAAACAGGTTAACGGCCCAAGACCCAGAGGCATCTGGCAGGAGTGAGAGCCTGCTCCCGATTACGGACCACCAGCAGGGTTATGCCAGGTGGCGTGGTTTTCCTATTTAACAGTGATGAGTCAAAACCAACATTCGCGGATAGCAGCCAGAGATGGCTGTCCTCACTGTTGGTTTGACACCTGAGTTGATAGGTTTTACCACCTTCGAAAAAAAAAAAAATATACATATATATATATATATATTAACGTAACCTTTGAATATATACTTTCCACACATAACTTATTAACTAATATATAATATTTTTATTATTTATATTTTATCTTTTTCTACTTTTCTATATAAAATATTTAAAAAAATTATATTTTAACATAATGTCTTTAGTTATTATATTTTATAGTTTTAATTAAGTCTAAATAATTAAGTGTACTATGTTCCAGTTATTAAACCATTATCTGCTGAAGAGTTTTGAGCTTTTATTAACTCATATCTGCACCCACGCTTTCAATAATTACCCATATCTATTTATTAACTGTTAGTTATGGCTGCGCCAACGCACTGATGATATCTATTTATTAACTATTAGTTATGGTCATGGGCGATTACGATTTCAAATCAAAAACGTATCTCTGTGAAACTCCCTACAATTTAGGGTGTGATTCACTATGACGTGTGAACCTCTTCAGTGGAGTTAAGTTTTCATGCGTGTAGTAGAAATTTGGGCATTATTTTTTTAAAATTTAATAGATATTTTGAGGAATTTAAATTTAAATTATTAAGTTTTAATTTTGGGTAATTAAGAAATCAGACTTTTTAAAAAATAACTTCCATAACTAATTTGTGTGGGAACCCTAGACAATGCATCTAAGGTCAAAACAAAGTGGTAGCCTAACTAGCCAGAAAAATGGTCTAGAAAGTTTTGGAAATTCTAGTCATATTTTAGAGAAAATTAAAGGAGGATTTTTGTAAATCCAAGTGATAATTATTAAACTTCAAAATTTTAGGTGTCCTAGAAATTTTTGATGGTGATGAATCTTTTTCCACCCTAAAAACAAGATTCATTTTTCACCGATCATGTCCAGTCACGCCTCGGTACTAGGTAGACGACTCCCATAACAAATGACTGTATGAGGTGAAATGCCTGACGGCGTTATTCACTGAGACAAATGACTGTATGAGGTGAAAAGCGTGACGGCGTTATTCACTGAGACATGTCTGAAAATCTGACTTCAATTTTCATCCGTGTCGAGTTTCACTTCCAATATAATAGACATCATGTTAATTAAAGAAAGTAATTGTAACCATTTATTTGGCATACCGCCACTTTCAAGCAAGAAGGCCAAACAAAATTAAATATAGTGGATTTCCGTAGTCCAGAATTTTTCTGCTAAATCTATAAATTGCATGCTCCGCTCTGTCTCCACGGATACGAATTGTGAACTTGCTGTTACTAGCGATTAATATTAATCATGGAGATGGATGAGAAACGTAAAGGTAAAGCTATTGGCATTGATCTAGGGACAACTTACAGCTGCGTAGCAGTGTGGCAGCAAGACAGAGTCGAAGTTATTGTTAATGATCAGGGCAACCGGACCACTCCTTCCTGCGTTGCTTTTACCCCCTCCGAGAGGTTTGTGGGAGACGCTGCAAAATACCAGATCGCCACTAATCCCAGGAATACCATCTTTGATGCCAAGAGACTCATTGGAAGGCGATTTACTGATCCCTCTGTGCAGAGTGACATGAAACTCTGGCCCTTTACTGTGATTGCTGGAGAAAATGAAAAGCCCCTTATCCAAGTTGATTACAAGGGTCAAAGGAAGGAATTTGCAGCCGAGGAAATCTCTTCGATGGTATTAATCAAAATGAAGACGACGGCCGAAGCGTACCTCAACTCTGAAGTGGAGAATGCCGTTATCACTGTACCCGCCTATTTTAGCGATTCTCAGAGAAGGTCTACTAGAGACGCGGCTACGATTGCCGGTCTTAACGCCATGAAAATAATTAATGAACCCACTGCCGCGGCTATAGCTTACGGATTTGGTACAGAGGTTTATTCCTCCCATGGAAAGAAGACTGTCTTGATTTTCGACCTTGGCGGAGGCACCTTTGATGTTTCCATTGTTAATATCGAGAGAGGTAAATTTGAGGTGAAGGTTGTCGGAGGGGACACGCATTTGGGTGGCGAAGATTTTGACAACAGAATGCTCAATCACTGTGTTCAACATTTCAACAGAAAAAATAAAACGGAAATGAACACAAGTGCTAAAGCTCTTCGGAGGCTCCGGGCAGAATGCGAAAGGGCAAAAAGAAATTTGTCTTCCGTGGTAGAGACTGTGATTGATATCGACTCTCTATACGAAGGGCTGGATTTTCACATGAAAATTACAAGAGCCAAGTTCGAAGAGCTCAACACCGATTTCTTTGACAAGTGCATGCGAATCGTCAGCGAATGTCTCGAAGATGGCAGGATGAGCAAAGAAGAAATTAACGAAGTTGTATTAGTAGGAGGTTCCACCCGCATTCCAAAGCTACAGGAACTCCTTCAACATTTCTTTCATGAAAAAAAACTCTGCAAAAGCATAAACCCCGATGAGGCTGTTGCATATGGCGCCGCACTTCAGGCGGCAGCCTTGAACAATGAAGGCATCCAATTCGTCCTCATGGATGTCACGCCTTTGAGCCTTGGAATCAGTATTAACAAGGGTGTAATGTCTGTAGTCGTTCCCAGAAATACTCTCATTCCAACTCAGAGAGACGCTTCTTACACGACAGCGGTTGATAATCAGGTACGAGTGCCTTTTCGAGTGTATGAAGGCGAGAGAGCAATGGTTGCGGACAACAATCTGCTGGGTGAATTTCAGTTGAGTGGAATTCCGGCGGCCCGTTGTGGAGTGCCAAGCCTTGCAGTTGTCTTTGAATTGGACGCAGACGGAATTCTGAAGGTGTCAGCCCGGGAAAGGGGAAGTGGGGTAAGCAATTTCATTACTATAACGAACGATGGTGGTCGGCTGAGCAAAGAGGAGATCAAGAAAATGAGAGGTGATGCCGAGAGATTCAGAAGGGATGATGAAGAGGTAAAGAAGAAGCACACTGCCAGGGTCAATTTAGAGAATTACGTTTACAACATGAGAAGCAGAGTGAAAGAAGCCGAGAGCAAGGGAGAGATGAATGTGACAGTGGCAGCGGATATTGTGCAGATGCTGAATAGTGTGGAGGAATGGTTGGATGAGAAGGAGAGTGCGCAGCTTTTCGAGTTGGAAGAGAAATTGAGAGGTTTGAAAAATGAAATGCAAACTTTGACAGGAGAAGGAGAATTAGATGTTAGTTGAAATTGTGTGATGCACCGTTTTGTAGAAAGTTAATAGACATTGGTATATCATGTTTTGGTCTTGGAACAACATAAACAATTTTTTGTCTTTTCATATTTTGGAGGCTCTGTTAGTATTATGCCTATAAAGTATTTTGGTGAACATTTGAATGTAGTGGGGAATTTTCAAATGATGGGCAGTTCTGTTTACAAATTTGATGTTATGGGAAGATGGGGTTTACAATGTTTTTCATCAACTTTGTTTTTGGGCGTTTTTATATTTATGAAATACGGTGATGCAGATCTATTTTAACTTCTAATTTATTAAATATTCCGAAGAGTTTTTATTAAATGTATTTGCTATATGAATTACGAAGATTTATTTATTAATTATAAATAATAAATAATAAATTAATTATATTTAAAATAAAATAATGTTGTTTTAATGATAAATTATATGTGTTGGTTTTAAATGTGTAGATTTATCTTTTCGGATGTAATTTCTATTGAAAATATTTTAAATATTCATAAAATTAATCTAATTCATTTAATAATTTAATTATATTTAAAATAAAATAATATTATTAAATATTAATTTAATTCATTTTACATTAGTTTTATAAAGCATGTATTACATTAATTCTATAAAGCAGGTAGAGGAATTAAATTGGTTGAGCTGTAAATTTTTTTGATCAATTTTATGTTGTATTAAGAATTTTGTTCAAAAAAATTTAAATGGATTTTTTTTTTTTAATATTGTCATTTGAATATGTGTAATTATTTTTTTCTTAACCTAAATATACCAATATACATCAGTGTTTTTGTTTTTTTAAGTTTTATTATTATGTTATTACTGGGTTGTTTAATCATTTTTATAAGAATTAATTATAAATAGATGATGATACTTTTCTGTTTATTAAGTAATTAAAAAATAACAAGTTTTATATAATTGATGATGAACCACACTTGTGTTCGAAATGGTTGGTCAAAAATTTCTCTTATGTGATTTCTAGAAAAAGACTTTACTTAACTTATATATAATTAAGTTATAAACCATTTTTTATTACAAATTTAATCAAATAAATATATATTCTTATTTCATAATCCAACCCATAATAAAAATATTATTTTTTTTATAATAAAATTAATAATTTTTATTCTATTTCAAAACTATACATCTAAATTTTATTTTTATTTTTAATATAAAATCATGTAATAATATCTTCTCCCAATTATTCCATGTGACATAAACATGATTTAGTACATTATGATACTAAATTACTCCAGATGGTCTGAACATCATAAAAAATAAATTATATATTATTACGAAATTCAAAAGTCAAATATTTTAATTATTAAAAATATTTTTAATTCATACTGTTTCAAAATGTCACAAATATTCCAGGAATAATCAAAATAACCCATAATGAAGAATAAGCAAGGTGTTATGTGCCATCTATACACTCCTAATTACGACGAAGGCGTTCTTTGATGACGTTCTCACCCAACTTTCGTCCTGAGAAATGGCCATCTGATTTTCGTCATTCTAACTTATTTGGTCTAATCCGAAAAATCTCCACCCGCAACTTTTGAAATTTTTAAAACAATAAATCTTTATGTGTGGATTCAAAATTTATGTCATGCAGATGGATCTCCAGGTTTATTGAAATTTGACTTTGGATTCATAATTTTAGTGACATTTACATGGATTTCCAGGTTTTATTGAAATTTGACTTTTAAATTTATTGTTTGGCTAGTTAACTTGTAACTTTGATGAGTAGCTTTGTTTGATTCAGGGTAACTAAATTCTAGGTTTTGACATACTAGAAATTGTCATGACAGAAAATATTCAGGGTTGATGTTGAGATTAGTTTGTTAAATTGTTGTTTTTAACTAAGAGGATTTTGTTTTGTTTTGTTTTATTTTGTTATATATAGATATTTTTTTATATTTTTTAACATATAGATTTTATTATGTTGGTAAATGTATTTATTTTAATTTATTTATGTGAGAATTTCATAAATTAATAAACAAAATTTGATTTCAAAAAAATATTGTCTTATACACCATTACCAATTTATTTTCAAGTAATATTACAAGAGATAAAACAATGCTATTATTCTTACCTTTCATTGAGCATTTTTCAAGCTTAAGATAAGTAGTTTCTAATACTATCGACTTAAAACTTAATACCTGCAATTACTCTGAATTTTTACTTCAAAAATCACTCCAAATTTCGGACTACACACATCTATCTTAGCCTTCTTCCTCTAGAAATGAATCTCTCATAAATTTAATATTCAAGTTACATCTTTCCTTCACTATTTCATTATTGTGTAAAAGTTCTGAAATATTTTCCTTTGTACTATTTGTTTGCATTTGATTCAACCTAAATAAAAATACTATGAGAAAGAGCATGAGGAGTTTGCTTGTTTGACCATTTTTTTTTAATAGCATTTGTTGACACAATGAGTTGAGTACTCAACTGGATTTGATCTCGAGATTCAAAGATAACTTCATCTTCAAATAATACATTCAAAGTGATCATAAGTCCAGACTACCCTACTAGTAGAGCTAACTTCATCTTCAAATAGTACCTTCAAAGTGATCATAATTCAGACTATCCTGCTCGTAGAATTTCTGACCTGTGGATGATGCTCATCAACTTGCCAAGTACAAGATTATCAGGTTATTGGAATCGTCGTAGAGCTTGATCGTTTATTCATTGGCATAAATTGTTTGCGAAGATGTGAGTAGCGTTGGTGGATTTAAACTCGGGGATATCTAAGTACTTTATCATTTGTTCATTGTAATAGAGTGTTTGCGAAGATGTAAGTAGCATGTGTGGATTTAGGGTTATTGGAGATAGGTTAGAGTTATGTGAATGTCATTGGATTTAACGTATAATTTATGTTCTATTTGGAATTTTTTCATTATAATATTATATAAGGTATTAGAGTTAGGGTTAGGGTTAAATCGGCATATTTGATATTTGCTTGCTAGTGTATTAATATATATGAATGATGATTCTGGATCCATGTTGAATTGTTGTGTGTTTGATTATTTGTTTTTAAAATAAGTGTAATTTGGATTTTTTTTTTTTTTAATAAGGTTTAAGGTTAAAATTTCGTGTTGTTTAGTTTTGAATTTGTTTTTATTTTTATTTTTTTCGATTTTAGACTCTTTTTCATTTGAGGCTAAATTTTGAGAAAAAGACAAAAAATTTGACACAGACCTCCAAAATATTTTTTTGTTGTTTATTTTTTGTTAAGATTTTAGAAATATATAGGTAATTTCTAAACTAATAATACCCTCCAATTTAATGAAATAAAATAAAAATGTTAGGGCACTCTAGCACATAGTTTATCCTGCTTAAAAGCTATAATTTTAAAAATATTACAACACTTTAGCACAAAGCATGTTAGAGCACTCTAGCACATAGTTTATCGTGCTTAAAAGTTATAATTATAAAAAATATTACAACACTTTAGCACAAAGCTTGTACTTCATCTTGTTGTACTTTAGCATTGAGTTGGTACCTCATCTTGTTGTACTTTTCATGGTTTAACTTTCAATTTGCATGGAGATTTAGCTTGGAATCCATTTTCATGTTTTCTGGTTTAAGGATATACTTTTGAAATAATTTGTATAATTATGGAGAGACTAAATTTGGAGTTTCTTTCCATTTCTTATTATTCCATTTAAAAGTTATAATTTTGAGATTATTATGAAAAATTCGAGCGGAATCTTAATTTGGATTTAAACTACATATTTTTTTTTGAGATACAATGCTATGACTTTAATATTACTAGTGCAAATTCAATTTCTTGTCTTGTATCTTTAGGTTTATTGCTAAAAAAAATTATGGGCAAATCTGCATGGTATTTTTTTCATGTAGTTTTTATATTAAAGTCATAATACTGAAATTATTACAGAGAATTAATATAGATAATCATTAAAGTTTTAGAATAATTGTTGCAAATTCATACTTGAGTTTAAGCGTGGAATCTTCATTCTAATAACCTCGAAGTTAAATTTGAGCTAACTTCACTTCCTATTTTTTATACTAGTCTATAAGAAGTTGTAAAGAGATCAACTGCAAAAGAATTGAAATACCATTCTATCTAAGACCTATCTCTCTGTAGTCCCCATTAAAAAAAAACACATTTTTTTGAATTGAGGCTTTTGTGATCCATATCAATTTTATGAGAGATTTTTCGGCGTAAATCACATGAAATTTCATTTGTCGACGCATTTTGAACCCACTAGTGTGGTTCATCGTCAAGACGACGCGTTTTGAACCCACTAGTGTGGTTCATCGTTAGGACAAGTTGAAGAATCAGATCCAGCATGCATGTTAAATACTCAGAGCAGAACATCCAACGACTATAATCTTTGACCAGGCAACGACTATATTGACTAATGGCTAACTTTGACTCGGAAATGGCTAGTTAAGAAAGATTCTTCGGAGAAAATCACATGGAATATCATTGTCAAATGATATTCCATGTGATTTTCGCCGAAGAATCTTTCTTAACTTGATATGGATCACAGAAGCTTAAACTCTATTATGGGAAATGGCTAGTTAGACAAGACCCAGAGTATAACTATATTAAATTAAAAATTAAATGAGTCATGAAAGTTATAATAATTTTATAATTAATTTAATTTTTATTATAAATATATATACGCCTATATATATATATATATTAAATTAAATTAAATGATTATTAAATTAATAGTTAGTTATACAAAAGAGGTATTAAGTATTTTCTATTTATTTTTAATTTTTATTCCTATAAATATTAAAATAAAATAGGTTCAGTATTATATAGAATAAAACTATAATATATTAAATTCACAGATTTATTGACTAACGGCTAACTTTGACTGGGAAACAACTAGTTAGACACGACTCGGTAAAATTAAAAATTAAAATAAGTCAATTAAAGGGACGTATGAATTTACATAAAAGTTTTAAGAATAGTGATGGTTCCCTCTCCCACCAAGTATTTCGAATACGGAGTAGTATCTTCATGCCAATTCCCACCATTTCTTGGCTCAGAAGTTGGGTGTTCTCGACACCCTTGCTACTCGTGCCCTTAGGATCTTTGATGAAAAGAGTTTCGAGAAAGAGAAATCCCACCTCCTTAATGTATTTGTAGAGAATGTTTATAGTAGATACCTAGGTTAGAAAGCTTTCATCAAAGCTACCAAAACTTCATTAACTAAAAGAGAACTGAAAGAGTGGGTCCCAGGTGTCCATCTTCCGTTTGTGCAGGGGACTAGTGATAAGATTGCAAGGATTCTTAAGAAGCATAATGTCCCCTTGACCTTTAGACCCCTCAACACCATTCGTAAGTCCCTCAAATCTGTGAAGGATCCTATCGACCCTAAGGACATGAAAGGGGTATATATTATTCCTTGTTCCTATGAAACCCCCTATATTGGTGAGACTAGTCGCTCCATTAATCAAAGGATTAGTGAGCACACAGCTGACCTTAAGCATAGGAGAACCAAGTCTTCCGCTTTAGCTGAGCATGCGGAGAATACCAAACATCATGTTTGTATTGAGGAGGTGAGTGTTACTACTAAAGTTTCGTAGTTCCATCACCGCAAATTTAAGGAAGCTCTTGAGATTGAAAAAGACCGAACAATCTCAATAGAGAGGATGGATGGAAGATCAGGGGTTGCTGGATCCCAACCCTCTCTTCCTAGTCATTTTCTTCCCTTCCTCCCCTCCCTCCTTTTTAGCTTGTTCTTGGTTTAATTTGCCCTTGTTATCCTGTATCCTTTCTCTCATTGGCCTTTAGTCTTTGATGAGTTGTTTATATAATATGAGATATTGTATTAGTTATATTCTAATAATTTTAACTTAATTAATAAAAACAAAATTTATTGCTTTTGAAAATGATCTAAGATAATATTTTTATTAATTTATAGTTAAAATAATTAAGCAATTTATCAATTAATTAAACAACTAAATAAATCTATGAATTTAATACATTATAGTTTTATTCTATATAATACTTAAATTATTTTAATATATATATATATATATATATATATATATATATATATTTAGAATAAAAATTAAAATAAATATAAAAATAGTTAATATCTCTTATATTAATTTAATTTAATATTTATTCATAATAATAAATTATTAAAACTTTTATGTAAATTCATACATCCCTTTAATTGACTTATTTTAATTTTAATTTTACCAAGTCGTGTCTAACTAGCCGTTTCCGAGTTAAAGTTAGCCATTAGTCAATAAATCTGTGAATTTAACATATTATAGTTTTATTCTATATAATACTTAAATTATTTTATTTTAATATTTATAGGAATAAAAATTAAAAATAAATAGAAAATACTTAATACTTCTTATGTATAATTAACTATTAATTTAATAATCATTTGATTTTATTTAATATTTATATAGGTGTATATATATTTATAATAAAAAATAAATTAATTATAAAATTATTATAACTTTTATGACTCATTTTAATTTTTAATTTAATATAGTTATACCTCTGGTCTTGTCTAACTAGCCATTTCCCAGTCAAAGTTAGCCATTAGTTAATATAGCCGTTGCTTGGTCAAAGATTATAGCCATTGGATGTTCTGCTCTGAGTATTTAACATGCATGCTGGATCTAATTCTTCAGCTTGTCCTGATGATGAACCACACTAATGGGTTTGAAACGCGTCGACAAATGAAATTCCATGTGATTTACGCCGAAAAATCTCTCATAGAACAACATTTTCCCAATGAAATCACACATGCTAAGAAAAACCATCGCTCAGTATGGAATGAATACTTAGTGTGTATGGATTGGTATTGTGTAAAAGGTATGAGGTTGAAAATTCATTAGTGTAATGATTGAGTTCATAATACTAATCTTGCTTATGAAATTATCCACGCTAATTAGAACTCAATGTAAGCTAGCTCCAACAAGTCATTTTTAACTATGAATGTAGGTGCATAACTAATGCACAAACATTAAAGAGTTAAAATATGTCTTATGAAGACCTTCTTAATGGTTAAGAATGAAATTTTTGTGGTTTCTTTTATCTAATTTGTGATCTTGTTCAGTGTTGATTATGGGTTGGTTTCCTTCATGAGATAATTTGAAATTATTCTGGGACTAGGTTGAGATATGCCATGCCTAATAAAGAAGGGGTTCAAAAGACATGTAGGTGTGAATGGTTATGGAAACCATTTTAGGGAAAGCTAAAAGATGTACTTTCTATATTATGTATGAGGGTAGGATGTATATTAAATTATATCCGTTAGGTAAGCAATTATTTGTGTATATAATGAGGAATAGGTTTTGATGAAATCTCATGGACATGATTAAGAAGGGTTGATTATGCATACTTTGAATTTAGTGGAATAAATTTTCGTAACAAGAATTTGTTTGAGATTTAAATGCATTATTTTCCTTAGATTACAAAAGAAGAAAAGAAGATTGGTATAGTGTACACCATTAGGTGGTTTAGAATGTGTGTAATAACTTATCTTGATATATGTAGTCAATTGTGGACTAGGTATTTATACTCCAGTATTGTAATTCTTTTTGTATGTGCTTGATTGAGGTAGGGTTAAATTGATTTTTAAATCCTTGAAAATGTAGAAAAAGATTATTGTAATAAGTTATGATATATATATTGCACTATGATAATGATCGCGCTGTAGAGAGAAAAAAAAACGTGCACCCTGCTCTCGCTAGGTCAAGCCATCTCTGAACTTGCCTTGGCCTTTGGCTCTCAGCCATGGCTCCTCCGGAAGCTTCACCGGAGGCAGCCACCGCCCAGCAGGCCTTCTCTGCTCTGGTTAAGTCATTACCTCCTCAATGACCATGCCCAGTAATCTCCAAATTTGTAAAGAAGCTCAATGTCCTACAAGAAGTTAATCTGCCTCCAGCTCTACCTCGCATGGCCACCCTTTCTTTAGCTAATCGAGGTCTCATTGGACAATTTACTGGTCTCTGGCCATCTTTGAAGACAGTGCAGAGATGGTTAGAACGAAACTCGGCTGATAAAATTCAAGGCAAAATCTCCATTCGATTCTGTGGGAAAGGGTATTTCACCTTCCATTTCGAGTCAAGAGAAGACAAAGATCTAATCTTCAGAAATGGACCATATTTTATGGACTCCAGAGGCCTATACCTTAACAAATGGACTTCTGATTTCGATCCCAAGCTAGATGTTCCGAGCGTTGTTCCAGTTTGGGTTAGGATCCCTCACCTGCCCCTCCACTGTTGGGGAGACGAATCGGTTCGAGCTATCGGGAACGCTGTTGGAAGATTCATTGGTCGTAGTGAGTCGAAAGATAATATGAAAGCTTGTGCTCGCATATGCATAGAAGTTGATCTAGGCAAAGGCCTTCTTGAGGCCATCAAGCTCAAAGTGTACGATTGGACTCATATCCAACAATTGGACTACGAACAAATCTCGTTCAAATGCAAGGTATGTCACAAATATGGCCACTTTTCCAACCGTTGTACTAAATTAGTTGATGTAGAGAATGTTTCACAGGATGAGCAATGGGAAACAGTTAAGAAAAAGAAGACATCCCCCATCTCCAAAACACCCCCTGTCTCTTATCCTCCCATTCATAATCCTTCTTTTCCGTCCTCCTCTTCCCCCTCTAACTCCTCCCTTCCCTCGCCCCATCCTCCTCCTTCTCCATCTTCCAATCCCTTCTTTGTCCTCTCCCCCTTGAAGATAATCCCTCCCCCCACCCCTACCCGCCCACCCCCTTGCCCCAAGCTGATGCATCTGACCCCCCCTGCTTATCTCCTCTTCCCTATCCCAAGATCCTCCCTCATCCAAACTTACCAGGAGCACTTCGAAAGAGCATGGAGCATATTTGGACACAGAAAAAAAGCATGGGCCAGGAAGGAAGTCTGCCAAGTAGCAAAGAGATGAAAACGCTCATAAGGATATCGCCATGGGCACTCAGAACCCCATAGATTCATATATCTTGGGACAATACGAAAAAGAAACAGTACACAAGGAACAAGGATGGTAAGCAACTCTCTGTACCCCTCATACTCAATGATGAAAGTTCTCTCCTGGAATAGTAGGGGACTAGGGCACCCCTCCAAAATAGTTGCCTTAAAAGATCTTATAAATCATGAGAAACCTGGAATTCTTTTGGTACAAGAAACAAAACAAGGACAACAAGAAATGAAAGGAATCATTGGTCAACAAAAGCAGTACAATGGCAGCATTTGCGAATCAAGGGGCGCTTCCGGGGGAATCGCAACCCTATGGAATCACAACATATGGAATCTCATAACAGACACAGTCAACCAGCATTGGATAAAGACCATTCTAGAGAACATTAGAGATAGCCAAAGGATAGTCATTTATAACATCTATGCACCAAACCATTATAGAGATAAAGAGCAGTGTTGGGCTGCCCTCAAAGCAAATATAGATGAAGAAGAAAACAACAATATTATTCTTGGGGGAGATCTCAATCTCATTCTACATTCAAATGAGAAAAGAGGAGGCTACTTCAATCCAGATCCCTATAGAACATAGTTGGAGACCATCATGCAGGATCACGATCTTATTGACATTGTCCTAAAAAATCAAAGGTTCACCTGGAGCAATTGCAAGCTGGGAAAATGCAATATAATGGAGAGGCTAGATAGAATTATGGTGAATGTCATGTTTCTCTCTTCCTTTTCTACTGCCTATGCCACCATCCTTCCCTTCTCTGCTTCTAATCACTATCCCACTACTCTTGTCCTCGAAGCCCACTGCCCCTTAGGGCCCATCCCCTTCAAATACAACCCCCTGTGGAACAGCATCCCAGCTACCAAAGAAATCATTCAAAGCGCTTGGTGTCAACACATAGAAGGATCGTCAGGGTACATATGGGAAAATAAGCTAAAAAGGACTAAATATGCCTTAAAGGATTGGGCAAAAAACTGCTACACGGAGCCTGAGAAAGAAAAACAAGAAATAAAAACCAAACTGGAAAACATTCACAGCATAATAGAGGAATGAGGACTTCTGCAGGAAGACAAGGACCGTGAAAGTGAACTCTATTTCCAGCTTTATCGCGCCAACAGAGAGGAGGAGCAGAAATGGAGAATAAAATCTAGGTAGCTATGGCTGCAAGGAGGAGATAAAAACTCTGCTTTCTTTCATAAGCAGGCTACGGTTCGGAAAATTAGGAACAATGTTACATCTATCATTGATGGAGAAGGAAATCTTCAAACCACTCAAGGTGCTATTAGAAAGGCAGCTTCAGATCATTACAGTGCTCTCCTAACAAAAACGGAAGAGGAGGAAGATTATTTAGATTTGCTGCAATATCTCCCTACTGGGATCAACAAACAAATAAAGGATAACTTGGTCAAGGAGATTGAAGAAGAAGAAATAAGAGAAGTTATCTAGACTCTCCAACCAGACAAAGCCCGTGGACCAGATGGTTTCCCAATATGCTTCTATAGAGCTTATCGAGGAACAATTAAAAAAGATCTAGTCAAAATGATAAAATGGATTCAGCGTAAGGGCAAAACTGGAGGTTTCACCAATGCCACCCATCTTGCCCTTCTTCCCAAAATCTGGTTCTTTTCAATATATTGAAACAATATTGAAATATACCACACGTATTCAAGCTCCGTCATGGAGGAAGATGTTGTTGATGACCTCGTAGAACAATGATCAACGCACCAAAATTTGTATTTGATAGATTATTTCATCAATTCATTGTTCATTCATGGATCCAATCCAACCTTGTTGATAGAGTTGAATCACATGGTAGTTTCTTTAAAATTGGTTAAATGGAATGTCAAGAAAATATAATTATGGTTCACAGTGTTGTGTGTGATATGTAAATATACATTGAAGTAGAGAGGGCCAAAAGCTTCAACAATTCCTTCGCAAAAGAATATTAGTTACGGGAAACAATATTAACTCTCTCCTCGACAATACATTTCCAATCAACAAAACGTAGATGAGTAAGGACAACTTTTCCCGATAACGCTTCCTCAACATTCAAACTTCGGGTTTGGATCATATTATAAATTCAACACGGTTTATGTGTGCAAATACATATGCACATTAAAATCTGCATTTTTACTATGGAAACACTCCACAAATAGCAATGAACAATAGATCTTCCTCCACACACAATACGAACATTAGACAGGCTCGTATGTTATTCCATATTCCTTATTCAATGCAGTCTCACCATTCTCTATTAGAATCTTCACGCCAAGGTTACAATCAAACTTGGGGTTTGGAGCATATTATAAATTCAGCACGGTTTATGCGTGCAACACCATATGCACATTACAATCTGCATTTTCACTATGGCAGCACTACACGAATAGCAACAAACAATAGGTTTTCCTCCACACACAACGCGAACATTAGACAGGCTTGTATGTTAGTCCATCTTCCTTATTCAACACAGTCTCATCATTCTCTACCAGAATCTTCACACCAAGGTTTAAAAACAAAATTCTGAGAAAGGAGGAGCATTCAAGAAGGCCACAAAATTAGTGGCTCACTTATTCGACATGGAAGATAAACCTTTTCTCTAATACCAGTATAAGACAAGAGAATTAGAAACCAAATTAACTGTATTATTAACGATGATCTCAAAGAATGATGTACATAGTGTACATATAAATACATAATGAAACCGTTGATTTAGTTTCCAGGTCTTATTGGACTTCAATAAATAATCTCCATAAAAAACACTAACCCAAACTTAATCCCGAGGATTAGGTGTTTAATAGATAATGCCATAATTTGCACATTTCTTGTTCTAGCCTATGGAAATAGGCACAAAAGAGCAGAGAAGTCATGAGAAAACATGCTTTCTGGGAAATTTGATCAGGTCGCTTGAATTTGTTTTGGGATAAGGCTTGGGAACAATTGCCTTGTTTAGGTGACTCAGACACTTCCAGGATTTACAATTATTTTTGAGAAATTTGGGAGCAGTGAGAGTTTGTGACTATTAGAAAAAATGAATGATTCTACATTCTAAAGATGTTGGAAGGTGAAGGAGGATTACCCAATATCATTGAAGGATCTTCCATGGGCTACTTTCCAACAGTTGTTGGGGGATTAGAGGATTAGATGCTCTCAAAGTTCTGACATACTAAGATGGGGTAAGATTCCAATTGTATCCTTTAGCTTAAAAGAAGCCTACTTAATTATTTCAGAGCATTTGGCCTTTGACAAGGATGTTATTTGGACAAGGATTTGGTTTGGTGTTTATTGGCCAAAAATCTCCCTTTTTCTTTGGTTTATTGGCTATACAAAGACTTTTAACTTGGGATTGAATTAGACGCAAAGGTTATGAAGGAATTTCTTTATTCTTTCTTTGTAGCCAGGAAGAAGAGACAATGCACCACCTCTTTCTCACTTGTGTTTTAGCATTGGAGGTATGGTCTATCATTCATAGAAAATTTGGTATTACTTTCTATGAACATGAGACTCTTTCTACTTTGTTGGAGGGATGACATTTTTTGAAATTTAAAAATCCTATCATAAATTGGGCCTGAATTATAGTCATTGGGTTCATTCTTTAGAACCTATGGAAAGAACATAATAATCGAACTTTTCGGGAAAAGATACACCCAGGGAGAGTTATTAGAGAGTTGGTTCTTTCTTTACTGAAGAGAACTCCTTTTAGTGGTTCCATGGTCCTTAGAAGATTGGATGGAAGATGATGTCGAAGCCTATATTTTGAAGAATTTAAACTTGGATTAGAGGATGCTTGTTATAGTAGACTAACCATTTGTTGATCCACATACTCAAATGTTTCTTATCCCCCCTGCAAGTAATCTTATTAAACTAAACTTTGACGGGGCATCAAAAGGCAGTCCAGGATTAATAGGTTTTGGAGGGATTTCTCGTGATGAGAAATGTTCACCTTTGAGAGTACATACGATGCATTGTGGGATTGCAAGAAATAATATGGTTGAGTTCATGGTTCTGGAAAAAGGCATCCAAATTTCTATTTGGTAGGTGTATACGTTAATACTGATTGATGGGGATTCACTCATAGCTATATAGTGCATTCAAAAACTTTTAAGTGATGAGAATTGCTAAAAGGTAATGAGTTGGATAGTGGAGGGGATTGTAGATAATATAAAAGTTTTGTTGGACATGCTATAATATGTTTGCACTCAACACACTCTCAAGTCTGGAAACCAGGCCATTGATTTTCTGGCCAATATGGGTTGTTGTTATATTGATATGGATTTGGATGTTCAATGGCCTTTCACTTCGTGGCAAGCGGATATGGAGCCTATTTACACCTTGATTGAAACAAACAAACCTTCCCCCAATGGGGGCGTACAAATGGATATTACAATCGATTTTGGAAAAGAATCAATATAACACTTATGTTAAGCTCAACTAGTGGTGGACGAATTGATTTAATGCATTTTATTAGTATGTATGCCTTGAGGTGATTTAAATGTTTGTTTAGATTGGGCGATGGTCATTGGTTCAGGCAGAAGGTGCATGGAGGCAAGGTCTTTACCTCGCCTTCCATCTTTGGTTACTCACTCTGTAGGAATTGGTGTTTGTTCTCCTGGTTTTTCTTTATGCAATTATATACATTTGCATTATCTCTATTTGTGTTTGGGGGTGGAGTGCTTGATTTTGGGTGTTGTGTTTGGATTTGGTTTCCCTTCAACAACTTTGTCTCTCGGTGAGTTTCAATTCGTGAGTCTCTATTTATCACTTCAATTTTCTCTTCTAGGTGTGGGTTTTCTTTCAATTTGGGTATGCTAGCTCCTTCAGTGTGACCTTTTTTTGTGATGTTTAATTTGGAGCACCTGTGCTCATAGTCCTTGGTTCAAGAGTCTTTTGAATTGACATTGTTTTGTCCTTCAATGTCCTTTGTCTCGAGGCCCTGGTGTTATGGTTTGTGGTTAAATATGTGTTCAACATTATACATGCAGTGAGCTATATAATCTCTTAGGTTGGGGCCTTGTGGAATGGTTTTTCATGGACAACCTGATTATCTACAAGTCTGGAATTGAGGGCATCTCTCTCCGTCCTTCAGTGTCTTTTATAGATCATGGTCTTTCTTTTGATTGTCCTCATTACCTCTCTTTAACAATTTTTATGGCTCCCAGGAAACAATTGCCCAATGGGGCAAGAAAGGATGTGTCTTATTTCTTACAAATCAGTGGTCATTGCCTTTGATTCAATACCCCTCGAGGTTCGTAGGGAGATTTTAGATTTGGAAAGTGTCAAGCTGGAGACTGTCCTTATGGTTTGGATTCTAAATTGGTTGGTGTAAGGGAAAAATGGCTTCCAACTCTTGGTGATTTTCGGAAAAGAATGTTGAATTTCTTAAGTTCCTTGGCCTTAAGTCAACAGACAACAACATTTCTCCATCTCTTGTTCAAGGAGAAACATGTGGAAAATCATAACATTTTCTCGTCTATGGAGGACATTAAAGAATGGTTCGTAACATTTGTTTCTGCTTGAACAATGTGGATGCTCATCTGGCACGAATGGAAACTTTCTTGGTCTGTGATTTGGGTTTGAGCGACCTCACGGATCCTCGTGCTAATAGTGTGTATACCCATGTGTTGATCTCTTCAGACAATGAGTTGTATGGGGAAGACAAATGAGGGCGGGTATCTATCGCTTTCTTTATTAAAGTTATTAGCTTCGGATTTTGGAATGATATATTATGGTTTTGGTTCTGATGAATAACACATTGCTTTAGTTGTTGGATATGGTGGCCTTCAACTCATTCTGTTCCCATCTTGGAACTTTTGTACTACTGTATGGAGGGATGATGTTTTAATGCTGCGTAATATTCTTAAGCTTCTCCTCTCAATGTTTGTTGAATTTTTTGAAACACATTGCATCAATCATTTTGGATCACCTTTGTCTTGGCGAGAATACGAGAATGTTTTTATGCTTGCTTTTGGAAGTCGCCTCTTGTTTCATTTTATAAAATGATAGTTTGGATGGAACAAATTGTAATTCCTGGTGTTATGCATATGGGAAAGAACTACAAAGCTAACTGATATTGCAATCTCTTTGTTGCCCTGAGAGGGGCTTTACAACTTAGTACATGGTATATGTAAAGATGTAATGTAAGTACGCAGACAATTTTAAATGTCGGCTCATTTAAAATATTAAAAAAATGTTAAAAGTGATAACTGCTATTAATGTAAACATTTAAATGTTGACTCAATTAATAAAAAAAAGTTAAAGTAATAAAAATAATAAAATTCAATTTTCTATATTTTGATTTTTTAATTAACTTGTGAACAAGATTTCTTACAATACCATGGGCCAATACTATGGCTTATCAATACAAAAACCATAACTTATTTCACAACAAAAATATTTTATAAGCCAATATCATAGCTTATCAATATCACATGCCCAAAAACCATAACTTATTTCACAATAAAAATATTTTATTTTAATTTAATTTTATAACATTTTTTTAATTGAATCTAAAATGAAAAAGGTTATAATTAATTTTGAGATATATATAAAACTTCTATCCTCGCAACCACTAAAAATATACCCATAAAAATTAAATTAAAGTTTTAATAAAATAAAAAAATGAAAATACTTTTACATATAAAATGTAAAATTAATACCGTATAAATGTAGATCTATTGGAACTAAAGAACTTATTTCACACCAAAAAAAATGATTCAGGTACCCATAATTAATTTTTTTGAAAAAAGAAAAATCTGAGATTTAAAAAAAATCTGAAAAAAATAATTTACTGTCGAATCCGTAGACAACGCATTACGTTGTGAGGTCAGAAGAAATGACTGTATGACGTGAAACGCCTGACGGCGTATTGACTGAGACATGTCTGAAAATCTGACTTCAATTTTCATCCGTGTCGAGTTTCACTTCGAATATAATAGACATCATGTTAATTAAAGAAAGTAATTGTAACCATTTATTTCGCATACCGCCACTTTCAAGTTTCAATCAAGAAGGCCAAACAAAATTAAATATAGTGGATTTCCATAGTCCAGAATTTTTCTGTTAAATCTATAAATTGCATGCTCCGCTGTGTCTTCACGGGTACGAATTGTGAACTTGCTGTTACTAGCGATTAATATTAATCACGGAGATGGATGAGAAACGTAAAGGTAAAGCTATTGGCATTGATCTAGGGACAACTTACAGCTGCGTAGCAGTGTGGCAGCAAGATAGAGTCGAAGTTATTGTTAATGATCAGGGCAACCGGACCACTCCTTCCTGCGTTGCTTTTACTCCCTCCGAGAGGTTTGTGGGAGACGCTGCAAAATACCAGATCGCCACTAATCCCCGGAATACCATCTTTGATGCCAAGAGACTCATTGGAAGGCGATTTACTGATCCCTCTGTGCAGAGTGACATGAAACTCTGGCCCTTTACTGTGATTGCTGGAGAAAATGAAAAGCCCCTTATCCAAGTTGATTACAAGGGTCAAAGGAAGGAATTTGCAGCCGAGGAAATCTCTTCGATGGTATTAACCAAAATGAAGACGACGGCCGAAGCTTACCTCAACTCTGAAGTGGAGAATGCCGTTATCACTGTACCCGCCTATTTTAGCGATTCTCAGAGAAGGTCTACTAGAGACGCGGCTACGATTGCCGGTCTTAACGCCATGAAAATAATTAATGAACCCACTGCCGCGGCTATAGCTTACGAATTTGGTACAGAGGTTTATTCCTCCCATGGAAAGAAGACTGTCTTGATTTTCGACCTTGGCGGAGGCACCTTTGATGTATCTATTGTCAATATCGAGAGAGGTAAATTTGAGGTGAAGGTTGTCGGAGGGGACACGCATTTGGGTGGCGAAGATTTTGACAACAGAATGCTCAATCACTGTGTTCAACATTTCAACAGAAAAAATAAAACGGAAATGAATATAAGTGCTAAAGCTCTTCGGAGGCTCCGGGCAGAATGCGAAAGGGCAAAGAGAAATCTGTCTTCCGTGGTAGAGACTGTGATAGATATCGACTGTCTATACGAAGGGTTGGATTTTCACATGAAAATTACGAGAGCCAAGTTTGAAGAGCTCAACACGGATTTCTTTGACAAGTGCATGCGAATCGTCAGCGGATGTCTAGAAGATGGCAGGGTGAGCAAAGAAGAAATTAACGAAGTTGTATTAGTAGGAGGTTCCACCCGGATTCCAAAGGTACAGGAACTCCTTCAACATTTCTTCCATGGAAAAAAACTCTGCAAAAGCATAAACCCCGATGAGGCTATTGCATATGGAGCTGCACTTCAGGCGGCAGCCTTGAACAATGAAGGCATCCAATTGGTCGTCATGGACGTCACGCCTTTGAGTCTTGGGATCGGAATTACAGGGGGTGTAATGTCGGTAGTCGTTCCGAGAAATACTCACATTCCAACTCAGTGGGAGGATTCTTACACTACAGCGCGTGACAATCAGGTAGAAGTGTCTTTTCGAGTGTATGAAGGCGAGAGAGCAATGGTTGCGGACAACAATTTGCTCGGTAAATTTCGGTTGAGGGGAATTCCGGCAGCCCATTGTGGAGTAGCAAGCTTTAGAGTAATCTTTGAATTGGATGCAGACGGAATTCTGAAGGTGTCAGCCCGGGAAAGGGTAAGTGGGGTAAGCAATTTCATTACTATAACGAACGATGGTGGTCGGCTGAGCAAAGAGATCGAGAAAATGAGAGGTGATGCCGAGAGATTCAGAAGGGAGGATGAAGAGGTTAAGAATAAGCGCACTGCCAGAGTCAATTTACAGAATTACGTTTACAACATGAGAAGCAGAGTGAAAGAAGCCGAGACTAAGGGAGAGCTGAATGTAACAGTGGCAGCGGATATTGTGCAGATGCTGAATAGTGTGGAGGAATGGTTGGATGAGAAGGAGAGTGCGCAGCTTTTCGAGTTGGAAGAGAAATTGAGAGGTTTGAAAAATGAAATGCAAACTTTGACAGCAGAAGGAGAATTAGATATTAGTTGAAATTGTGTGATTGCACCGTTTTGTAGAAAGTTGATAAGACATTGGTATATCATGTTTTGTCGTCTTGGAACAACATGAACAATTTTTTTTATATTTTGGAGGCTCTGTTACTATTATGCCCATAAAGTACTTTGGTGAACATTTGAATGTAGTGGGGAATTTTCAAACGATGGGCAGTTCTGTTTACAAATTTGATGCCATGGGAAGATGGGGTTTACAATGCTTTTCATCGACCTTGTATTTGCGCCTTTTTATATTCCTGAAATACAGTGATGCAGATCCATTTTAACTTCTGAAGTTTGTTTTTTTTTTTTAATGTATTTGTTATATGAATTAGAAAAATTTATTATTAATTATAAAAAATAATTAATAATTTAATTATATTTAAAATAAAATAATATGGTTTTAGTGATGAATTATACATATTGATTCTAAATTTGTTGATCTAACTAACTTTTCCAATGTGATTTTTATAAAAAATGTTTCAAATTTCTATCCAAAATGTTTGAAATATTCATAAAATAATATTATTAAGTATTAATCTAATTCATTTAATAATTTAATTATATTTAAAATAAAATAATATTATTAAGTATTAATCTAACTCATCTCACATTAGTTCTATAAAGCATAGAGAGGAATTAAATTGGTTGAGCTGTAAATTTTTTGATATTGTATTAAGAATTTTGACGGCAGAAATCTAAACTGATTTTTTTTTTTTAAATGTTGACATTTGAATATTTGTAGTTATTTTTTTCTTTATCATAAATATATCAACATGTGATATACATCAGTTTTTTTGTTGTTGTTTTTTTGTTATGTTATTATTTGGTTGTAAGACATTTAATCATTACAAATTAATTATGAATGAATGATAATATTTTTCGGAGAGAAATTAAAAAATAACAATTTTTATATAATTTTGTCAATAAAATATAAACATAAATAAATTTTTATTACAAATTAATCAAATAAATAATTTCATGATCAACTCGTAAGAAAAATAATTTTTTTTTATATAATAAAATTAATAATATTCTTAATTTTGTATTCTATTTCAAAACTATATATCTAAAATTTATTTCTATTTTTTAATATAATATCACATAATAATATCTTCTCTCAATTATTCCATATGATATAAACATCATTAAGTACATTATGATACTAAATTAATCCATATGGTCTAAACATCTCATTAAAAATAAATTACATATTATTACGAAATTCAAAAGTCAAATTTTATTAAATATTTTAATTATTAAAAATAATTATAATTCATACTGTTTCGAAATGTCCCAAATATTCGAGGAATAATCAAAATAATCCATAATGAAGAATACGCAAGGCGTTATGTGCCATCTATACACTCCTAATTACCCGAAGGCGTTCTTTAATGGAGGTTCTCACCTAAATTTCGTCATGAGAAATGGCCATCTGATTTTCATCATTCTCAGACTTATTTGGCCTACATCCCAAAGATCTCCACTCGCAACTTTAAGTGGAGGGTGATTTAATACTTTTGAAAATTTTAAAACAATAAATCTTTATGTGTGGATTCAAAATTTATGTCATGCAGATGGATCTCCAGGTTTATTGAAATTTGACTTTGGATTCATAATTTTAGTGCCATTATTTCGAGGTTTATTGAAATTTGACTTTTAAATTTATTGTTGGGCTAGTTAACTTGTAACTTTGATCAGTAGCTTTGTTGATTCATTGTATTTAAAGATAACTAAATTCTAGGTTTATTCTTAAATTATTTTTTTAATCAAATTTTTGTAGTTTATTATTTTTTTAATCAAATTTTTGTAGTTTTAAGGCATTTAATTTTAGAGGAGGATATTGTTGTTATTGTTTTTTTATATATAGATTTTATTAGGTTGGCAAATGTGCCTATTTCAATTTTTTTCACGGTGAAAAAAAGTTATATATTGTGTAATATTCATCAAAGAAACAAAAGTATAGCAATATTTATATGGGAACCACCAGATATGGCAGAAAATATGTGGATCAAAGCCACATAATGAGGAAAGATTCAAGAAATCTTTTTCTGTTTAGCTACATAAATCAATAGACAATATTTGATTTCAAGAGAATATTCTGTCTTATATACTATTAAACCAATTATATAAAAAATATTTGAACAGATTTTCAATTTCAAACCAAAGACTAACACATTAAATTTAAATATCATTTGTTTCACCACTTATTGAATTAAATTTAAGTATCATTTGTTTCACCACTTATTGAATAGATTTGAGCCACTAGTCCAATTGGAATCAGATGATTTCATTTCGTTGCAATTAATCCATTACCAATTTTCAAGTATAATTGCAAGACGCAAAACAATGATATTATTCTTACCCTTTACTTAACATTTTTCTAGCTTAAGGTAAGTAGTTTCTAATACTATCCCGTTAGACCCTAATGCTTCTAATTACTAGGGTTTTCTACTTCAAATATCACTCCAAATTTGGGACTACGCACATCTATCTTAACATTCTTATATTTCTAGATCTTAGAAATGAATTTCTCTCCTAAATTTAATATTCAAGTTAGATCTTTCCTTAGCTATTTCATTATTGTCTAAAGGTTCTGAAATATTTTACCTTGTAATTTTTGTTTGTATTTAACTCAACCTAAATAAGAATACTATGAAAAAGAGGATGAAGAGTTTGCATGTTTGACACTTTTTAAATTTTTAACCCATTGAGTCGAGTACTCAACTGGATTTTATGTAGAGATTCAGCTCTAACTTCAGCTTCAAATAGTACATTCAAAGTGATCATAATTCCGGACTACCCTACTCATAGAATTTCTGACCTATTGATGATGCTCATCAACTTCCCAAGTACAAGATTCTCAGGTTATTGGAATCGTCGTAGAGCTTTGATCGTTTATTCATTGGCATAAATTGTTTGCGAAGATGTGAGTAGCTTTGGTGGACTTAGACTTATGGATATCAAAGTACTTTACCATTTGTTCACTGCAATATAGTGTTTGTGGAGATGTGAGTAGCATTGGTGGACTTAGACTTATGGATATCAAAGTACTTTACCATTTGTTCATTGCAATACAGTGTTTGCGGAGATGTGAGTAGCATTGATGGACTTAGACTTATGGATATCAAAGTACTTGATCATTTGTTCATTGCAATATAGTATTTGCAGAGATGTGAGTAGCAATTGTGGATTTAGGGTTATTAGAGATAGGTTAGGGTTAGGGTTATGGTTACCTGAGGGTCATTGGATTTAATGTATAACTTAGGTTTTATTCAAAATCTTTTCATTTTTCATATATTAAGTGAAAATTTTAAATTAATAAAAAATTATATATATTTTTAATATATTATTATTATAATATAAAATAAAAAATATATATTATTATTATAATATAAAATTAATTTAATAATAATTTATAAAATATAATAATAATAATAATTATGTTTTAAGATAAATATTATAATATATATTTATATATACTTTTAAATATAATTTAAATTATTAATAAAAAATGATTATGTAATTTTTTTTATATATAATTTAAAATAATAATAAATAGTCATTATATAATTTTTGATATCTCATTATTGTCTTGTAAATATTATTTGTTATTTCCCAAAACTCTTTTCCACTTGAAATTTTTATTAATAAAAAAACCATATACTAAAAACAAATTAATAATGATTTATTAAAAAAAATAATTATATTTTAAAATAAAAAATTATAATATAAACCTATAAAAATTATATATATAAATATTTATTTATAGTATAGAAAAATATGATTAATATTTATTTATAGTATAGAAAAATATGATTATATGGTTTTCAATATATTATCTTTAAATAAATGAGATGATTCGAATGAGGAGTATAGTTTTTGATATATTATTGTTAAATAATTGAGATGATTGAAATGAGAAGTAATGGAACACTAATTGAAAAATTTGAGGTATGTGTGATTTAGGGTTTCAAGATATAGATTAATAAAGGAATATCTAGGCATACAAGCACCATGAAAAGGTTTACAAATGATGTAATCAACAAAGGAGAAGACAAACCCTCAAATTAAGCCCTCATTTGAAACGTTATGTAGGGTTAGGGTTATTTTGGGGCACAAATTGTTAAGAAAGATGACATCAACCCTACTAAGGCAAATTTAGCCATGTAAAATGCTAGATTTTAAGTGAGAATGATCAACAAGATTAAATTCAATTCAATTAGGTTAGGGTTGTTTTGGGGTGCAAATTGTTAAGAAAGATGACATCAACCCTACTAAGACAAATTTAACCATGTAAAATGCTAGATCTTAAGTGAGAATGATCAACAATCTTAAATTCAAGTCAATTAGGATGCAATGTCTATCTAAAAATCACCCTAATTGAATTCAACCCTCCAAACTAATCATGGTAGCTTGCCTTGAAGGACTTTCAAAATTAAAAAAGAAGAAAGCATAGATTTTTTTTTTAAATTTTTGAGCAACAAAAGGATTCCTCATGCCTATTTCCACTTGGGTGATGGAGTCTTTAGGGATAACTTCAAGAGAAAGTGAATTAATAACTTTATAATAATACCTTAATAACCATACATTAATTAATGAGTAAATTAATCTATACATTAATACATTAATAAGTATTAGCTATATATTTATAACTATAGATAGAGATAACTATACATGGACATAACTATACAATAAAATATATCCATTAGTAAACATTTATATGTAGACATTAACTGACATTAACATAGATTAGAAGACATTAATACAATAATTAATAAACAAAAAATTGACATTGTAATTTGACACGCAAAATCAATGTCACATTGCAACGTTGCAATATGATGAACAATAAATGATGTCCAAATGTGATGAACAAAAAAAGATGTGACAATGTGACTAACAACAATTGATGTTGTAATTGTACAAAAAAGAGTGCCACATAGTCAACATGGTTGACCATACTCGACATGGGCATCATGGTCAACCATGTTCAACCTGTGTATCATAGTCAACCTTAGTCAATCATAGTAAACATGGTTGTCATGGACTATAATAATCAACATAGGCACCATGATCAAACATGGTCAACCACAACCATTTATAGGTAATTGGTGACAAACAAAAATTGTCATCACATTGTGACAAACAATATCAACATCACAATGTGATAAACAAAAAATGATGTCACATTGTGACACTCAATGTAACGAAACAAACGATGTCACAGTTTGACGAATAGCAAATTATGTCGCAATGTGATGAACAACAAATGACATGGAATTTGGACAAAAGAATGGTGTCATAATGTGACAAATAACAAAATGTTGCCATGTGGCGAATAATAAATGACTCTACAATGTGATGAAAAATAATTATGATGTTACAATGTGATGAACAACAAACAACATTGCAATGTTATGACATAAAAGTGTGCCAAGAAACTATTATGAACATGAATATATATTATAAATAACAATAACTTACTAATAATGAAGGGGCACATATGAAAGGACATGACTCTACTAACAACCATGACCCTTATGAAAGGGCACTTCCCACCTAGTATATAAATGAGGCCTTCATTGTATTCAAAACATATGATTCATTCACACAATATACAATATATTATTTTCTCCTACATGTAATTATTTACTTTTTCCCATAAGGAAAAATCGTAATTTCATTAGAAAAGAGGAAATTACATGTTGTAGATGTTATTGCATATGCTGAGCATGATCAAGATCATGAAAAACAAAAAAGTTGCCATTGATCCACGCAGGGGACAACCATAAAACCATAACTGATGTACAAAATAAAGTAACAGTATGTAATATGTACCGAGACAGTCTATATATACAAAAAAAGGCTTAAAGCCTGATAAAAAATATATGTATGCATGAATAAAGTAACCATGATATGTTAAATATTCAGATTCATAAAAGGTCTGTGGTAATATTGGAAGAAAGTATTTCCTTCCTGTTCTCTGATCAACCAGATGCCCGGCTCCCCGATCGCAACCTCTTTGGATAGGCTGTCGGCAGCTCCGTTCTGCTCCCTGTAAATATGTGTGCAAGTGAAAGAATCAAAATGTGATATCAATCTCAAAGTCTCTTCCATGATATGCAATAATGTGTATGAAGAGCATCTAGTTTTTCTGTTGAGGCAATCACAAATAATTTGAGAATCTCCATGAAGTTGCAAATCCGTGCAATGTTTCTCCAAAGCAAATTGTATGGTGTGTTTTGCAGCTAAGAGTTCAGCTGAGTTGTTTGTGCATCTGTGAAGACCAATTAGCATGTTGTAGGGGTGTTGTTGGGAAAGGTGGAGAATCGCTGTTATGAAACCAGCTCAAGAAAAGATAGAAAAGATAGATCAACGCCTTAGAATTCAGCGTCTTCGAGGGGGCAACCTCCTTTACATTACATAAATGAACAATTCTTGGATGATACAAATGACAAAACCTCCTTTCTATATATAGGAGTCTAAGGAGTGACAATATAATCCAGCCGACCTAACAATAATAATATAAAGCCACAAAAATAACAATAGAGGGATTCTATGGGGCACAGAAATAACAATATGGGGGTAATAGGGGCACAACAATATAAATAAGGGGTATAACTACAATAGTAATGGGGTAATCACTAGTATTATAGGGACCCAACATGCCCCTCTCCTTCAAAAAAGTGTTGTCCTCAACGCTTGAGTAGTTCTGGATACTTCTGCATAAAATTCTCATCCTCCCATGTGGAATCTTCAGCGGATAAGTTCTTCCACTTGATAAGATACTCTGAAATTGATCGATTTCGTAGCTGTCGAGTTCTTGTTTCTGTGACTGCTTCCGGTTCCAATATAATTTTTCCTTCCTCGTCAAGTTCTGGCAATATTGTTTGAACTGGGAGCTTGTCGCCTATAACCTTCTTTAAACATGAAACATGGAAAACTGGGTGCAATCGAGAAGCTGCAGGAAGCTCCAATTTGTATGCCATAGTACCAATCTTTTCCAACACCTTGTACGGACCATAATACTTTGGTGATAATTTATTATCCTTCTTAGCTTGCTTTAGGGACATTTGCTTATATGGTTGTAGCCGTAGGAATACCCAATCACCTACATCAAAACTTCTTTCACTGCGATGTTGATCTGCCTGTTGTTTCATTCTATTTTGTGCCAACACGAGGTTATCCTTTAAGAGTTGGAGGACTTGTTGTTGATGTTCGATGTGATGTTCCACTGCCTGAACCTTAGAATTTTCTCTTAAATATGATGTGATGGATGGTGGTTGATACCCATAAAGTGCCATAAATGGGGTCATTTTTGTTGCTGTATGGAAGGAAGTGTTATACCACCATTCAGCCAGAGGCAACCATTTGACCCATTGTGTCTGTTTATCAGATACAAAGCAACGAAGATATCCTTCCAAACATTTGTTTACTATCTCAGTTTGCCCATCAGATTGAGGATGATAAGATGAGCTATGAGCTAACTGAGTACCAAGACAAGAAAATAATTCTGTCCAAAAATTTCCAGTGAAAATGGGATCTCTGTCACTTACAATAATCTTTGGGTTTCCATGTAGCTTTTGAACTGTTTCCATAAATGCAGTAGAAACTGTACTGGCTTTAAATGGATGTGATAATGCACAAAAGTGTGCATACTTGGTAAGTCTGTCAACTACCACCATGATGACACTCTTTCCCTCAGACTTGGGTAAACCTGTGATAAAATCCATTGAAACCTCCTCCCAACGTTGGCTTGGAATGGATAAAGGTTGTAATAGACCCGGTGTCTTAATTGTTTCAACTTTATTTTGTTGGCAAACCAAACATTCCGCCACAAACTTTTGAATATCTGATTTAAGGCCATCCCAAAAAAATTCCTTCTTAACCCTGTGGTAAGTTTTTAAAAATCCTGAGTGCCCTCCTAAGGGAGAAGTGTGCAATTCCATAAGAATCTTTTGTTTTAGCTGGGAATTCTTACAGAGGTATAAGCGATCTTTGTACCATAACGAATCATTTTGCCAGCTAAATGTATCAGAAGTACTGGAATCTTGTTGTAGCTTTCGAATAAGTGCCCACACTTCTTCGTCATTCTTCCATTCCTCCCTTGCTTCGTTTATCCAATCTGGTTGGATAATAGAAATGGCACACAACAATGCTTCCACATCCTCATCCTTTCTTGAGAGTGCATCTGCCACCACATTTTGCTTCCCTTTTTTGTAGATGATTTCAAAGTCATAACCCAACATCTTTGTGACCCACTTTTGTTGCTCTTCAGAGGATAATCTTTGTTCTAAAAAGTATTTAAGGCTATCATGATCCGTTTTTACCTTGAAGTGTCTTCCCATTAGGTAGGGTCGCCATTTCTTAAGTGCATGGAGTATTGCCAACATTTCCTTCTCATAAATAGCTTTGCTTAAAAACTTTCCCTTGATTGGACGACTTTCAAAAGCAATGGGTCTTTCATCTTGCATTAGAACAACACCAATTCCATTTCCTGAAGCATCACATTCCACAATAAAGGTTTTTGTGAAGTCCGGTGTAGCTAAGACCGGTGCTTGGCACATTGCCTCTTTAAGATGTTCAAAGGCCTTTGTTGCTTCCGGAGTCCATGAAAATGAATCTTTCTTCAATAATGTTGTTAGAGGTGCTGCTATTCTCCCATAATTCTTAACAAACTTGCGATAATACCCTGTCAACCCAAGAAATCCTCGCAGATGCTTTATGGATGTGGGGATTTTCCATTCCTTAATGGCTTTAATTTTGCTAGGGTCTACCTTAACTCCTTCATGAGATACAATATGACCCAAATATTCCACCTCCTGGACTCCAAAGAAACATTTGGATCTTTTTGCATATAATTGTTTCTCCTCCAATAGTTGTAGCACCCTGTCAACATGTTCAACATGATCCTTCCAAGACTTGTTGTAGATTAGTATATCATCAAAAAATACTAACACAAATTTTCTAAGGAATGGTTTGAAAATTGAATTCATCAAACCTTGAAATGTTGAAGGTGCATTGGTAAGGCCAAAAGGCATGACCAAAAATTCATAATGACCCTCATGAGTTCTAAATGCCGTTTTTGGAATGTCTTCAATCTTCATTCTGATTTGATGATATCCCGAACGAAGATCCAACTTGGTGAAGTAAATTGATCCATGCAATTCATCCAGTAATTCATCAATGACAGGAATGGGAAACTTATCTTTAATAGTGAGCTTGTTGAGCTCCCTATAATCTGGACACATGCGCCATGATCCATCCTTCTTGTGCACCAATACTACTGGAGCTGAGAAAGAACTTTGACTCGGTTGAATTATACCAGCCTCTAGCATTTCTGCAACCATACGTTCAATTTCACTTTTTTGGACATTGGATATCTGTACGGCCTGATGTTTGGAGGAACACTTCCTGGAATCAGATGAATAGCATGATCATGATCACGCATAGGTGGGAGACCTTTGGGAGTCTCAAATACCTTGGAATGATTGTCCAGGACTTTTTGGAGATCTGGAGAAATAGATGATTCCAATGTGGAAACATCTAGCGAACATAATTGTGCAATTACACCTCTTTGCTCCTTTTTTAGAAGCTTTGTCATGCCATTAGAGCTGATTATCTTTCCTGGTTTCCCTGCAATACCCCTTAATTCAACTTCCTTTCCTTCCACAGAAAATTTCATGAAAAGTTCTTGAAAATTAAAAGCTATTGTACCCAAGGATTGTAGCCATTGGACTCCTAGTACAACATCAGCACCTCCCATTGGAATGGAAAGCATTGGGCTAGTCAATACATATTCTCCCATGGATAGCTTGATATTATGGCACTTTCCAGAGCAATTTATTGTTCCTCCATTTGCAATCATCACTTGACACTCTGGTGCTGGATATAGGAAGCAATTCAATTCTTTTGCTACCCTACAATGAATAAAATTGTGGGTGCTTCCTGAATCAATCAACACTATTACCTTTTTCTTCTTGATTTGTCCTTCTATCTTGATGGTTTGAGGAGTGGTAATTCCCGCCAATGCATTACAAGATATGGTCGGATTTATTTGTTCTTCATCTAGGCTTTGTTCCTGGAATATATCTTCTTTTGACCTTTCTTGCTCCTTTTCTTCTTCCTCTTCACAATCTATGTAGAATAATTTCTTCTCAGCACACTTATGACCTTTTGTGTATTTGCTATCACAATTGTAACAAAGCCCTTTTGCTCTTTTTTCTTCCAATTGTTGTGGTGTCAACCTTGTAGGTTGTGGAAGACTATGGGCAACAACACTTCCGTCTTTATAGTTGTGAATGGTATGCTTCCTAGTTGCCATAATTTTGCTTTCCATTTTTCTTGCTAACCTGAATGCCTTCTCTAATGAATCAGGTTCCCAAAGGCGCACATCATGTTGGATATTATCCTTTAAAGACCCTATGAACACATCAATCCTATGCTCCTCTGGAATATCTTTTACCCTTATGTTCAATTTTTGGAACTCCTCAATGTGCTCCATTATTGAACCCTTTTGTTTGAGACTTATCAATTGGCTAAAAAAAGTGTTGCTTTTTGTATCCTCATAATGTGCTATCAATTCTTCCGTAAAAATTGCCCAAGTGATAAATTGTTTACGAGAACAAAGCCATTGATACCATACAAACTGATTTGGTTCCAAATATAAAGTTGCCATACGTACCTTTTGTGTGTTTTGCACATTATTGAGATCGAAGAATTGCTCCATCTGTAATATCCATGTGGCGGGATCCTTGCCATCAAACTTCCTCATATCGATTTTTGGAATATGGTGATTCTTCGATCCAACATTAGCGTCTATGGAATCATGATTAACATTTCTTTTGTTCTCATCATGAGTTTCCTTTACTACCTTTTCACCATTAGTAAGTATTTCTTGTAGAAAATTAGTCAAATCTTTCTTCAAATCTGCCATGCCTGTCTTCAAATTTGTGTTCAAATCTATCTTTAAATTGTCCATCTTAGCTTCCATGCCATTCATCTTAGCTTCCACGCCATTTATCTTAGCATCTGTTAACTTTTGTGAGCGTGACATTTGTTGCACTTGTTCTTGTAATTTTGATATATCATGTAGCATTTCTTCCTCTTCTTCATGAGTCATGCTAGAGCTTTCAGGTTCCTTACTAGGTGTTTGCATTTTCTTTCCTCGGGGCATCAGTTACCGATAATAATGCTCTACTATGCCCTTTGAATTCCTTCAAAATAAATTTTCAAACCAAGCTTAAGCAAAAATTTAAAAAAACCTACACACCTTTTTTCACTTTGTAGGAGCTCGATATTGCCTCTGATGTATCTCTGTACTTTCCAGTCATCTAGTTCTGAAATTGTGACCTGTAGTAGCTCTCTATGTCCTCTTTCCAATGCCACAAGTCTGACCCAAATTGGATTCTCCAAGGAAGAGTTATGCGAAATCTCCCACAGTGACTTGATTATAGACTAGTTCAGTAGAGCGAACTTGTATGACGTGCCACGAGTCACTGTTTTGACCTTTGGATCTAAAAAAACACCCACAAGAAACTAAAGTCTGTCCTCTTTCTGTACCTTTTTACGAAATTTCAATCCGATCCTCAGAGAGAAAGTTATGACGATTTTCCCCAGGTCACCTGTTTTGAATGTAATTCAGGAGTCTGCAAAAAGACCAACTTCCTCAGATCATATCTCCGAAAATATCGCGAGCAAAGCTCTGAAATTTGGACCCAAGGTTCAGCGTCAATTCTTCTCAAATGGGTTTTTTTTGCGACTTCTGAAACGTCACAAAAAAAAAGTTATAGCGAAAATGCCACGATGACCTGTTTGGAGCAGCGAAACCCTAGAATCCAAAGCTCTGATACCAAATGTTATGAAACCAGCTCAAGAAAAGATAGAAAAGATAGATCAACGCCTTAGAATTCAGCCTCTTCGAGGGGGAAACCTCCTTTACATTACATAAATGAACAATTCTTGGATGATACAAATGACAAAACCTCCTTTCTATATATAGGAGTCTAAGGAGTCACAATATAATCCAGCCGACCTAACAATAATAATATAAAGCCACAAAAATAACAATAGAGGGATTCTATGGGGCACAGAAATAACAATATGGGGGTAATAGGGGCACAACAATATAAATAAGGGGTATAACTACAATAGGAATGGGGTAATCACTAGTATTATAGGGACCCAACAATAGCCCCCCCACCACAGCCTTGTTCTTGGGCAACACCGTCAAAGAAAGCCCACGGTTTGTTGTAATTGATTTGATGGTGAGAGGGGTTGCGTCGATGGCTGGGAGGAGGATCATCTGGGATAATATTGTAATCAACAATGACTTTTGTTGCCAGGGCATCCCAATTAGGCACCAAATCCTGAAATATGTTGCAATTCCTAGCTATCCATATTGTCCAACAGGTAAGGAGACTTAGGGGACGTGGAAGTCTAATACCAGACTTCCCAAGCAGCGAGTAAATTGATCCCAGTCCATAAAGCTGAGGGATTGATATGCTGTAAGATTAGCTTCCACATATGACAAGTCACTGTACATTCTAAAAAAAGATGAGAGGTTGTTTCAATTGCCTGTTTACAAAGACAACACCAGTGGGGCCCATGCTGTGATCGCTTGAGAAGATTTTCTCCTGTTGGTATCTTGTTCCGAAGAATAGTCCACATTAAAAGTCTAGATCTGGGGGGAGCCTTCAATTTCCAAAGATGTCTCCACCAGTCAGCCAGCAGAGGTGGCTTCCTCGGTGCAGCCAATGTCAAATATCCTTCCTTCAGGGAGTATCTGCCATTTTTAGATAGAGCCCAAATAATTTCATCCTCCCCTTCCAATATTCGGATGTGGGCGTCCGAAAGGGCTTGAGTGAACTCCTCCCATTGTTGAGACCAAAAAGGAGGTATGTTTAAGTGCTCTGCGGATTTCCAAGCTTGATGAAGAAAAGTGGAATTTTCCAGGTCCACAATCTGAGAAATATAAATTAAGTTCTGTTGTTGGAGATGTAGAATGAGGTCCCTGGGTAGTCGGTGCATGTCCCCACAGCCCACCCAAGGATCAAGACCAATTCGGACTGTGTTGCCAGATCGGATCCTCCAGGTGATACCTTCTCTGATCGGACTCAAAGCTTTAAGAACCGCCTTCCAGATGATTGAGACCCCAGAGGTACTTTGATGTGCTCTCCTAATCCAGTCCATGATGTGTAGGGGAGCTATGTATTTTGCATATGTAACCCTCATCCATAGGCTGTCTGCTGCAACTAATTTCCAACCAAGTTTTGCAGCAAGTGCTAAAGAGAAATCCTCTAGTTTTTTGATGCCCCACCCGCCCCATTTTTTTGGGAGATTTAGAGCCTCCCACCTGACCCAAGCAAAAATCCTGCCCTGTTTGTTCCCTTGCCAAAGAAACCTACAACAGAGGGCTTGTATTCTGTTGAGAATGCCCCTGGGGATCCAAGCCAAGGACATCCAATAGACCGGGGTGGCCTCAAGGATGCTTTTGATGAGAGTGAGTCTTCCAGCCCTCGAAAGGTATTTAAGATACCATGTGTTTAGCCTTTTTTCCAATTTGGCAATTAGCCAAGTCCAATCAGCAATTTTATAACCTAGAGGCTTTAATTTGTAGCCCAGATATTTGAGGCCATCTGCTAATTGCAATTGGGAGAAATGGAAGCGCTGAAGGGAAAAAAATATCTCATGCGGTGTACACTTAGTTGTAGTTAGTGTAGACTTGCTTTCGTTAATGATCATTCCTGTAACCACTTGAAAGAGAGTGAAGGTAGCCTTGATACTGCTGATGTCCCCAATACTACCATTGATGAAAACCAGAATGTCATCAACAAAAAGAAGGTGAGTTAGGGTGCAACCTTCCATAATCTTAACACCTTTTAGTCTGCCCCTCTGGTGCTCATCTTTAATAAGATTGCTGAGACCTTCCATAATGAGAAGAAAAAGCAATGGCGAAAGAGGACATCCCTGTCTCAGCCCCCTTCCGGAGGTAAAGAAGGGAGAAGCACTTCCGTTCACCAAAACACTGAAGGGAATATTAGTAATGCAGCTCATGATCCATTTAATGAATAAATACGGGAAACCCAGATGAGTTAACAACATTCTAATATAAAGCCAATTCACTCTGTCGAAAGCTTTAGATAAGTCAACTTTCAAAATCATACCTTTGCCCCGTCTTGAGTGTAGTGTGTGGATAACCTCCTGAGCAGTGCCAACTGCTTCATGAATCTGCCTGTCTTGTAAGAAAGCAAATTGTTCCGGCGAGATGTGGTTGGATAGGATGGGTTTCATCCTGTTGGCAATTATCTTGGCAATAATCTTATATATGCAGTTGCAGAGTGATATGGGGCGGAAATCCTCGAAGGTTTCTAGGTTGTCTTTCTTAGGAATGAGAGCAATGAAAGTTGAAGTAATAGAATTTTCAAGAAACCCTTTGCTTCTCGAATCCTCTATTATTTGTTGGAGATCATTCCCAAGGATGTTGAAAAAAGCCAAATAGAATTCCATCGACCATCCATCAGGCCCAGGGCTTTTGTCCTTTTTGAACCATTTTAGGGTGTGTTCCAGTTCCTCCAGAGTAACTGCCTTTGTTAAATCATCCTCTTCCCCGGGATCCACATATCTGGGGAAGAGTTGTGCCACCCTGATGATTTCTACAAGATTAATGTCCTGGGGGGCTTGGTAGGCTTTCTTGAAGTGTGTGGAGGCCAGATCAGCAAGTTGAGGAAAGGTATTTAAAGCCTGCCCTTGTTCATTTTGGAGCTGCCATATGGTGTTGATCGCCTTTCTTCCATTAGCAAAGTTATGGTAGAATTTGGTGTTTTCATCTCCTTCCAACATCCAGATGGCTCTGCTTCTCAGGCGCCAGATTTCCTCCTTCTCCTTTAAAATTCTTTCCCTCTCTGCATAATGAGAAATCATCCTATCCTTATGTTCCTCTGAGGAGTAAATACCTCCCAGATTGTTCTCAAAAGAGGCAATGTCAGCTTCAATATGATGGAGGGTTTGATTCTCCTGTGTTCTTTTATTAAGGGCCCAAAGTTTGGACATCTTCTTTAGGGCCGTAAGGTTTTGGATAAATCTTCTGGTGCTGTCTTCTCTTCTCCCAGGGGGGTTTGCTCTCCAGAAATCAGAGATCATTTTTTTATAAGAGTCATCCTTGAGCCAGACTGAGAAGAATTTAAAAGGACCTTTAGGTTTTGTTCGCCCCCCTACAATTTCCAGGTAAATAGGGAGGTGATCAGATATCCCCCCAGAGCCAACCCAGTGTCTGATATGTAGACCTAAGTCCAAAAACTTTTCTTTGACGAGGTAACAATCAAGTCTGCGGGCCAGACTGTCATCCCCTGTCCTGTTGTTTCTCCAAGTAGCTTGTGGTCTGGCTGAGGGAATATCAATAAGATGGTGGGCTTCCAGTTCAGTCAAAAAGTAATCCGAGAGAGAATCTCTCTGAGCCCTGTGTCCCCAGGATTCAACATGACCAATGGAGAAATTCAGGTCGCCCCCCAGGATCAGGTGGTCGGTCTTCAAAGAATCCGAGCTTAGGAGGTTTTTCCAAAAAACAGGTCTGTTTTGGCACGGGCCGTATACATTTATGATCCAGAAATGAATCCCCAGTTCTGCCGAACTGATGTCCGCTCCTAGATGACCCATCCCACCCCAGCAATTATGCAATTTGATTGTGCGGGTGTTGTAGGCCAATGCAAGACCACCCGACCTCCCATGGGCATCAATACCAAAAAATATCCATCCTGGGAGCATGTTCTGAAGGGACTGTGCAATATCAAGTGATGAACCCAGAGTTTCTTGCAGAAAGATAATATCCAGTGGTTCATTTTTTAACAGTCTACGAAGGGCTAGTTTCTTGTCCGGCCTAGCTAGCCCTCTACAGTGGAAGGAGAAGATCTTCATGAAGGGGGAGGATGGGATCCTCTTGCTCTAAGTGTCCCTGGTATGGTGGATTGAACTCCCAAGGAAATTTCATCTTCTACAGTGCCTTTTTCCTTTGAAAGAAAAGAGGGTCGACCCCTCATGATTTTAGGGGGAGGTGGGGAGTGGAGGATTTCAAGTCCGAAATGGTCCTGTGCTTGTCTTTTCGATTGTGATCGGGTCATGTAGTGACCAGGAGGGGGGGGCAGGGTGGGGAGAGTAGTGGACGGGGAGGTATGAGAGGGATCTGGAGCAGGTGCAGGGGAGAAGATGGGAATGGAGGCTATCGGGCAAGTGGGAGGAGTCAATTTAGGTGGTGAAGCACATGAATGATGTTCAATATTTAACATATGCAGAGAAGAGAAAGTGTTAGATAAATAACAATCCAAATGAGAAGAACTACAAGTGGGGAGAGGAATGGTAGGATTCATACCCGAAGATGGCAGGCCTCCAGAAGGCGACTATGGCCGAGACTGAGAAGGCTGCGATCGATTCGGTGGTTGCCCTCGCTTCTTCGACATAGGAGGTGCTGCTGCCCCATCATCAGGAATCTTCTGCTAAGTGTCCGGAAACTGTGTTGCGTCCAGGTCCGGAGTGGCCAAAGGAACTTGTCTCCTGGGCAGTGCTTCCTAATAAGTATGTTGCTAAGTGGCCCCTTCTTGTTCAGTAGACTGAAATTTCTTCTTCTTCAGCAGAGGGCAATCCTTAAAAAGATGCCCTACCTTATGGCAGCGGTGGCACCGAAAGGGGATGCCCTCATAATCCAACAGTTTCCTTCTGGTATAATTCCTCCAGCGAATATCAATGAACTCCAGTAAACCCTCAAACAAGTCCAAGTGAACCAAGATCCTCGCATAGACTAAATTTCTTGTTGTCTGATATGATTTATCAAAAGTGAGATAGATACCTAGTGCATTTCCGATGAGTCTGAAAACATCCTTGGTCCAGAAGTGTAGAGGAACGCTGAGCAATCGAACCCAGATTGGCCCTGCGTCAACCATTTCCCTCGCCAGGTCAAAAAGGGGAGTCCAGAGTCGGAGGAGAACTGGTGCCAGGTCTAAGTGCCAAACCGTGGACAGAACCCAATTTGTGTGCTCCAAGCTGCTAAAGTGTAGAGCGAACCACCCTTTTTCAAGGATCTGAACCTTTGGTATTTCCTTAAGGTTTTCTCCCCAAACGTCTGAGGCCCATTGCTGAAGCTTTGCTACACTGTAGTGTCGACCACGTACCCTACCGACCAAGACCTTTGCAGCAATTTCCATGGCGTCTAATAGATTGATGTCTTGAGCTATGTTGAGTGGCATAGCGCATGCACGAATTTTAGGGCCTCGTTTCTTTCTCCGCTGTCCTGGAACCCTTGTGTCTGTGGCCTCCTGAGAAGACCCCGGGAGCGAGTGGTCCAAAGAAACCCTAGGATTTTCTATTGCCTCCTGAGGGATGGTGGAAAAAATACCTAATATGGGACCAATGCTAGTAAAATGACCCTATGCCGAGTAGGACCTCGATGCTGAGTGCTTCGGAGCCTCCGTCTTCGAACCCTGAGGGGGGTCAGGAGAGATGAGACCTGTCCCCGCCGAAGGAATCGAAATGCTTTTAGGGGCTAGGGTTTGACAAACAGGGGCAACGGTTTGACAAACAGGGGCTAGGGCTTGATAATCAGGTTTGAGAAACGGAGCACTGTGAGTCTGCGAACATAGTAAGCTGGTCTGAGAGATGAGAGCTAGAGGTGAGGCCGCAGACTCAGGAATAGAAACCGGCGAGATGAGTGGTCTGGTGATCGAAGGAAGGGCTTCTACCTCGTCCGTCAACTCGGACATGAAAGGGAATAAACCGGCATCTGTGGTTTTAGTGGGGGACCATGAGGGCACATCCTCCAAAGGGTCCAGGAAATCGCCCAGGTCGTCCATTGTTAGGGGAAGTTATGACAGCTGCCAGACTAGGACAGCAAAACGACAGTCAACCGTCGGAGAAAAACCTGAGGGTTCCGGAAAACCAGGTTGGGAGAGGGTAACCATAAGCAGTTGGGGCAGACACGAGATAAACTAGAGTAGGTAACAACCAGTTAATGGACTGGTGTAGGAGCGGCCTGTTGGGTCCCTATAATACTAGTGATTACCCCATTACTATTGTAGTTATACCCCTTATTTATATTGTTGTGCCCCTATACCCCCATGTTGTTATTTCTGTGCCCCATAGAATCCCTCTATTGTTATTTTTGTGGCTTTATATTATTATTGTTAGGTCGGCTGGATTATATTGTGACTCCTTAGACTCCTATATATAGAAAGGAGGTTTTGTCATTTGAATCATCCAAGAATTGTTCATTTATGTAATGTAAAGGAGGTTGCCCCCTCGAAGAGGCTGAATTCTAAGGCGTTGATCTATATTTTCTATCTTTTCTTGAGCTGGTTTCATAACATTTGGTATCAGAGCTTTGGATTCTAGGGTTTCGCTGCTCCAAACAGGTCATCATGGCATTTTCACTATAACTTTTTTTCTGTGACGTTTCAGAAGTCGCAAAAAAAACCCATTTGCAAAGAAATCGCGCTAAACCTTGGGTCCGAATTTCAGAGCCTTTCGTGCGATATTTGCGGAGATATGATCTGAGGAATTTGGTCTTTTTGTAGACTCCTGAATTACATTCAAAACAGGTGACCTGGGGAAAATCGTCATAACTTTCTCTCTGGGGATCGGATTGAAATTTCGTAAGACGTTATAGAAAGAGGATGGACTATAGTTTCTTGTGTACATGTTTCAAATCCAAAGGTTGAAACAGTAACTCGTGGCATGTCGTACAAGTTCGCTCTACTGAACTAGTCTAGAAGCAAGTCACTGTGGGAGATTTCACATAACTCTTCCTTGGAGAATCCAATTTGGGTCAGACTCGTGGCATTGGAAAGGGGATGCAAAAGGCTACTACAGATCACAATTTTAGAACTGGATGATCCAAAATTACAGAGATACATCAGATTCAATATCAGGCTTCTATAAAGTGAAAAAAGGTGTGTAGGTTTTTTTTTAATTTTTGTGTAAGCTTGGTTTAACAGAATTCAAAGGGCATAGTAAAGCATTATTATCGATAACTGATGCCCCGAGGAAAGAAAATGCAAACACCTAGTAAGGAACCTGAAAGCTCTAGCATGACTCATGAAGAAGAGGAAGAAATGCTACATGATATATCAAAATTACAAGAACAAGTGCAACAAATGTCACTCTCACAAAAACTAACAGAAGCTAAGATAAATGGCGTGGAATCTAAGATAAAGGGCATGGAAGCTAAGATGGATGATTCAAAGATAGATTTGAAGAGAGATACATGGCAGATTTGAAGACAGATTTGAAGACAGACATGGCAGATTTGAAGACAGATTTGACAAATTTTCTACAAGAAATACTTACTAATGGTGAAAAGGTTGTAAAGGAAAATCATGATGTGAACAAAAGAAATGTTAATCATGATTCCATAGACTCTAATGTTGGATCGAAGACCCACCATATTCCAAAAATCGATATGAGGAAGTTTGATGGCAAGGATCCCGCCACATGGATATTACAGATGGAGCAATTCTTTGATCTCAATAATGTGCAAAACACACAAAAGGTACGTATGGCAACTGTATATTTGGAACCAAATCAGTTTGTATGGTATCAATGGCTTTGCTCTCGTAAAAAATTTATCACTTGGGCAATTTTTACGGAAGAATTGATAGCACATTATGAAGATACAAAAAGCAACACTTTTTTTAGCCAATTGATAAGTCTCAAACAAAAGGGTTCAGTAATGGAGCACATTGAGGAGTTCCAAAAATTGAACATAAGGGTAAAAGATATTCCAGAGGAGCATAGGATTGATGTGTTCATAGGGTCTTTAAAGGATAATATCCAACATGATGTTCGCCTTTGGGAACCTGATTCATTAGAGAAGGCATTCAGGTTAGCAAGAAAAATGGAAAGCAAAATTATGGCAACCAGGAAGCATACCACTCACAACTATAAAGACGGAAGTGTTGTTGCCCCTAGTCTTCCACAACCTATAAGGTTGACACCACAACAATTGGAAGAAAAAAGAGCAAAAGGGCTTTGTTACAATTGTGATAGCAAATACACTAAAGGTCATAAGTGTGCTGAGAAGAAATTATTCTACATAGATTGTGAAGAGGAAGAAGAAAAGGAGCAAGAAAGGTCAAAAGAAGAAGATATACTCCAGGAACAAAGCCTAGATGAAGAACAAATAAATCCGACCATATCTTGTAATGCATTGGCGGGAATTACCACTCCTCAAACCATCAAGATAGAAGGACAAATCAAGAAGAAAAAGGTAATAGTGTTGATTGATTCAGGAAGCACCCACAATTTTATTCATTGTAGGGTAGCAAAAGAATTGAATTGCTTCCTATATCCAGCACCAGAGTGTCAAGTGATGATTGCAAATGGAGGAACAATAAATTTCTCTGGAAAGTGCCATAATATCAAGCTATCCATGGGAGAATATGTATTGACTAGCCCAATGCTTTCCATTCCAATGGGAGGTGTTGATGTTGTACTAGGAGTCCAATGGCTACAATCCTTGGGTACAATAGCTTTTAATTTTCAAGAACTTTTCATCAAATTTTCTACGGAAGGAAAGGAAGTTGAATTAAGGGGTATTGCAGGGAAACCAGGAAAGATAATCAGCTCTAATGGTATGACAAAGCTTCTAAAAAAGGAGCAAAGAGGTGTAATTGCACAATTATGTTCGCTAGATGTTTCCACATTGGAATCATCTATTTCTCCAGATCTCCAAAAAGTCCTGGACAATCATTCCAAGGTATTTGAGACTCCCAAAGGTCTCCCACCTATGCGTGATCATGATCATGCTATTCATCTGATTCCAGGAAGTGTTCCTCCAAACATCAGGCCGTACAGATATCCCTATGTCCAAAAAAGTGAAATTGAACGTATGGTTGCAGAAATGCTAGAGGCTGGTATAATTCAACCAAGTCAAAGTTCTTTCTCTGCTCCAGTAGTATTGGTGCACAAGAAGGATGGATCATGGCGCATGTGTCCAGATTATAGGGAGCTCAACAAGCTCACTATTAAAGATAAGTTCCCCATTCCTGTCATTGATGAATTACTGGATGAATTGCATGGATCAATTTACTTCACCAAGTTGGATCTTCGTTCGAGATATCATCAAATCAGAATGAAGATTGAAGACATTCCGAAAACGGCATTTAGAACTCATGAGGGTCATTATGAATTTTTGGTCATGCCTTTTGGCCTTACCAATGCACCTTCAACATTTCAAGGTTTGATGAATTCAATTTTCAAACCATTCCTTAGAAAATTTGTGTTAGTATTTTTTGATGATATACTAATCTACAGCAAGTCTTGGAAGGATCATGTTGAACATGTTGACAGGGTGCTACAACTATTGGAGGAGAAACAATTATATGCAAAAAGATCCAAATGTTTCTTTGGAGTCCAGGAGGTGGAATATTTGGGTCATATTGTATCTCATGAAGGAGTTAAGGTAGACCCTAGCAAAATTAAAGCCATTAAGGAATGGAAAATCCCCACATCCATAAAGCATCTGCGAGGATTTCTTGGGTTGACAGGGTATTATCGCAAGTTTGTTAAGAATTATGGGAGAATAGCAGCACCTCTAACAACATTATTGAAGAAAGATGCATTTTCATGGACTCCGAAAGCAACAAAGGCCTTTGAACATCTTAAAGAGGCAATGTGCCAAGCACCGGTCTTAGCTACACCGGACTTCACAAAAACCTTTATTGTGGAATGTGATGCTTCAGGAAATGGAATTGGTGCTGTTCTAATGCAAGATGAAAGACCCATTGCTTTTGAAAGTCGTCCAATCAAGGGAAAGTTTTTAAGCAAAGCTATTTATGAGAAGGAAATGTTGGCAATACTCCATGCACTTAAGAAATGGCGACCCTACCTAATGGGAAGACACTTCAAGGTAAAAACGGATCATGATAGCCTTAAATACTTTTTAGAACAAAGATTATCCTCTGAAGAGCAACAAAAGTGGGTCACAAAGATGTTGGGTTATGACTTTGAAATCATCTACAAAAAAGGGAAGCAAAATGTGGTGGCAGATGCACTCTCAAGAAAGGATGAGGATGTGGAAGCATTGTTGTGCGCCATTTCTAAACCAGATTGGATAAACGAAGCAAGGGAGGAATGGAAGAATGACGAAGAAGTGTGGGCACTTATTCGAAAGCTACAACAAGATTCCAGTACGTCTGATACATTTAGCTGGCAAAATGATTCGTTATGGTACAAAGATCGCTTATACCTCTGTAAGAATTCCCAGCTAAAACAAAAGATTCTTATGGAATTGCACACTTCTCCCTTAGGAGGGCACTCAGGATTTTTAAAAACTTACCACAGGGTTAAGAAGGAATTTTTTTGGGATGGCCTTAAATCAGATATTCAAAAGTTTGTGGCGGAATGTTTGGTTTGCCAACAAAATAAAGTTGAAACAATTAAGACACCGGGTCTATTACAACCTTTATCCATTCCAAGCCAACGTTGGGAGGAGGTTTCAATGGATTTTATCACAGGTTTACCCAAGTCTGAGGGAAAGAGTGTCATCATGGTGGTAGTTGACAGACTTACCAAGTATGCACACTTTTGTGCATTATCACATCCATTTAAAGCCAGTACAGTTTCTACTGCATTTATGGAAACAATTCAAAAGCTACATGGAAACCCAAAGATTATTGTAAGTGACAGAGATCCCATTTTCACTGGAAATTTTTGGACAGAATTATTTTCTTGTCTTGGTACTCAGTTAGCTCATAGCTCATCTTATCATCCTCAATCTGATGGGCAAACTGAGATAGTAAACAAATGTTTGGAAGGATATCTTCGTTGCTTTGTATCTGATAAACAGACACAATGGGTCAAATGGTTGCCTCTGGCTGAATGGTGGTATAACACTTCCTTCCATACAGCAACAAAAATGACCCCATTTATGGCACTTTATGGGTATCAACCACCATCCATCACATCATATTTAAGAGAAAATTCTAAGGTTCAGGCAGTGGAACATCACATCGAACATCAACAACAAGTCCTCCAACTCTTAAAGGATAACCTCGTGTTGGCACAAAATAGAATGAAACAACAGGCAGATCAACATCGCAGTGAAAGAAGTTTTGATGTAGGTGATTGGGTATTCCTACGGCTACAACCATATAAGCAAATGTCCCTAAAGCAAGCTAAGAAGGATAATAAATTATCACCAAAGTATTATGGTCCGTACAAGGTGTTGCAAAAGATTGGTACTATGGCATACAAATTGGAGCTTCCTGCAGCTTCTCGATTGCACCCAGTTTTCCATGTTTCATGTTTAAAGAAGGTTATAGGCGACAAGCTCCCAGTTCAAACAATATTGCCAGAACTTGACGAGGAAGGAAAAATTATATTGGAACCGGAAGCAGTCACAGAAACAAGAACTCGACAGCTACGAAATCGATCAATTTCAGAGTATCTTATCAAGTGGAAGAACTTATCCGCTGAAGATTCCACATGGGAGGATGAGAATTTTATGCAGAAGTATCCAGAACTACTCAAGCGTTGAGGACAACACTTTTTTGAAGGAGAGGGGCATGTTGGGTCCCTATAATACTAGTGATTACCCCATTACTATTGTAGTTATACCCCTTATTTATATTGTTGTGCCCCTATTACCCCCATATTGTTATTTTGTGCCCCATAGAATCCCTCTATTGTTATTTTTGTGGCTTTATATTATTATTGTTAGGTCGACTGGATTATATTGTGACTCCTTAGACTCCTATATATAGAAAGGAGGTTTTGTCATTTGAATCATCCAAGAATTGTTCGTTTATGTAATGTAAAGGAGGTTGCCCCCTCGAAGAGGCTGAATTCTAAGGCGTTGATCTATCTTTTCTATCTTTTCTTGAGCTGGTTTCATAACACGGCCATAGTAGTTAACCCCCGGAGGTCGCGGCATCAAAACCTCTTAACACATGTAATTCTTTACTATATTCCAAGTATTATGGATTTATTAACTTGTGAAAGAACTTTGTTCGTCACATTTGGTATTAGATTCAATTTTTTTTTTTTATCACCGAGCCTTTGGTCAGGCTTTAGCCACATTCTCAAAAGCTTTGGAGTTTCTCCAGTTCTAATGTTTTTAATGAAGCAAAAAAAGATTAGGCCTTTGGCTATTTAAAAGGAAAAAAACAAGACATTAAGAATTGTTTTTGAATATATATATATATATATATATATATAAAAGAATCCAACTCATTGATTATTTTTTTAAATAAATAAAAATTATATAATATCAAAAAACAAAGAGTAGAGGAAAGGGAAAACAATTCCTATGAGTTATATTAAAAAAAGGAATATATATATAATTTTGTTTTTTAAATGAAAAGAATTTTAAAAAACAAAATAAAATAAATAATTAAAAAAAGAAAAAGAAAAGAGTGTGTAAAAGCTATACCTATTTGTTGCTAAAATTGTTGATAGCATATAGTCTATCTCGACCTCATCCATCGTTCGTAGTCACCACTGCTACCCTTGCATCTTTTGCACTATACAAATTTCCATATGATGTTATGCCACTATACAATTGTTGTGTATCAGCCAACAATACACCACTAACCACAAACAATGATATACATATAGTCGTTAGTTGCTTCAGATTGTTCAACATTCAACATGTTCGTACATTATATGTACAATCACAATTAATGTGTTTGTACCTCCCTACCACCTTGCTCATACAATGAAATCGTACCACCGTTTTCCGTCAACATTGCTTCCACCAACAACTACAAGGTTGTATGTTAATATAGACAAAGGCTTGTCAACTTTTTAAGGGTGCATAATTATTTAGTGAAACAATTGAAACAAGAGCCACGTAGTGGCATGTCACTACTTATTTGTATACATGAATTGTGTGCATATACTTTTTAGTTTATTTGGTTGAAATATTATGTGCAAAGATAAAATTATTTGAAATAAAAAAACCTCATTTAAAATTTATATTTTCAAAATTTCAATTATATTTTTATATTAAAATGAATTGATAAATTCAAAGAAGTTTTTAGCTATAGTTGAGTTAGAAATGTGGTTATTTGAAAATAATTTTAAATGATTTAATAATTAAATTTATACAATTTGACTAGTCAAATATAAAATCAAATATATCCTAAACTATAGGTTTATATTTAAAACATTTGTTTTTTCATATAGATGAATTTTATGCATGTAGTTGTAGTTTTAGTTTGTTTGACGAACAAATTTGGTGAAATTGTATTTAATGTATTTCTTTTGTATTTTTTGAGTTTAAGTTCATGAAAGAATAGAAATAAATTATGGTCATTTTAATTAAAGATAACATATAATTCAGTTTGTGATTTCAAATATTTAATAATTAAAATTATCATAGTTAATGCATTGTGACTTTTAAACCATAGCATTTCATTTTTGACAAGTTGGTAGGAATTCTCTTTTAATTAGAGAGAGTGTTTAGAAACATTTAACGATAAATATTATCACATGACATTCGAGGAAAAAGCTTGCTTTAGACATAAGGAGGGTGTGGGATATAGATGAGTGGAAAATGCTTAACATAGATACCCCACCGTATCAACACCCGATCCAATGCAACATCATTTAATTTAATTCGGTCAATTATTTATATTATTTCTACTTTATCTATATGAATTATACAATATAAATTCGAAAGGTGGAAGGATGGCTCGTTCGTTTAAGGTTTTTCTGCAATGGAATGCTGACCTGAGCAACATCCGTCTGGTTGGTCTGGTTCCTGGCGCATCCGTAGCCTCTGGCCGAGTGGGTGGCGAGTCGATATTCGTTTACAGTGTGGTATATGGAGTATTATGGTCGTTTCCAATTGGTTTGCACATGTATTCTCAATGCGAAGGGTTTCAATCCCCTTGTGGGATTCAAAAACTTCGGCAAACTAAGTTGGTTAAGTGTAAACCATAAAAAAGTTTTATCAGAAATTTATGTGGTAAATCCACCCTCTGGTCCAGAAGCATAGATCATGGTTTTACTCTAAAACAATTCATTGAACAAAAATGGGGTATTCTTTTTACTCTACAATTCCTGTTGTTCGAAGGAAAGGTTCTTCATGCTTCTGCCTAGCCTAAAGACTAAAATGTCCTAAAATATTCAACCGTCATCCTGAACATAAGGTTACATGGGGTGTTTTTGGTGCGAGGACACTGAACAGGGTTTCAATCATTTTTAAGGATGCAATGCAAGGGAAGGTTTCTTCCCCTGCATATATGAGCCAAAACATTCCACACTTTTATATACTGGATCAAATAAAACATGATCCATTTATGGGGTTGTGAATTTTTTGTGCAGATATTTTAATTACTCATCAATAATTTGTTGATGTTGTCTTTTTATTTTGTCCTCCTACCCTCAGAGAAGTTAAAAGAATTCTCCCTTCGTTACAAACTTTTATTGCCGCCTCTGAAACTCTCATCAATAAGGATAAGAAAAGTATATTTTTCTGTAATTGTAAAGAGCCACTTCAAGGTCATTTAACATGGGTGTTGGAGTTTAAAAGATCCCAGCTTCCTTCCAAATACCTAGGAGTACCTTTAGCATTGAACACAAAGCATACTGCATGTTGGAAGGAATTAATGCAAAAACTCTCCACTCAAGTTAATAATTGGACCTTCCATACATTGAAATTGGCTGGTTGTTTGATTTTAACAAAATTTCTTTTGCAGGAAATACCAATTTATCAAATGTCTTCCACGTCAATTCTGAAAGTTGTTTGTTGTAAGCTCAAATTGATTTGGCGAGATTTTCTTTGGAGGGGTTTTAACAAGGCTAAGAGATGGTTGTTAGTAGCTTGGGACAAGTTGGTCAAACCAACGTTGTCGGGAGGGTTGGGCTTATGTGATACAAACAAGTTGAGTAAGGCTTTTAGTGCAAATTTATGGTGGCGATGGGTGGAAATGAACTTTGGAAAACGATTTGGTTGCAGAAATATGCCCCTTTGCAGACCCAAGTAGATTATGTAAGACAACAAAATTGGAAACCAAAATAATTGTATTATTAATGATGATTTCAAAGAATGATGTACATAGTGTACATATAAATACATAATGAAACCGTTGATTCAGGTTTTGGGCCTTGTTAGACTTCAATAACTAATCTCCATAACACACATTAACCCAAACTTAATCCTAAGGATTAGATGTGTAACATTCCCCCCTCAATCTGAAGGGATGCATCAAAGTCCAAAAATGAGAGCTAAAAATGTAAAAATGCATCTCAACCAAGAGCTGAATGTCTCTCAGAAATGGTTTTTAAAGGATGACCACAAACCAAGGATGGTGGTTCTCAAGAGAACCAAAAACGATACAAAAATGTGGGAGAACTCAATATCTCAACTACTGATGGTTTAAGGATGACCACCAACTCTGGAATTATCATAACAATTCCTCAAACAAACCAACTCTGGAAGTGCTTTATTAAAAATCTTAGCATGCTAAAAACATGCAAGCATGCTCATCCTCATAGACCATAAATAAAAACAACTTTGTCTACACCTTTGAATCTGATTCTGAACTCAGAGTCTAGGTTGTGGCAGTAAACTTTGATTATCTCTAACTCATGCTCGTTTGACAAATCTTCGAACCTATAGCAGACTATCAATTCCCCCCTTGTCGGATACAGGGTGAGAAGATGAAGTACCCTTCATCACTGCAAGGCTGGTTAATACTCTCGAACATAACCAGTGGTATGATTTGTAAATATTCTTGGCAGTTTTAAACCAATCCCAAGAAGCAATCCATCCAAAATTAACTCACTCTCTTGCATTAGTCTTATGTTTGAAACATCTATTTGAATGATGGTTCTTCTTTCCACAATGTTCACAAGGATGAAGATCATATCAATGATCTTTCTCATGTCCAACTTTGTCACAATGTTGGCATCTAACGATTTGTTGTGGGACAACATCATCCAAAAATCCGGCACTATGAAATTATATAGGTTTTGAAAATTCAGGAACATAAAAAGAAGCATCTTTATCATATCCCACGCTAGTTATATTTTTGTTATGTGTAATTTATTTCCAAGGTCTAACAAATGTTTTGGGAACTGTAGGTTTCACATTAGAACGTTTAGCTGCATCCAAATTTTCTCCTGAAATGTCTTTACAAATATGATTAAACTTTGACTATTGATGGGAGTCAAAATAAAAAAGAAAGTTCTGAACAAAAACCAGTTCAGAATCACAATGCTTCTGTTCAAGTTCATCTCGTTGTAATAGGGATTCGAGTTGCAGAAACACGATCTTCTCTTGTGCATTTTGCAAACAATTTCTAATATCAGACAAGGTGTATTTTCCAATTTGTACTTTGTTATGAACAATAGATGAAATTAGACTTCTTAATAACTATAACAAATCATCGATTTTGGCCATTTTGTTTGCAATTAACTTTCAAAAAAGAGGGGTGTAGGCTACCACCGAAAATGCACCCAATTACAATAGAATATGCTAGATAAAATATGACTCTCAATCTTGTTCAAGTTTGTAATCAAATTTGACAAATAAAATTTCATATATGTCACTCTCATATATGCTACCTTTTTCCAACCAATTTAAGACAAAAATAAATAAAAATCCTTCGCAAGTAATCGTTTCCTTATTTGGAGCTCTTAAAGAAACACAAAAAAACTTACTACAAGGACATTCCAATCTATTGGCCTCCCGACATCTCATGCTTGACCTCTCCTCTGCCTTGCCAACCATGTATTTCAATACAATTCGTTTCATACCACAATCTATGTGTGTCCTTGCGATTTATTAATTCATTTCTACATGCCTCAACTTGGATCCAGGAAAAAAAATCCTCCACGTTATAATAATTAATAAACATAGCATCCACAAATTTTAATATAGTGGTTTCTTGTGACAAATACAGAGCAAAGCATAAAAACATTTAAGTTTTTTTCTTTTTAATCTTTTCAGTTATGTTTGTGTGCAATGTAATCTACAAGCCCCAACAAAATTGCAGCCTTCGTGGGATCGAAGCAAGATAACTCCTTACCTCTTTAGTTTCTTTGCCAGTGACGACATCCTTCTTTCCACAACTTTGATACGTGCTCTTTCAACACAATCTTATTTTGCTATCTATGTCTATACAAAGCCACATGCACAACTTCGAAACTCCTCCTTCAACAACGTAGACTATCTGCACTCATGAATTTGAAAAAAGCATAGCAGAACTCTCTTGCTAGATTTTTTAGATTTGCACCATATATCAATATTGCAGGCATGTGTTGCTAATTAATTGAGCTCGGGACCTCTTGTGTGCTATTCTTCATGTCATGCTATTAATTGAACTCGAGACCAACGTTTTCTTCACCAACCAAATAACGGGCAAGGACCGAGACCAGGATCCCAACGCATTTCTCAGCGAATTTCATGAGTCCAAATTTCTTCAGACATTGGTCACAATTTTTTGAGTGGTTCAGGCCCCTCTGTAAATAGGCCCATCACTTCCCGCTATAGTAAATGTGATTTCAAAGGTTCCCAAAACCAAAATCTAGTTCTTTTCAATATATATAAACAATATTGAAATATACCACACGCATTCGAGCTCTATCACTGAGGCATATGTCGTTGATGACCTCGTAGAACAATGATCAACTCACCAAAATATGTATTTGATAGATTATTTCATAATTCGTTGTTCATTCATGGATCCAATCCAACCTTGTTGATAGAGTTGAATCACATGGTAGTTTCTTGAAAATTGGTTAAATGGAATGTCAAGAAAATATATTTATAGTTCACAGTGTTGTGTGCTATATATAAATATACATTGAAGTAGAGAGGGCCAAAAGCTTCAACAATTCCTTCGCAAAAGAATATCAGTTACGGGAAACAATATTAACTCTCTCCCCGACAATACATTTCCAATCGACAAGATGAGTCTGGACAACTTTTACCAATAATGCTTCCTCAACATTCAAACTTGGGGTTTGGAGCATATTATAAATTCAACACGGTTTATGTGTGGAATAACATATGCACATTACAATCTGCATTTTCACTATGGCAACAAGTCTCCACGAATAGAAACGAACAATAGGTCTTCCTCCACATGCAACACGAACATTAGATAGGCTTGTATGTTAGTCCATCTTCCTTATTCAACGCAGTTTCACCATTTTCTACCAGAATCTTTACGCCAAGGTTACAATCAAACTTGGGGTTTGGAGAATATTATAAATTCAACACGGTTTATGCGTGCAACACCATATGAACATTACAATATGCATTTTCACTATGGAAACACTCCACAAATAGAAATGAACAATAGGTCTTCCTCCACACACAACACGAACATTAGACAGGCTCGTATGTTAGTCCATCTTCTTTATTCAACACAATCTCATCATTCTCTACCAGAATATTCACACCAAGGTTTAAAAACAAAATTCTGAGAAAGGAGGAGCATTCAAGAAGGCCACAAAATTAGTGGCTCACTTATTTGACATGGAAGATAAACCTTTTCTCTAATACCGCTATAAGACAAGAAAATTAGAAACCAAATTAACTGTATTATTAACGATGATATCAAAGAATGATGTACATAGTGTACATATAAATACATAATGAAACCGTTGATTCAGTTTCCAGGTCTTCTTGGACTTCAATAACTAATCTCCATAACACAAACTAACCCAAACTTAATCCCGAGGATTAGGTGTCTAACAGATAATGCCATAATTTGCACATTACTTGTTCTAGCCTATGGAACTAGGCACAAAAGAGCAGAGAAGTCATGAGAAAACATGCTTTCTGGGAAATTTGATCAGGTCACTTGACTTTGTTTTGGGATAAGGTTTGGGAACAATTGCCCTGTTTAGGTGACTCAGACACTTTCTAGAATTTACAATTATTTTTAAGAAATTTGGGAGCAGTGAGAGTTTGTGACTATTAGAAGAAAATGAATGATTCTACATTCTGGAGATGTTGGAAGGTGAAGGAGGATTACCCAATTTCATTGAATGAACTTCCATGGGCTACTTTCCAACAGTAGTTGGGGGATTAGAGTATTAGATGCTCTCAAAGTTCTGACATACTAAGATGGGGTAAGATTCCAATTGTATACTCAGCTTAAAACAAGCCTACTTAATTATTTCAGAGCATTTGGCCTTCGACAAGGATGCTATTTGGACAAGGATTTGGTTTGGTGTTTATTGGCCAAAAATCTCCCTTTTTCTCTGGTTTATTGGCTATACAAAGACATTTAACTTGGGATTGAATTAGACGCAAAGGTTATGAAGCACTGTCGTTGTGCTTTCTTTGTAGCCAGGAAGAAGAGACAATGCACCACCTCTTTCTCACTTGTGTTTTAGCATTGGAGGTATGGTCTATCATTCATAGAAAATTTGGTATTACTTTATATGAACATGAAACTCTTTCTACTTTGTTGGAGGGATGCCATTTTTTGAAATTTAAAAATCCTATCATAAATTGGGCCTGAATTATACTCATTGGATTCATTCTTTGGAACCTATGGAAAGAACATAATAATCGAATTTTTCAAGGAAAGATACACCCAGGGGGAGTTATTAGAGAGTTGGTTCTTTCTTACTTAAGAGAACCCCTTTTAGTGGTTCCATGGTCCTCAGAAGATTGGATGACAGATGATGTCGAAGCCTATATTTGAAGAATTTAAACTTGGATTAGAGGATAATTTTTATAGTAGACGAGCTATTTTTTGATCCATATACTCAAATGTTTCTTATCCCCCCTCCTAGTAATCCTATTAAACTAAACTTTGACGGGGCATCAAAAGGCAGTCCAGGGTTAATAGGTTTTGGAGGGATTTTTCGCGATGAGAAATGTTCACCTTTGAGAATACATACGATGCACTGTGGGATTGCAAGAAATAATATGATTGAGTTCATGGCTCTAGAAAAAGGCATCCAAATTTCCATTTGGTAGGTGTATAAGTTGATGATTGATGGGGATTCATTCATAGCTATATAGTGCATTCAAAAACTTTTAAGTGATGAGAATTCCTAAAAGGTAATGAAGAGTTAGATATTGGAGGGGATTGTAGATAATATAAAGGTTTTGTTGGACATGCTAGAATATGTTTTCATTCAACACACTCACAATTCTGGCAACCAAGCCACTGATTTTTTTGCCAATATGGGTTGTTGTTATATTGATCTGGATTTGGATGTTCAATGGCCTATCACTTCGTGGCAAACGGCTATGGAGCCCATTGACACCTTGATTGAAGCAAACAAACCTTCCCCCGATGGGGGTGTACAAATGGATATTACAATCGATTTTGGACAAGAATCAGTATAACACTTATGTTAAGCTCAACTAGTGGTGGACGGACTGATTTAATGCATTTTATTAGTATGTGTGCCTTGAGGTGCTTTAAATGTTTGTTTAGGATGGGCGATGGTCATTGGTTCAGGCAGAAGGTGCATGGAGGTAAGGTCTTTACCTCGCCTTCCATCGTTGGTTACTCACTCTGTAGGTGTTGGTGTTTGTTCTCCTGGTTTGTCTTTATGCAATTATATACATTTGTATTATCCCTGTTTGCGTTTGGGGGTGGAGTGCTTGATTTTGGGTGTTGTGTTTGGCTTTGGTTTCCCTTCAACAACTTTGTCTCTCGATGAGTTTCAATTCGTGGGTCCCTATTTATCACTTCAATTTCTCTTCTAGGTGTGGGTTTTCTGTCAATTTGGGTATGATAGCTCCTTGAGTGTGACCTTTTTTTGTGTTGTTTAATTTGGAGCACCCGCATTCATAGTCCTTGGTTCAAGAGTCTTTTGAATTGACATTGTTTTCTTTCTTCTTCTTTGTTTCTCATATATTGTTGAGGTTTGGTCCTTTGTCTCGAGGCCATGGTGTTCTGGTCTGTGGTTCAATATGTGTCAACATTATATGTGTAGTGAGCTATATAATCTCTTGGGTTGGGGCCTTATGGAATGGGTTTACGTGGACAACCTAATTGTCTATAAGTCTGGAATTGAGGGAATCCCTCTCCATCCTTCAATGTCCTTTGTCTCGAGGCCCTGGTGTTATGGTTTGTGGTTAAATCTGTGTTCAACATTATACATGTAGTGAGCTATATAATCTCTTGGGTTGTGGCCTTATGGAATGGTTTTTCATGGACAACCTGATTATCTACAAGTTTAGAATTGAGGGCATCCCTCTCTGTCCTTCAGTGTCTTTTATAGATCACGGTCTTTCTTTTGGTTGTCCTCATTGCCTCTCTTTAACAATTTTTATGGCTCCAAGGAAACAAATGCCCAGTGGGGCAAGAAAGGACGTGTCTTATTTCTTACAAATCAGTGGTCATTGCTTTTGATTCAGTACCCCTCAAGATTCGTAGGGAGATTTTGGATCTGGAAAGTGTCGAGCTGGAGACCATCCTTATGGTTTTGATTCTAAATTGGTTGGTGTGAGGGAAAAATGGCTTCCAAATCTTGGTCATTTCTGGAAAAGAATGTTTAATTTCATAAGTTCCTTGGCCTTAAGTCAACAGACAACAACATTTCTCCATCTCCTGTTCAAGGAGAAACATGTGGAAAATTACAACATTTTCTCGTCTATGGAGGACATTAAAGAATGGTTCGTAACATTCGTTTATGCTTGAACAATGTGGATGCTTGTTTGGCACAAGTGGAGACTTTCTTGGTTTGTGATTTGGGTTCGGGCGACCTCACAGATCCTCCTGCTAATAGTCTGTATACACCTGTGTTGATCTCTTCAAACAATGAGTTGTATGGGGAAGACAAATGAGGGCAGGTATCTATGGCTTTCTTTATTAAAGTTATTGGCTTCGGATTTTTGAATGATATATTATGGTTTTGGTTCTGGTGAATAACACATTGCTTTAGTTGTTGGATATGGTGGCCTTCAACTCATTTTGTGCCCATCTTGGAAGTTTTGTACTACTGTATGGAGGGATGATGTTTTAACGCTGCGTAATATTCTTAAGCTTCTCTCTCAATGTTTGTTGAAGTTTTTGAAACGCATTGCATCAATCCTCAACTAATATTTTGGCTCGGGACTACAAGAATGTTTTTATGCTTGCTTTTGGAAGTCGCCTCTTGTTTAATTTTATATAATGATAGTTTGGATGGAACAAATTGTAATTCCTGGTGCCATGCATATGGGAAAGAGCTACAAAGCTAACTGATATTGCAATCTCTTTGTTGCGCTGAGAGGCGCTCTACAACTCAGGGTATATGTAAAGATGTAATGTAAGTATGCAAACAATTTTAAACGTCAGCTGATTTAAAATGGTAAAAAAATGTTAAAAGTGATAGTAGGCATTAATGTAAACATTTAAATGTTGGCTCAATTAATAATAAAAAGTTAAAGTAATAAAAATAATAAAATTCAATTTTCTATATTTTGATTTTTTAATTAACTTGTGAACAAGATTTCTTACAATACCATGGACCAATACTATGGCTTATCAATACAAAAACCATAACTTATTTCACAACGAAAATATTTTATAACAATATCACAAGATTTTTAACCATTATTAACTTGTAAAAAATAGACTTTGTTACAATACCATGGCTTATCAATACCACATGCCTAAAAAAACATAACTTATTTCACAATCAAAATATTTTATAACAATATGAAAAGATTCACCCCCACTTTACCATGGATATCATTAACTTGTAAATAGAGTTTCTTACAATACAATACGATGAGCCAATATCATGGCTTATCAATATCACATGCCCAAAAACCATAACTTATTTCATAATAAAAATATTTTATTTTAATTTAATTTTATAACATTTTTTTAGTTGAATCTAAAATAAAAAAGTTATAATTAATTTTGGGATATATCTAAAACTTCTATCCTCACGACCACTAAAAATATACCCATAAAAATTAAATTAGAGTTTTAATAAAAAAAAATAAAAAATTACATTTACATATAAAATGTAAAATTGATACCGTATAAATGTAGATCTATTTGAACTAAAGAACTTATTTCACACAAAAAAAAATTGATTCAAGTACCCATAATTAATTTTTTTGAAAAAAGAAAAATCTGAGATTTAAGAAAAAAATAATTTACCGTGGAATCCGTAGACAACGCATTACGTTGTGAGGTCAGAAGAAATGACTGTATGACGTGAAACGCCTGACGGCGTATTGACTGAGACAGATGTGAAAATCTGACTTCAATTTTCATCCGTGTCGAGTTTCACTTCTAATATAGTAGACATTATGGTAATTAAAGGAAGTAATTGTAACCATTTATTTGGCATACTGACACTTACACTTTCAAGGAAGAAGACCAACAAAATTAAATATAGTGGATTTCCGTGGTCCAGAATTTTTCTGTTAAATCTATAAATTGCATGCTCTTTCTACTTACTAGCGATTAACATTATGGAGGTGGATGCGAAACGTAGAGGTAAAGCCGTTGGCATTGATCTAGGGACAACTTACAGCTGCGTAGCAGTGTGGCAGCAAGATAGAGTCGAAGTTATAGTTAATGATGAGGGCAACCGGACCACTCCTTCCTTCGTTGCTTTCACTCCCTACGAGAGGTTTGTGGGAGACGCTGCAAAATACCAGATGGCCACAAATCCCCGGAATACCATCTATGATGCCAAGAGACTCATTGGAAGGCGATTTACCGATCCCTCTGTGCAGAGTGACATGAAACTCTGGCCCTTTACTGTCATCGCTGGAGAAAATGAAAAGCCCCTTATCCAAGTTGATTACAAGGGTCGAAGGAAGAAATTTGCAGCCGAGGAAATCTCTTCGATGGTATTAATCAAAATGAAGACGACGGCCGAAGCGTACCTCAACTCTGAAGTGGAGAATGCCGTTATCACTGTACCGGCCTATTTTAGCGATTTTCAGAGGAAGGCTACTAGAGACGCGGCTACCATTGCCGGTCTTAACGCCATGAAAATAATTAATGAACCCACTGCCGCGGCTATAGCTTACGGATTTGGTACAGAGGTTTATTCCTCCCATGGAAAGAAGACTGTCTTGATTTTCGACCTTGGCGGAGGCACCTTTGATGTTTCCATTGTTAATATCGAGAGAGGTAAATTTGAGGTGAAGGTTGTCGGAGGGGACACGCATTTGGGTGGCGAAGATTTTGACAACAGAATGCTCAATCACTGTGTTCAACATTTCAACAGAACAAATAAAACGGAAATGAAGATAAGTGCTAAAGCTCTTCGGAGGCTCTGGGCAGAATGCGAAAGGGCAAAGAGAAATCTGTCTTCCGTGGCAGAGACTGTGATTGATATCGACTGTCTATACGAAGGGTTGGATTTTCACATGAAAATTACGAGAGCCAAGTTCGAGGAGCTCAACACGGTTTTCTTTGACAAGTGCTTGCGAATCGTCAGCGAATGTCTGGAAGATGGCAGGATGAGCAAAGAAGAAATTAACGAAGTTGTATTAGTAGGAGGTTCCACCCGGATTCCAAAGGTACAGGAACTCCTTCAACATTTCTTCCATGGAAAAAAACTCTGCAAAAGCATAAACCCCGATGAGGCTATTGCATATGGAGCTGCACTTCAGGCGGCAGCCTTGAACAATGAAGGCATCCAATTGGTCGTCATGGAGGTCACGCCTTTGAGTCTTGGGATCGGAATTACAGGGGGTGTAATGTCGGTAGTCGTTCCGAGAAATACTCACATTCCAACTCAGTGGGAGGATTCTTACACTACAGCGCGTGACAATCAGGTAGAAGTGTCTTTTAGAGTGTATGAAGGCGAGAGAGCAATGGTTGCGGACAACAATTTGCTCGGTAAATTTCGGTTGAGGGGAATTCCGGCAGCCCATTGTGGAGTAGCAAGCTTTAGAGTAATTTTTGAATTGGACGCAGACGGAATTCTGAAGGTGTCAGCCCGGGAAAGGGGAAGTGGGGTAAGCAATTTCATTACTATAACGAACGATGGTGGTCGGCTGAGCAAAGAGGAGATCGAGAAAATGAGAGGTGATGCCGAGAGATTCAGAAGGGAGGATGAAGAGGTTAAGAATAAGCGCACTGCCAGAGTCAATTTAGAGAATTACGTTTACAACATGAGAAGCAGAGTGAAAGAAGCCGAGACTAAGGGAGAGCTGAATGTAACAGTGGCAGCGGATATTGTGCAGATGCTGAATGGTGTGGAGGAATGGTTGGATGAGAAGGAGAGTGCGCAGCTTTTCGAGTTGGAAGAGAAATTGAGAGGTTTGAAAAATGAAATGCAAACTTTGACAGCAGGAGGAGAATTAGATATTAGTTGAAATTGTGTGATTGCACCGTTTTGTAGAAAGTTAGATAAGACATTGGTATATCATGTTTTGTCGTCTTGGAACAACATGAACAATTTTTTTTTATATTTTGGAGGCTCTGTTACTATTATGCCCATAAAGTACTTTGGTGAACCTTTGAATGTACTGGGGAATTTTCAAATGATGGGCAGTTCTGTTTACAAATTTGATGCCATGGGAAGATGGGGTTTACAATGTTTTTCATCAACCTTGTATTTGCGCCTTTTTATATTCCCGAAATACAGTGATGCAGATCCATTTTAACTTCTGAAGCATTTTTTTTTAATGTATTTGTTATATGAATTAGAAAAATTTATTATTAATTATAAAAAATAATTAATAATTTAATTATATTTAAAATAAAATAATATTGTTTTAGTGATGAATTATAAATATTGATTCCAAATTTGTTGATCTAACTTTTGATTTTATAGAAAACGTTTCAAATTTCTATCCAAAATGTTTGAAATATTCATACATTTTGAAATATTCATAAAATAATATCATTAAGTATTAATCTAATTCATTTAATAATTTAATTATATTTAAAATAAAATAATATTATTAAGTATTAATCTAAGTTCTATGAAGCATAAAGAAGAATTAAATTGGTTGAGCTGTAAAATTTTTGATCATTTAATTTTATGTTGTATTAAGAATTTTGACGGCAGAAATCTAAACTGATTTTTTTTTTAACTGTTGACATTTGAATATTTATAGTTATTTTTTTCTCTATCATAAATATATCAACATATGATATACATCAGTTTTTTGTTGTTGTTTTATCATCATTATTATGTTATTACTTGGTTGTAAGATAATTAATCATTTGTAATCAATTATGAATGAATATAATATTTTTCTGTGAGAAATTAAAAAATAATAATTTTTATATAATTTTGTCAATAAATTATAAATATAAATAATTTTTTATTATAAATTAATCAAATAAGTAAGAAAAATAATTTTTTATATATAATAATATTCTTAATTTTGTATTCTATTTCAAAACTATAAATCTAAAATTTATTTTTATTTTTTAATATAATATCACATATTAATATCTTCTCTCAATTATTCCATAGGATATAAACATCATTAAGTACATTAAGATACTAAATTAATCCATATGGTCTAAACATCTCATTAAAAATAAATTATATATTATTACGAAATTCAAAAGTCAAATTTTATTAAATATTTTAATTATTAAAAATAATTTTAATTCATACTGTTTCGTAATGTCCCAAATATTCGAGGAATAATCAAAATAATCCATAATGAAGAATACGCAAGGCGTTATGTACCATCTATACACTCCTAATTACCCCGAAGGCGTTCTTTAATGGAGGTTCTCACCTAAATTTCGTCATGAGAAATGGCCATCTGATTTGCATCATTCTCAGGCTTATTTGGCCCACATCCCAAAGATCTCCACTCGCAACTTTAAGTGGAGGGTGATTTAATACTTTTTGCAATTTTTAAAACAATAAATCTTTGTGTGGATTCAAAATTTATGTCATGCAGATGGATCTCCAGGTTTATTGAAATTTGACTTTGGATTCATAATTTTAGTGCCATTATTTCCAGGTTTATTGAAATTTGACTTTTAAATTTATTGTTGGGCTAGTTAACTTGTAACTTTGATGAGTAGCTTTGTTGATTCATTGTATTTAAAGATAACTAAATTCTAGGTTTATTCTTAAATTATTTTTTTAATCAAAATTTTGCAGTTTTGAAGGCATTTAATTTATTCTTAAATTATTTTTTTAATCAAAATTTTGCAGTTTTGAAGGCATTTAATTTTAGAGGAGGATATTGTTGTTATTGTTTTTTAAATATAGATTTTATTAGGTTGGCAAATGTAAATGTGTCTATTTTAATTTTTTCCAGCGTGAAAAAAAGTTATATATTGTGTAATATTAATCAAAGAAACAAAAGTACAGCAATATTTATATGGGAACCACCAGATATGACAGAAAATATGTGGATCAAAGTCAGATAATGAGGAAAGATTCAAGAAACCTTTTTCTATTCAGCTACATAAATCAATAGACAATATTTGATTTCAAGAGAATATTCTGTCTTATATACTCTTAAACCGATTATATGAAAAATATTTGAACAGATTTTCAATTTCAAACCAAAGACTAACACATTAAATTTAAATATCATTTATTTCACCACTTATTGAATTAAATTTAAATATCATTTGTTTCACCACTTATTGAATAGATTTGAGCCACTAGTCCAATTGGAATCAGATGATTTCATTTCGTTGCAACTAATCCATTACCAATTTTCAAGTATAATTGCAAGAGGAAAAACAATGATATTATTCTTACCCTTTACTTAACATTTTTATAGCTTAAGATAAGTAGTTTCTAATACTATCCAGTTAGACCCTAATGCTTCTAATTACTAGGGTTTTCTACTTGAAATATCACTCCAAATTTGGGACTACGCACATCTATCTTAACATTCTTCTATTTCTAGATATTAGAAATGAATTTCTCTCCTAAATTTAATATTCAAGTTAGATCTTTCCTTAGCTATTTCATTATTGTTTAAAGGTTCGGAAATATTTTACCTAAGTTACATCTTTCCTTAGCTATTTCATTATTGTTTAAAGGTTCTGAAATATTTTACCTTGTAATTTTTGTTTGTATTTAATTCAACCTAAATAAGAATACTATGAAAAACAGGATGAAGAGTTTGCATGTTCGACACTTTTTAATTTTTAACCCATTGAGTCGAGTACTCAACTGGGTTTTATGTAGAGATTCAACGCTAACTTTAGCTTCAAATAGTACATTCAAAGTGATCATAATTCCGGACTACCCTACTCATAGGATTTCTGACCTATTGATGATGCTCATCAACTTCCCAAGTACAAGATTCTCAAGTTATTGGAATTGTCGTAGAGCTTTGATCGTTTATTCATTGGCATAAATTGTTTGCGAAGATGTGAGTAGCTTCGGTGGACTTAGACTTATGGATATCAAAGTACTTTACCATTTGTTCACTACAATATAGTGTTTGCGGAGATGTGAGTAGCATTGGTGGACTTAGACTTATGGATATCAAAGTACTTTACCATTTATTCATTGCAATATAGTGTTTGCGGAGATGTGAGTAGCATTGATGGACTTAGACTTATGGATATCAAAGTACTTGGTCATTTGTTCATTGCAATATGGTATTTGTAGAGATGTGAGTAGTAATTGTGGATTTAGGGTTATTAGAGATAGGTTAGGGTTAGGGTTATGGTTATGTGAGGGTCATTGGATTTAATGTATAACTTAGATTTTATTCGAAATCTTTTCATTTTTCATATATTAAGTGAATTTTAAATTAATAAAAAAATTATATGTTCTTTTAATATATTATTAGTATAATATAAAATTAATTTAATAATAATTTATAAAAAAATAATAATAATTATGTTTTAAGATAAAGATTATAATATATATTTATATATATTTTTAAATATAATTTAAATTATTAATAAAAAATAATTATGTATTTTTTTTATATGTAATTTAAAATAATAATAAATAGTCATTATATAATTTTTGATATCTCATTATTGTCTTGTAAATATTATTTAATATTTCCAAAAACTCTTTTCAACTGGAAATTTTTATTAATAAAAAAACCATATACTAAAAACAAACTAATAATGATTTATTAAAAAAATTAACTATATTTTAAAATAAAAAATTATAATATAAACCTATAAAAATTATATATATAAATATTTATTTATAGTATAGAATATTTATTTATAGTATAGAAAAATATGATTAATATTTATTTATAGTATAGGAAAATATGATTATATAGTTTTTAATATATTATCTTTAAATAAATGAGATGATTCGAATGAGGAGTAATTCGAATGAGGAGTATTGTTTTTGATATATTATTGTTAAATAATTGAGATGATTGAAATGAGAAGTAATGGAACACTAACTGAAAAATTTGAGGTATGTGTGATTTAGGGTTTCAAGATATAGATTAATAAAGGAATATCTAGGCATACAAGCACCATGTTAAGGTTTACAAATGATGTAATCAACAAAGGAGAAGACAAACCCTCAAATTAAGCCCTAATTTGAAACACTATGTAGGGTTAGGGTTATTTTGGGGCACAAATTGTTAAGAAAGATGACATCAACCCTACCAAGGCAAATTTAGCCATGTAAAATGCTAGATTTTAAGTGAGAATGATCAACAAGATTAAATGAAATTCAATTAGGTTAGGGTTGTTTTGGGGCGCAAATTGTTAAGAAAGATGACATCAACCCTACTAAGACAAATTTAACCTTTTAAAATGCTAGATCTTAAGTGAGAATGATCAACAATCTCAAATTCAAGTCAATTAGGATGCAATGTCTATCTAAAAATCACCCTAATTGAAATCAGCCCTCCAAACTAATCATGGTAGCTTGCCTCGAAGGACTTTCAAAATTGAAAAAGAAGAAAGTACATATATATATATATATATATATATATATTTTTTTTTGAGGAACAAAAGGATTCCTCGTGCCTACTTCCACTTGGGTGATGGACTCTTTAGGGATAACTTTAAGAGAAAGTGAATTAATAACTTTATAATAATACCTTAATAACTATACATTAATTAATGAGTAAATTAATCTATACATTAATACATTAATAAGTATTAGCTATATATTTATAACTATAGATAGAGATAACTATACATGGACATAACTATACAATAAAATATATCCATTTATATGTAGACATTAACCAACACTAACATACATTAGAAGACATTAATACAATAATTAATAAACAAAAAATTGACATTGTAATTTGACACACAAAATCAATGTCACATTGCAACGTTGCAATATGATGAACAATAAATGATGTCCAAATGTGATGAACAAAAAATGATGTGACAATGTGACTAACAACAATTGATGTTGTAATTGTACAAAAAAGGGTGTCACATAGTCAACATGGTTCACCATACTCGACATGGGCATCATGGTCAACCATGTTCAACCTGTGTATCATAGTCAACCTTAGTCAATCATAGTAAACATGGTTTTCATGGACTATAATACTCAACATAGGCACCATGATCGAACATGGTCAACCACAATCATTTATAGGTAATTGGTGACAAACAAAAATTGTCGTCACATTGTGATAAAAAATATCAACATCACAATGTGATGAACAAGAAATGATGTCACATCGTGACACTCAATGTAACGAAACAAACGATGTCACAGTTTGACGAATAGAAAATTATGTTGCAATGTGATGAACAACAAATGACATGGAATTTGGACAAAAGAATGGTGTCATAATGTGACAAATAACAAAATGTTGCCATGTGGCGAATAATAAATGACTCTACAATGTGATGAAAAATAATTATGATGTTACAATGTGATGAACAACAAATAACATTGCAATGTTATGACATAAAAGTGTGCCAAGAAACTATTATGAACATAAATATATATTATAAATAACAATAACTTATTAATAATGAAGGGGCATATATGAAAGGACATGACTCTACTAACAACCATGACCCTTATGAAAGGGCACTTCCCACCTAGTATATAAATGGGGCCTTCATTGTATTCAAAACATATCATTCATTCACATAATATACAATATATTATTTTCTCCTACAAGTAATTCTTTACTTTTTCCCATCAGGGAAAATCGTAATTTCATTAGGAAAGAGGAAATTACATGTTGTAGATGCTATTGCATATGATGAGCATTATCGAGATCATGAAAAACAAAAAAGTTGCCATTGATCCACGTAGGGGACAACCATAAAACCATAACTGATGTACAAAATAAAGTAACAGTATGTAATATGCACTGAGACAATCTATATATACAAAAAAAGGCTTAAAGCCTAATAAAAAATATATGTATGCATGAATAAAGTAACCATGACATGTTAAATATTCAGATTCATAAAAGTTCTGTGGTAATATTGGAAGAAAGTATTGCCTTCCTGTTCTCTGATCAACTAGATGCCTGACTCCCTGATCGCAGCCTCTTTGGATAGGTTGTCGGCAGCTCCGTTCTACGTCCTGTAAATATGTGTGCAAGTGAAAGAATCAAAATGTGATATCAATCTCAAAATCTCTTCCAAGATATGCAGTGATGTGTATGAAGAGCATCTAGTTTTTCTGTTGAGCCAATCACAAATAATTTTAGAATCCCCATGAAGTTGCAAATCCGTGCAATGTTTCTCCAAAGAAAATTGTATGGTGTGTTTTGCGGCTAAGAATTCAACTAAGTTGTTTGTGCATCTGTGAAGACCAATCAACACGCTGTAGGAGTGTTGTTGGGAAAGGTGGAGAATAGCCCCCCCACCATATCGTTGTTCTTGGGTAGCATCGTCAAAGAAAGACCATGGTTTGTTGTAATTGATTTGATGGTGAGAGGGGTTGCGTCGATGGCTGGGAGGATGATCATTCGGGATAATATTGTAATAAACAATGAATTTTGTTGCCAAGGCATCCCAATTAGGCACCAAATTCTGAAATATGTTGCAATTCGTAGCTGTCCATATTGTCCAACAGGTAAGGAGAGGGAGGTTTTGAAACTTTGGGGACGTGGAAGTCTGATAGCAGACTTGCCGAGCAGCAAGTAAATTGATCCCAGTCCATCTTGATATGCTGTAAGATTAGCTTCCACATATGACAAGTCATTGTACGTTATAAAAAAAGATGAGAGGTTGTTTCATTTACGTTTTTACAAAGACAACACTAGTGGGGCCCATGTTGTGATCGCTCGAGAAGATTTTCTCCTGTTGGTATCTTGTTTCGAAGAATAGTCCACATTAAAAGTCTAGATCTGGGGGGAGCCTTCAATTTCCAAAGATGTCTCCACCAGTCAGACAACAGAGGTGGCTTCCTCGGTGCAGCGAATGTCAAATATCCTTCCTTCGGGGAGTATCTGCCATTTTTAGATAGAGCCCAAATAATTTCATATTCAGATGTGGGCGTCCGAAGGGGTTTGAGTGAACTCCTCCCATTGTTGAGACAAAAAAGGAGGTATGTTTAAGTGCTATGCGGATTTCCAAGCTTGATGAAGAAAAGTGGAATTTTCAAGGTCCACAATCTGAGAAATATAAATTAAGTTCTGTTGTTGGAGATGTAGAATGAGGTCCCTGGGTAGTCGGTGCATGTCCCCACAGGCCACCCAAGGATCAAGACCAATTCGGACTGTGTTGCCAGATCGGATCCTTCAGGTGATACCTTCTCTGATCGGACTCAAGGATTTAAGAACCGCCTTCCAGATGATTGAGACCCCGGAGGTACTTTGATGTGCTCTCCTAATCCAGTCCATGATGTGTAGAGGAGCTACGTATTTTGCATATGTAACCCTCATCCATAGGCTATCTACTGCAACTAATTTCCAATCAAGTTTTGCAACAAGTGCTAAAGAGAAATCCTCTAGTTTTTTGATGCCCCACCCACCCCATTTTTTTGGGAGATTTAGAGCCTCCCACCTAACCCAAGCAAAAATCCTGCCCTGTTTGTTTCCTTGCCAAAGAAACCTACAACAGAGGGCTTGTATTCTGTTGAGAATGCCTCTACGGATCCAAGCCAAGGACATCCAATAGACTGGGGTGGCCTCAAGGATGCTTTTGATGAGAGTGAGTCTTCCAGCCCTCGAAAGGTATTTAAGATACCATGTGCTTAGCCTTTTTTTCCAATTTGGCAATTAGCCAAGTCCAATCAGCAATTTTATAACCTAGAGGCTTTAATTTGTAGCCTAGATATTTGAGGCCATCTGCTAATTGCAACTGGGAGAAATGGAAGCGCTTAAGGGCAAAAAATATCTCATGCAGAGTACACTCAGTTGTATTCAGTGTAGACTTGCTTTTGTTAATGATCATTCCTGTAACCATTTGAAAGAGAGTGAAGGTAGCCTTGATACTACTGATGTCCCCAATACTACCATTGATGAAAACCAGAATGTCATCAACAAAAAGAAGGTGAGTTAGGGTGCAACCTTCCGTAATCTTAATACCTTTTAGTCTGACCCTCTGGTGCTCATCTTTAATAAGATTGCTGAGACCTTCCATAACGAGAAGAAAAAGCAATGGCGAAAGAGGATATCCCTGTCTTTGCCCCCTTCCGGAGGTAAAGAAGGGAGAAGCACTTCCGTTCACCAAAACACTAAAGGGAATAGTAGTAATGCAGCTCATGATCCATTTAATGAATATATACAGGAAACCCAGATGAGTTAACAAGATTCTAATATAAAGCCAATTCACTCTGTCGAAAGCTTTAGATAAGTCAACTTTCAAAATCATACCTTTGCCCCGTCTTGAGTGTAGTGTGTGGATAACCTCCTAAGCAGTGCCAACTGCTTCATGAACCTGTCTGTCTTGTAAGAAAGCAAATTGTTCCGGCGAGATGTGGTTGGATAGGATGGGTTTCATCCTGTTGGAAATTATCTTGGCAATAATCTTATATATGCAGTTGCAGAGTGATATGGGGCAGAAATGCTCGAAGGTTTCCGGGTTGTCTTTCTTAGGAATGAGAGCAATGAAAGTTGAAGTAATAGAATTTTCAAGAAACCCTTTGCTTCTCAAATCCTCTATTATTTGGAGCAGATCATTCCCAATGATGTTGAAAAAAGCCAAATAGAATTCCACCAACCATCCATCAGGCCTAGGGCTTTTGTCCTTTTTGAACCATTTTAGGGTTTGTTCCAGTTCCTCTAGAGTAATTGCCTTTGTTAAATCATCCTTTTCCCTGGGATCCACATATCTGGGGAAGAGCTATGCCACCCTGATGATTTCTGCAAGATTAATGTCCTGGGGGGCTTGGTAGGCTTTCTTGAAGTGTGTGGAGGCCAGATCAGCAAGTTGAGGAAAGGTATTTAAAGCCTGCCCCTGTTCATTTTGGAGTTGCCATATGGTGTTGATCGAATTTCTTCCATTAGCAAAGTTATGGTAGAATTTTGTGTTTTCATCTCCTTCCAACATCCAGATGGCTCTGCTTCTCAGGCGCCAGATTTCCTCCTTCTCCTTTAAAATTCTTTCCCTCTCTGCATAATGAGAAATCATCCTATCCTTATGTTCCTCTGAGGAGTAAATACCTCCCAGATTGTTCTCAAAAGAGGAAATGTCAGCTTCAATATGATGGAGGGTTTGATTCTCCTGCGTTCTCTTATTAAGGGCCCAAAGTTTGGACATCTTTTGGATAAATATTTTGGTGCTGTCTTCTCTTCTCCCAGGGGGGTTTGCTCTCCAGAAATCAGAGATCATTTTTTTATAAGAGTCATCCTTGAGCCAGACTGAGCAGAATTTAAAAGGACCTTTAGGTTTTGTTCGCCCCCGTACAATTTCTAGGTAAATAGGGAGGTGATCAGATATCTCCCCAGAGCCAACCCAGTGTCTGATATGTAGACCTAAATCCAAAAACTTTTCTTTAACGAGGTAACGATCTAGTCTACGGGCCAGACTGTCATCCCCTGTCCTGTTGTTTCTCCAAGTAACTTGTGGTCTAGCTGAGGGAATATCAATAAGATGGTGGGCTTCCAGTTCAGTCAAAAAGTAATCCGAGAGAGAATCTCTCTGAGCCCTGTGTCCCCGGGATTCAGCATGACCAATGGAGAAATTCAGGTCGCCCCCCAGGATCAGGTGGTCAGTCTTCAAAGAATCCGAGCTTAGGAGGTTTTGCCAAAAAACAGGTTTATTTTGGCACCGGCCGTATACATTTATGATATGGAAATGAATCCCCAGTTCTGTCGAACTGATGTCCGCTCCTAGATGACCCATCCCACCCTAGCAATTATGCAATTTGATTGTGCGGGTGTTGTAGCTCAATGCAAGACCACCCGACCTCCCATGGGAATCAATACCAAAAAATATCCATCCTGGGAGCATGTTTTGAAGGGACTGCGCAATGTCAAGTGATGAGCCCAAAGTTTCTTGCAGAAAGATAATATCCAACGGTTCGTGTTTTAACAATCTACGAAGGGCTAGTTTCTTGTTCGGCCTAGCCAGCCCTCTACAGTTGAAGGAGAAGATCTTCATGAAGAGGGAGGATGGGATCCTCTTGCTCTAAGCATCCCTGGTATGGTGGATTAAACTCCCAAGGCAATTTCATCTTCTGCAGTGCCTTTTGCCTTTGAAAGAAAAGAGGGTCGACCCCTCATGATTTTAGGGGGAGGGGGGGAGTGGAGGATTTCAAGTTCGAAATGGTCCTGTGCTTGTATTTTCGATTGTGAGTGGGTCATGTAGCGACCAGGAGGGGGGGCCAGGGTGGGGAGAGTAGTGGACGGGGAGGTATGAGAGGGATCTGGAGCAGGTGCAGGGGAGAAGATGGGAATGGAGGCTATTGGGCAGGTGAGAGGAGTCGATTTAGGTGGTGAAGCACATGAATGATGTTCAATATTTGACATATGCAGAGAAGAGAAAGTGCTAGATAAATAACAGTCCAAATGAGAAGAACTACAAGCGGGGAGAGGAATGGTAGGATTCATACCCAAAGATGGCAGGCCTCCAGAAGGCGACTGTGGCTGAGACTGAGAAGGCTGTGATCGATTTGGTGGTCACCCTTGCTTCTTCGGCATAGGAGGTGCTACTGCCCCATCATCAGGAATCTTCTGCTGAGTGTCCAGAAACTGTGTTGCGTCCGGGTCCAGAGTGGCCAAAGGAACTTGTCTCCTGGGCAGTGCTTCCTGATAAGTATGTTGCTGAGAGGCCCCTTCTTGTTCAGTAGATTGAAATTTCTTCTTCTTCAGCAGAGGGCAGTCCTTAAAAGGATGCCCTACCTTATGGCAGTGACGGCACCGAAAGGGGATGCCCTCGTAATCCAATAGTTGCCTTCTGGTATAATTCCTCCAACAAATATCAATGAACTCCAGTAAACCCTCAGATAGGTCCAAGTGAACCAAGATCCTCGCGTAGACTAAATCTCCTGGTGTCTGATATGATTGATCAAAGTGAGATAGATACCCAGTGCATTTCCGATGAGTCTGAAAACATCCTCGGTCCAGAAGTGTAGAGGAAGGCTGAGCAATCGAACTCAGATTGGCCCTGTGTCAACCCTTTCCCTCACCAGGTCGAAAAGGGGAGTCTAGCGTCGGAGGAGAATTGGTGCCAGGTCTAAGCACAAAACCATGGAAAGAACCCAATTTGTGTGCTCCAAGCTGCTAAAGTGTAGAGCGAACCACCCTTTTTCAAGGATTTGAACCTTTGGTATTTCCTTAAGGTTTTCTCCCCAAGTGTCTGAGGCCCATTTCTGAAGCTTTGCTACACTGTAGTGTCGACCACGTACCCTACCAACTAAGACCTTTGCAGCAATTTCCATGGCGTCTAATAGATTGATGTCTTCAACTATGTTGAGTGGCGCAACGCAGGCACGAATTTTAGGGCCTCGTTTCTTTCTCGGTTGTCCTGGAACCCCTGTGTCTGTGGCCTCTTGAGAAGAACCCGTGAGTGAGTGGTCCAGAGAAACCCTAGGATTTTCTGTTGCCTCCTGAGGGATGGTGGCAAAAATACCTGATATGGGACCAATGCTAGTAAAATGACCCTGTGCAGTTGCCGAGTAGGACCTCGATGCTGAGTGCTTCACAGCCTTCGTCTTCGAACCCTGAGGGGGGTCGGGAGAGATGAGACCTATCCCCGCTGAAGGAATCAGAACGCTTTCAGGGGATAGGGTTTTGATAATCAGGTTTGAGCAATGGAGCACTGTGAGCTTGCGAACACGGTAAGCTGGTCTGAGAGATGAGCGCTGGAGGTGAGGCTGCAGACTCAGGAACAGAAACCGACGAGATGAGTGGTCTGGTGATCGAAGGAAGGGCTTCTACCTCGTCCGTCAACTTGGAAATGAAAGGGAATAAACCGGAATCTGTGGTTTTAGTGGGGGACCATGAGGGCACATCCTCCAAAGGGTCCAGGAAATCACCCAGGTCATCCATTGTTAGGGGAAGTTATGACCGCTGTCATGCGGAAAGAGTCAATTTTGCGGACAAAACCGACCTCCCTAGGAGCTAAGGCTCTCTAGTGACAAACAAGACAATTAAGCACTATCTTTCCCTAAACATGCATTTAAAATACAAGAAACCAGGTGTTATTAACTTGAGGTGCGTACACGCACGTAAGGCTAAGAGAAACTGCGTAACCAGAGTTAATTGACTTTTTAAGGACTTTCTCTCTTTCTTGGGTTTTGACATGAGGAGAAGAGGTATAAGACTTGCCAAGGAGGATAGTATGACAGTTGATGGAGCCATACTAACTGCAAATAGTCATGGTGACAAATTTTAGTGTAACAGATTACCCCCTAAAGTGCGAAGCCTGTAGTAGATTAGGGTTTCATATCATCTAGGAAGGGTGAAGTACTTTATCATTTCAAGGATTATCTCGTGGAGAGCCCAGTCGGAACCTGCAAATATTCAACACAAAATACATTATATGAGATCATATCATCGCTGAGGTAGGCATTCCCATACTCAGATTGAAAACTTTAACTAACAAACTAACTACTGCTCTGATACAGGAATGATTTCGCAGTACATCATAATCATAGACTCATGTAGACACAGTATGGACGCAACCATCTGTTTATAATTAGTCTACTATATAATGAATACAAAACTCCTCGCAGCCTGGATGGCAGAAACTAGATCCAGGGTCTTCATTTCTACTTCCCGAAATAGTACGATTCTATCCATGTGAATAAATGAGTTGATGTCGAACATGGTAGAAACCACTTGATTACCAGTCAATGATGTAAACTGTTAACAAGTGTGAGAGAGACCACCAGTGATGTCAATGGTTCTCAAAGTACCCAGTACAATCCATGAGATGTGAATGGATGTGTTGATGTCGAACATGTCACAGAATCCTTCGATCGAAAGTTAATGATGTAAACTGTCGTCAAAGGCGAGAAACCTGCCATTGATGCATGCAGACTTCAAGGTACTGACGATTTCTAGATCATCTTTTTAGATAATGTGCTGATGTCGATAGAAAGCGATCCGTCGTAGGCAAGCCCACAACACGAAATCATAGTTCAAGTTGAAGAAATGTAGCTGTAAGGACTGACTCAGGGATAGTCAAGATGGATGACAGGTATTTTGCAGATGAATGGTTTATTTGCAGTGACCTCTTGAACACATAACGACACGACAGATGGCTTGGTGACAATTGACCCAAAGTTAATACCCGACTGAAGACTTTCAATGTGGTTTGATCAACTGTGAGGCAAAGGATTTCCCAACCCAGGTGAATGAAAAGTGTCGTGTTCAAGAGCGGTGATAAGGTTTCTCTGAGACAAAGGATAACAAATAGGCTCATTTTTCTCTCTTTTCCCCCACCATTTCTGGCAAGTACCTCTTTATTTTTTACAAGCTTGAGGAGGATAACATATGCTTGATTATAAGCTCATCCTTCGGATGAGTCCAACTTAGTTTAGATTCGAACCCTAAGAAGGAGTGGTCCGTTCCTGTTTGTAATCGAACAGGTCCTTTACTGTGAAATTTTAACGAGTCCCGTATAGGCCACACTCGGCGTTTTTCAATTTTAGAGAGTCTGAAAAAACTTAAGAAGACTCCAGGGTTGAACTTTTTCGTAAATTTGTGTCTCCCAAGCCCGAAAAAGTATAAAATAATACTTGAGAGAACCGCTTGATCTTTACGACCAAGGAGTACTTTCATGATTAGTGTCTCTGACCTGAAAAGTAAAAAGCGATCAAGGACACGTCGTTTTATTTCCAATATCGAATTTGAAACGACAAAAATCCGGCAATCTTTTCATGTTTTTACGGTCAGAAAAGGGCTATAAGAGGACCGTCTTTTAATTCCGTTTTAACGAGTGTAAAAGAAACGCTCGGCAATCTTTTCATATTTTAAGAGTCTGAAAAGGGCTTAAAAGAGAACTCCAAGGTTTCATTTTTTCATAAGTTTTAACGAGTTCGAAAAAATGATAAAAATGTACTCCTGGTTTTCATTTTTTCATAAGTTTTAACGAGTTCGAAAAAATGATAAAAATGTACTCATATGGCCGACTTTCAATTTAATTTACGAGAAGGAAAAGACGGAAAGAACTTGGCATTTTCATTTGTTTTACGAGAATGAAAGATAGCAAAATAATCTCGGTATTTTCATGAGTTTAATGAGTCTTGAAAATAACTGAAATTGACTCGAGATAGGTTTCATTTTTACAAAAGCTTGAAACAGAGAAAAACTATGCTTCAAAGTAGTTTCATTTTTACACAAGCTTGAAACAGATAGAAAACTGTGCTTGATGCCCCCTAAGCGTAACTGCTAGAGCGCATGCCCCCCAGCTTCATTTCATTCAACTAAGTACAAGCTGGATGGAATGAAGGTTCATGCACGAGATCATTTGAAAGAATCGACCTAAAACTGTAAGAAAATTATGCAAAACACTGAAATAACTAACCTAAATATACAACTTAACATTTATGAGATCTAATCAAACTCTCGACTCAAGTAGAGGAGGATTTGTTTCATTTTTTAATGAGCTTGACACAGGAAAAGAACTATGCTCGGATTCAGTTTCATGTTTACGCAAGATTGAAACAAAAACTATGCTTGTTATAAGTTCGCATGCCCCCAACACAATGATGCAAAGCGAGGTACATGCCCCCCAAGCTTCATTGCATTCAACCAGCTGGATAAAATGAAGGTTCACTTTCAAAATCTTGGAAAGACTTGTGGGAGTTGTTTCATTTTTTAGTGAGGTTGACACAGGAAAAGAACTATCCTCAAAACCCTTGTTTCATTTTTTAAACGGGCTTGACACAAGATAAGGAACTATGCTCATAACTACTCTCTACAATCTACCTAACAAAAAACTCTACTCTAAAAACCTTGATTCATTTTTTAACGAGCTTGACAGAAGACAAGGAACTATTCTCTAAGATCCTTGATTCATTTTTTAATGAGCTTGACACAAGACAAGGAACTATGCTCATGACTACTCTCTACAATCTACCTACATAACCTACCCTTGTTTCATTTTTTAACGAGCTTGACACAAGACAAGAAACTATGCTCTAAAATCCGTGATTCATTTTTTAACGAGCTTGACACAAGACAAAGAACTATGCTCATAAAATCCTTGATTCATTTTTTAACGAGCTTGACACAAGACAAGGAACTATGCTCATAAAATCCTTGATTCATTTTTTAAACGAGGTTGAGACGGGAACAAACTATCCTCGCACACACTGATTCATTTTTTAACGAGGTTGACACAGTAAAAGGAACTTTCCTTGTAATAGCCTGTTTCATTTTTTAACGAGGTTGACATAGGAACAAAACTATCCTCGCACACACTGATTCATTTTTTAACGAGGCTGACACAGTAAAAGGAACTTTCCTCGTACTAGCCTGTTTCATTTTTTAACGAGGTTGACACAGGAACAAAACTATCCTCGCACACACTGATTCATTTTTTAACGAGGTTGACACAGTAAAAGGAACTTTCCTCGTACTAGCCTGTTTCATTTTTTAACGAGGTTGACACAGGAACAAAACTATCCTCGCAGCATTGATCATGGCTTCCAACTGGAAGAAAGACATGTCAATGGACATACCTTGATCATGGCTTCCAAGAGGTCTTCATCAGAAGGAAGAATAGTTCTCTGGAAGGAACACATGTCAAGGGACTCAAAAGGGATAAGAACATCGTGTTCAAGTAATCCCATAGAGTTTTCCATGTCAATTACCGGATCTAAATCAAAGGAAGATGAGCAAACAGTGAGAGGTTCACTTACATCGGTAACTGAAAACATGGGACCAGTTGCCACATAATTAACCCGTGGCGGGGTAGATACCACTTTAGAAGCAGGAACATTTAGGGGTGTCATATTATTGGTAGTTGAAACAAGACTAGGGAATGAAATTTGGTCTACAGTCACAATACTGCCATTGTGAGGGAAAGACATCACGCGAAAGAGTGTCGATACGACAGCTTTCATTGCATAAACATAGTCTTGCCCAAGGAGTAAATTGAAATCCAAGGGACCTCCAACTACCATAAGATCAATACAGACAGTTTTACCTTCCAAGGTAATAGAAAACTTAGGAAGGATCCCTAAAGGTTCACTAATGGTTTTGTTAAAAGCTTTCAGATTCTGCGTAATAGGTGCAAGCTGAGGGGAACCCAAAGCTTTCCGAGTAGTTGAGGATAATATACTAACAGAAGCGCCTTCATCTACCTGTGTGCGATGCATGTCCCTACCACCAGCCTTGACAATGATTTCGAAAGGGATGGAAGAAGGAAGACGAGGTTCTGTCAATCTATTCCAATCAAAGGAAAAGACCTCAGTACTTGGAGGGGGTTCTGTGGAAATAGGTGAAATGTCCCCCGGCATAGAAGAATCTGATGTAACAAGAAGAACCTGAGCGGTATGAAGTTCACTCTCTAAAGGGAAAGTGGGATCGATCGAATGTGAAATTGAATCGACCACTTGATCAACTAATGGATCATCAACCTGAGTGACATGAGTTTCACTCTCCAATGGAAGAGTGTGATCGACTGTACTTGAAATTAGATCAATCACTCGGTCAGTTGACGGCAGGTTGGGAGAAAGTTTACGGTAACCAGTTGGAAATTCTTGCTGTGGAACAGTAAGGTCTTCCAACAATTTTGAGGCTTCATCCATGTGAGGGCAAATGTGAGTTTGATGACTCCCTTTGCATAACTTACAAGGAAACCTAACTTTACCCTTTTTCCCAGGAACCTGACTATCACTGGTTGATGGATCAATGGAAAGTTGATGTGATTTTTTTGACCATACTTCCAAGACCTTTGGAATACCAGGACAATTGATAAGGAAGTGGTCACCCTTACAAAGATTGCAAGGGTATTTGGGTTTACGATGCATGTTGGAGGTTTCCTCAACACAACTAACACTTACAGCCATGGTTGGTTGGTTGACTTCTTTCTTATCTTGCTTCTTCTTCTTCTTCTTCCCTTTCTTCTCCTTCTTGGACACCTAGTTACTAGCGTCAAGGCTTTTACCAAGCGAAGAGGAAGAAATGGAGGAAGAAAAATTAGGTGAAGAAGGTAAAGGGTCAACAGAAGGTTGGTGATGTTGAGATGGTGAACTCTGTTGAGGTGAAGCATTCGGTTGAGGTGGAACAATTGGAGTATTTGGGGCCAACGAAGTTGAAAATAACCATATTGGTAAACCTATTGTAAATCCAGGTAATGACAAAGTAGCCATATAAGGAGGACCAACATTTCCAAAGTAAGGAAAAGTACTAGGATTCTCGTTAGGAGGGTTCCTAGGTTGGTAAATTCCGGAACATTTGCCATTATATTCAACTTCAGTGAATTTTATTAACAATTTAAAACTAAAATTAACAATTCATAATTCACACCTAACAATTAAAATTCACAATTCACACTTCACACCTATGGTCTCTAAAAGTAAAAACAAACAAATTAACACGCACTATCAAATCTAGGAGTCAAACCACACACAAACAGTAACCTTCCGGACCGAAAACACTAGTTGGTGATGAAATCCAACATCGCAGAATTCAGTACAGAAGTGGCAGGTGGAACAGTTACCCCGGCAACCTGCTTAATGAATAGACTGGCACAAGTTCCTTCACTTTAACCGTCTCGAGTGAAGTGAACCCCCCAGAAAATCCAAGTGAGTCTAGCCGACGTCTACTCCAGGTACAGTGGGATCTTCCCTCCACCGTCACCTTGGGTAGAACCCTAAAGATAATGGTCACTAAGGTCACCAACAGCAACAAATATACCTGGGGGAACAGTCTACGATCCGATAGCACGCAAGGGCAGAGTAACAAGCTCAATCCCCTTGCCGGCTCCTTGACAATAATCCAAGGTTTACCGACAAGTGACCCCAGGCTCCTCGACAATGGTTAATCTGAGGTTTACCGTTTGTAGTACGTGCATATCTGGCGTCGTTCCCAATGAAGGAGGATTGATTCCCTCACTGGTTCGGACACGATCTCGTGCTTCTCCTTTAAGAGGAGCTTTCCCAGAGTATAAATGTAACAGTTGGATTAATCCTACCGCAAGATAAGCTACTTGTTTGGTTTTACTGTCTTGGAGAGTTAATTACTCTCCTACTCCAAGACACTATCCTAAGCTATGTTGGTGTATCAGAGCCCTAGAAATGTAAAAATTACTATATGAATTTTAATTAAGCGCTGTGTTATTTAGGCTGTTATTACTCAAAGGGTTAAATGGATACGAAACCAATGGTGTTATGACCCGACTCAAAACTGAATGCAATCGAATATGATAATGTAATCCTTTCAATTCGATGAATCCTAACTAAAGTAGGGAGAGAGTTTCCATTCACTTCCAACAATGCAAAAAATTGATCACTAAGAGAAAATATAACAAATTCTCTAATGCACTAATTTCATCAAGAAAAACTAATGCAAATCAATTCCAAAATAGTTTTTTTTTATATTTATTTTTGTGTAAATTCAAATCAAAGAAAACTGATCTAAATCTACGATTGATTTTTCAGAATGTAAACTATGCAATTGTAATCTATGCACAATTCACTTGAAAAGTATGCAAATGTAATCTATGCACATTTTTCATTAATATTCTGAAAATGAGAATTCTAATTATGCAAATGTGATCTATGCAAGAGAATTCTCAAACACAAGACGATTCTAATGTAATCTAAGAACCAATCAAGTGCAAGTCGAGAAAATTGGGTGAGAGTTCCAAAGATCAAAAATAAAAACACTCAAAGGCGATTAACACTCATACACAATTTAGCCCCCCCCTGGCGAATGAGGGGGAATTTTTTTTGCAAAAACAAGAGCAAAAAGATGCAAAATTGTGAAAAGACTGAGACAAACCTCCAAGTAATGACCAAAGGAAATCAAATTTAGAATTTCTAAAAAAAGAGACTCAAAACACCCAATTGATAAAAGCTTAAAGCAGGAATGCCAATGAAATTAGCCAAGATGAAAGCTTCTGACAGGTGAACAGTGGATCTAGGCAGCAAAAACAAGCTATAAACAAAATCTAATAGGAGAAAAAGGAAAAAATGGAAATTTTCTAAGCTTTTGACAGGGGTACGCAGGCAGCCTATTTGCACAGGTGCGGCCACGCTCTGTGTACACAACAAAAGTGCGTACAGGTACGCACTGTGCTTAACGCAGAGGGTGCGTACTCTCTCAAAATCAAGAAAAATAAAAACTAACTCAATCCTAAGCTATTCCACCCAAATTCACAGTCAATCAGTTGAAAACTAGAAAGAAATCAGATTTTCTCAAATCAAAGTATCAATCAAATCCATGGATTCCCCAGTGGAGTCGCCATTTTGTCATGCGGAAAGAGTCAATTTTGCGGACAAAACCGAACTCCCTACGAGCTAAGGCTCTCTAGTGACAAACAAGACAATTAAGCACTATCTTTCCCTAAACATGCATTTAAAATACAAGAAACCAGGTGTTATTAACTTGAGGTGCGTACACACAGGTAAGGCTAAGAGAAACTGCGTAACCAGAGCTAATTGACTTTTTAAGGACTTTCTCTCTTTCTTGGGGTTTGACATGAGGAGCAGAGGTATAAGACTTTCTAAGGAGGATAGTATAACAGTTGATGGAGCCATACTAACTGCAAATAGTCATGGTGACAAATTTTAGTGTAACAACCGCTGCCAGACTAGGACAACAAAACGACAGTCAACTGTTGGAGAAAAACTTGAGGGTTCCGGAAAACCAGGTTGGGAGAGGGTAACCGTAAGCAGTTGGGGTAGACACGAGATAGACCGGAGCAGGTAACATCCGGTTAATGGACTGGTGTAGGAGCGGCCATAACAGTTAACACCCGGAGGTCGCGGCATCGAAACCTCTTAACACATGTAATTCTTTACTATATTCCAAGTATTATGGATTTATTAACTTGTGAATGAACTTTGTTCGTCACATTTGGTATTAGAGTCAAGATTTTTTTATCACTGAGCCTTTGGTCAGGCTTTAGCCACATTCTCAAAATCTTTGGAGTTTCCCCAGTTCTAATGTTTGTAATGAAGCAAAAAAAAATTAGGCCTTTGGATATTTAAAAGGAAAAAAACAAGACATTAAGAATTGTTTTTGAATATATATATATATATATATATATATAAGAATCCAACTCATTGATTATTTTTTTAAATAAATAAAAATTATATAATATCAAAAAACAAAGAGCAGAGGAAAGGGAAAAAAATTCCTATGAGTTATATTAAAAAAAAAGAATATATATATATATATAATTTTGTTTTTTAAAAGAAAAGAATTTGAAAAAATAAAATGAAATAAATAATTAAAAAAGAAAAAGAAAAGAGTGTGTAAAAGCTATACCTATTTGTTGCTAAAATTGTTGATAGCATATAGTCTATCTTGATCTCATCCATCGTTCGCAGTCACCACCACTAGCCTTGCCTCTTTTGCACTATACAAATTTCCATATGATGTTATGCCACTATACAATTATTGTGTATCAGTGAACAATACACCACCAACAATAAACAATGATATACATATAGTTGTTAGTTGCTTCAGATCGTTCAACATTCAACATGTTCGTACATTATACATACAATCACAATTAATGTGTTTGTACCTCCCTACCACCTTGTTCATACAATGAAATCGTACCGCCGTTTTCCGTCAACATTGCTTCCACCAACAATTGGATCAATCACATAGTTATACATATATTACATGCCAAATGAACCACATATGCTGCCGTGCAGCACCATAAACCATGAGAATCGATCATGGGTGGGGAGCGGGAAAGTACTCCGCCCTGACCACGTGAACTATGCGCTCGTGCGCCTGACCTAATTTTTGCCACCAAAAGAATTAAAACTTCAACATATGGCGCTGGACACTGGTCTTCGCTAAATCATAAAAACACTAATTTTAGAATTCTTACACAATAAAAATAAATACCGCAAAACCCTGCGCAACCACATTGTCATTATCTCTATCAGAGGAATATTTTTTCCAAATTCTATAAAATTATCACACGCCTTATAGTAACACATAGCCTAAAAGACCAGACCTCATTCAAGAAATCAAAACTCAGTGAATGAATTATTTAATATTTGAATTCAGAAATATCATGAAGCACACCAATGGGTATTAAACACTGTATAGTTCCTAATAACCAGAATTAAAGTGATTGGATGTCTAATATAGGTTTTTTTACATTAACCAGAATTAAAGCGATTGGATAGCCAATATATTTTTTTCATGGTTCGTGATAACTGGAACTAATATTTTCACCAAATGTTGCAAAGGAAATGTCGTAAGTCGGTAGCACATATGGACGAAGAGAATAGATGAAAAAAATGTGATATGTTAGGTGATCTAACTATAGCCAAATTTGAATGAAAAAATAAATCTTAATGTTAAATGTAATGCAATCAAACAATCTACTCAAAATAGAGGAATGCACAACTTCCTTCCCAAGTGCTCATTCCAAGAGCTTACTTTCATTAAAAATTGCTTCCCAGACCAGACCTTTGTCTTTCATTGCCTCATTCAGACTGAACCCTTCATCCTCATATGGTAATGGTTCCGGATCAAATTTTTGTGCAAGTATTCTATTGACGTTTCCATTTATACACATCTCCATTAGCATAATCAAAGGCCTAGTTCTTTTGATAAGGATCTATGGCAGCCAAATTTCTTGTTTTGCAATCAATTCTGCATAAGATGCATCCATAAATTATTCCCATGAAATATTGTTCCCTGGGTACTTGAAAGACAACCCCTCATGTTTGCAAATGGCAGTGTAAACACACAGTGTGCCTAAAACATTCATCAAGCTCCAAGGAGAGAAGCCAAATATGTGTGTCGGATGGTGAATGGACCAAGTTAATCCTTCTTTATTCTTTGCAGCCTCAAATACAATATCCTTGAGAGTGTAGTAAAAATTGGGCATAGGTAGCATAGGAAGCTATTCACAAGGGGGCATGGTCTTCCTTTCTTCCGTTTCTGACCTTCAAGCAAATCTTCTAAACCAAGTTTATTCTTTTTACTACCAAATCCATAAATTGCTAGTAGACCTTGCCTTGACTTTTTGAGTTTCAGTCCTTGTGCGCTTGCACTTCTCATCACATTTTCCTAGTCAAAGCTCTCTCTTTAGTCCTATGTTAGTTTTCAAAGCATCCTCAACAATTTCATTATTGTTGTTTTATTGTTTTACCATTATTGTTGTTTTATTGTTTTACTACTTCCCTAAACCTATAAACTCTTCTTAACCTCTTTGGACATACAACGTTTGAAGACATGTTTCTTGCAGCCCATGCCCTAGTTTTTTGCAAGAGGAGGAAATGAAGAAACACCCCCCAAAAGCATTTTCTTGACTTGTTAGCCTCCACATTATCGTCATGATTTCCATCTATTACTCCCTGAATATTTTGTTGTTGCTTCCATGCCAAACATGCTCGTAAAAGAGAATAGTAATTTTGACCTGTAGGGGAAATATAACAAACATCATGATGCCCCCTACGATATTTGAACCCAAATCTCCATCCTACAATAAGGAGATGCATTTTCTCTTTTATGCGAGTTTGTTTCTTTACAATCTTGTCCAAATTAAGATTATAGTTAAGGGTTTCTCAAGGAAAATATTCAACATCAAAGGTTTCTCCTTTTGCAGGAGACTCCCATGATTGAGCTGATATGCACCCTAACCTGTTCTGTTGTACAAGTTTTCTTTGTGTTAGTTGGGGTTCAATATCATCATCATCATCTAGAATAAGGATATCCCAAAGTAGCCATAAATTTCCTTTCTTATAAGGAACTTTTCTTCTAAATCCACCAGTAAGATATGAAAAAAGACTACGGCGGGATGTTTGACATTTATTTTTTTTTAAAGTGAGCTCGATGTTGGACTTAAAGAAGCTCAACATGGGGCTATATTTTCAATACTTTAACTCCAAAGTGCTTCAAGTGGAGAAATCCCCAAATCCCTTGTGCTTTGATTACATGTGTGAAATGCTATCTTCAAAAAATTGCATCTTGTATTGACTCATGGTATTGGGTATCTACATGAAGGTCTCAATTTTAATGAAGAGAGAATCAATAATTGAGTTTTTTAGTGCAAGTGCAATGTAGCAGTCCTCTGCTTGATAACATTGAAAAAATGTGTGAGGTTAGGTCACACGCCTCACAATGAATTCAACAAGAAAAGGTGCATCATGTGCTTTTGAGGTTAAATATATCCTAGAGAGGTTTGAGTCCATAGAAGAATACCTTGACCTTTTTATTACACCTCCCATAGAAGAAACAAGGGTTGAAATCCAAAATACTCTTAAATCCATCTCTGAAGCTCCATATGCAGCTGTAAACTTTCCAAAAAAACAAAATATACAACCATCAAAAGGTGTAGTGTTGGTATACAGAATGCTGATTTGATAGAGAATATGATATAGGAGAGAGGAAGGGAAACAAATCTTAATGCTCAACCAAAGGATATTCTTATACTCTCATCAACAATACCTTAGTATGTGGAAGGCCTTCATGACTACATGCTAGCTGTAGTAAGTAGAACAGAGTGTCAATGTGAAGATACAGATGGTAAGAATGAGGATAGCAATATGTTGGAGATGAAAGCATATGTTCCAAATATGCATCCATTTTCCCCCCAAAATAGAAACATAGAGGATAAATGTTTTGGCATTTAGGTTGGTCATTTGGCTACAAATTTGTGAATATGGAGAGCTTTGCTTACTAACTTAGATGATAAAAAAAACAAATTTGGTTGTGCTTGCCAAGGTAGTATACTACAATAGAGAAGATTCTAATGAAGCCTTTGTTGAGGAAAATGAAAATGATATAGACAGATTGAGAAGCAAGCATTTTGAGTTCCACAGATTGAATGTTTCTCATAAATATTCTATAGTTGGTACAATGATTGTTGTTAAAAACACCTGGATGGAATGTATAAAGTGGGAAATGCACTGATATTTCTATCTATACATGTGTTGAATGCCCTCTATAAAGAGAGTATGTTGCATGTAGAGGGAATGTTGCATGAAGCAACTACAGTCCTTGATGATGTAGTGAAAAACAGAGAGGTGCATGATCTTTGATACAAGCAAGACTTTAATTGAGGGCTTATCTAAGAAAGGCCAGATGTTGGAAGCATTAAAGATTTTGCATGCAATGCTAAAATAAGATTTCTTATTTGATATCAATACTTGTAGTGTCTTGATAAATGGATTTTGTTTAAAGCAGCAGGTGCATGAAGCATATATGCTTGTTAGCTTATTTCTTGACAAGGATTACATTGCAGATAGTGACATTTATAGTGTATTTATAAGTGCATTATGTAAGTATGGTAATATTAATGAAGCTCTAAAGGCCTTTAATTAGTTTGAATTTGAAGGATGCGCTCCAGATATAGAGACATGCAAGATTCTGCTAGATACTCTTCACAATGTAGGTAGAGTAATAGAAGTAGGTAGACCTAATGCTCCTAAGATTGCATCCACAACATAATGAAGCAACACATTCCCATCAAAGTGAGCATCACAACCTTTTTCATGAGGAATCTTGATTCCTCCAGTAATCAAGGGTAGTCTAGGTTCCAATCTATGCAAATCCAAACCATGTCCAACTTTAAAGGGTAGCGTTGGGGCACGCCTGGCTATATCACTTTCGTTTTCAATCTCAACTATGGTAGCGGTAGCTTTGTATATTGTGCTTCTAAATTTGTGTCCTCTAAGAAAATTTTGGGCTTTGATAAGTACATGGATGTTGAATTTATTGTAGCGAAGTTGATGGGTTGTGATGACCCTTAAGTTGAGGGAAGTGTTGTATGTGCACTTGGGCAATACCACTACAGAGAATGCATTAGCCATACTTGTTTCTCATAGAACCTGAATCATGCAATAGACTTCAAGTGTCTACAAAGAACTTCCCGAAGGAAACACACTGAGTCCATAGAAGAATACCTTGACGTTTTTATTACAACGTCCATAGAAGAAACGAGGGTTGAACTCCACAATACTCTTAAATTCGTCTCTAAAGCTCCATATGCAGCTGTAAACTTTCCAGAATAAATAAATAAATATACAACCATCAAAAGGAGCAGTGTTGGTATACATACTGCTGATTTGACAGAGAATATGATATAGGAGAGAGGAAGGGAAACAAATCTTAATGCTCAACCAAATGAAATTATTATACTCTCATCAACAATACATTAGTATGTGGAAGGCCTTCGTGACTACATGCTAGCTGTAGTAAGTAGAAGAGAGTGTTAATGTGAACATACAGATAGTAACAATGAGGATAGAAATATGTTGGAGATGAAAGCATATGTTCTAGATATGCATCCATTCCCCCCCAAAAATAGAAACACAAAGGATAAATGTGTTGGCATTTAGGTTGGTCATTTGGCTACAAATTTGTGAATATGGAGAGCTTGTGTTGTATTTTGTCCATCGCTGAATATTAGATGATACTGCACAAGAATAAGGGGTTAGGATAATAGATAAATAAATTTCCTTGAGAATAGTTTATATACAATTAGTCCTAATAAATTAACTGAATCAAAATGAAAACTCGGCTTATTACTCACCCTGCACTCAAGAAGAACCGGCCAAGGGTTGCAAAAAACAGCCTTGACTGAATCCCTAGATGTAGGAAATACACCACTTGAAGCCTTTCTTTAAAAGCCAAAGGAAGTTCTTCATAGATCAACCACAATGTAGACATCCTAGGGAATTTTTCACCCCTCTGTACGGAAGTATGCATGTAAACAACACAATAAGGCCCTTCAGGAATTTCATTCGAGATCTTATGGTAAACGTATTTTTGTAGTCTTTGTCCACTGACAAGAGAAGTTGTAGAGATAAAATATAAACTACATCTCTTAGTAAAAGGTATGCATAATCTAAAAGGGAAAGATGCAGTACAAACCAAATTTATATTCTGATTTATTTAACATGCTTCAAAAGCATTGCATGCTTCACATAAAATAAGAACATCCCAATCTAAACCCCTTATTCTTGCCTGCTAAGCCTGTGAACTCTAGTGATTGGGGTGTAAATTAAAGTTTGACCCCTAAACTAAAGGGTTCTAAGGAAGCAAAGACATGATTTAATGTTGGGTCCCTATAATACTAGTGATTACCCCATTACTATTGTAGTTATACCCCTTATTTATATTTTTGTGCCCCTATTACCCCCATATTGTTATTTCTGTGCCCCATAGAATCCCTCTATTGTTATTTTTGTGGCTTTATATTATTATTGTTAGGTCGCCTATATTATATTGTGACTCCTTAGACTCCTATATATAGAAAGGAGGTTTTGTCATTTGAATCATCGAAGAATTTTTCATTTATGTAATGTAAAGGAGGTTGCCCCCTCGAAGAGGCTGAATTCTAAGGCGTTGATCTATCTTTTCTTGAGCTGGTTTCATAACATTTGGTATCAGAGCTTTGGATTCTAGGGTTTCGCTGCTCCAAACAGGTCATCGTGGCATTTTCGCTATAACTTTTTTTCTGTGATGTTTCAGAAGTTTCAAAAAAAACCCATTTGAGAAGAAATCGCGTTGAACCTTGGGTCCGAATTTCAGAGCTTTTTGCGCGATATTTGCGGAGATATGATCTGAGGAAGTTGGTCTTTTTGTAGACTCCTGAATTACATTCAAAACAGGTGACCTGGGGAAAATCGTCATAACTTTCTCTCTGGGAATCAGATTGAAATTTCGTAAGAAGGTACAAAAAGAGGACGGACTGTAGTTTCTTGTACATCGTTTTCAGAACCAAAGATAGACAATTGTACACGTGGCACTTCATACAAGTTCGCTCTTTTGGAAAGGTCTATAATCAGGTCATCTTGGGAGATTGTGCATAACTCTTTCTTGGAGAATCCAATTTGGATCAGACTGGTGGCATTGGAAAGGGGACACAGAGAGCTACTATAGGTCACAAATTCAGAACTAGATGATTGGAAAGTACAGAGATGCATCAGAGGCAATATCGAGCTCCTACAAAGTGAAAAAAGGTTTGTATATTTTTTTAAATTTTTGCTTAAGCTTGGTTTGAAAATTTATTTTGAAGGAATTCAAAGGGCATAGTAGAGCATTATTATCGGTAACTGATGTCCCGAGGAAAGAAAATGCAAACACCTAGTAAGGAACCTGAAAGCTCTAGCATGACTCATGAAGAAGAGGAAGAAATGCTACATGATATATCAAAATTACAAGAACAAGTGCAACAAATGTCACACTCACAAAAGTTAACAGAAGCTAAGATAAATGGCGTGGAAGCTAAGATGAATGGCATGGAAGCTAAGATGGACAATTTGAAGATAGATTTGAACAAAATTTGAAGACAAGCATGGCAGATTTGAAGACAGATTTGACAAATTTTCTACAAGAAATACTTACTAATGGTGAAAAGGTAGTAAAGGAAACTCATGATGAGAACAAAAGAAATGTTAATCATGATTCCATAGACGCTAATGTTGGATCGAAGAATCACCATATTCCAAAAATCAATATGAGGAAGTTTGATGGCAAGGATCCCGCCACATGGATATTACAAATGGAGCAATTCTTCGATCTCAATAATGTGCAAAACGCACAAAAGGTATGTATGGCAACTGTATATTTGGAACCAAATCAGTTTGTATGGTATCAATGGCTTTGTTCTCGTAAACAATTTATCACTTGGGCAATTTTTACGGAAGAATTGATAGCACATTATGAGGATACAAAAAGCAACACTTTTTTTAGCCAATTGATAAGTCTCAAACAAAAGGGTTCAATAATGGAGCACATTTAGGAGTTCCAAAAATTGAACATAAGGGTAAAAGATATTCCAGAGGAGCATAGGCTTGATGTGTTCATAGGGTCTTTAAAGGATAATATCTAACATGATGTTCGCCTTTGGGAACCTGATTCATTAGAGAAGGCATTCAGGTTAGCAAGAAAAATGGAAAGCAAAATTATGGCAACTAGGAAGCATACCACTCACAACTATAAAGACGGAAGTGTTGTTGCCCCTAGTATTCCACAACCTACAAGGTTGACACCACAACAATTGGAAGAAAAAAGAGCAAAAGGGCTTTGTTACAATTGTGATAGCAAATAGACAAAAGGTCATAAGTGTGCTGAGAAGAAATTATTCTACATAGATTGTGAAGAGGAAGAAGAAAAGGAGCAAGAAAGGTCAAAAGAAGAGGATATACTCCAGGAACAAAGCCTAGATGAAGAACAAATAAATCCGACCATATCTTGTAATGCATTGGCGGGAATTACCACTCCTCAAACCATCAAGATAGAAGGACAAATCAAGAAGAAAAAGGTAATAGTGTTGATTGATTCAGGAAGCACCCACAATTTTATTCATTGTAGGGTAGCAAAAGAATTGAATTGCTTCCTATATCTAGCACCAGAGTGTCAAGTGATGATTGCAAATGGAGGAACAATAAATTGCTCTGGAAAGTGCCATAATATCAAGCTATCCATGGGAGAATATTTATTGACTAGCCCAATGCTTTCCATTCCAATGGGAGGTGCTGATGTTGTACTAGGAGTCCAATGGCTACAATCCTTGGGTACAATAGCTTTTAATTTTCAAGAACTTTTTATCAAATTTTCTACGGAAGGAAAGGAAGTTGAATTAAGGGGTATTGCAGGGAAACCAGGAAAGATAATCAGCTCTAATGGCATGACAAAGCTTCTAAAAAAGGAGCAAAGAGGTGTAACTGCACAAGTATGTTCGCTAGATGTTTCCACATTGGAATCATCTATTTCTCCAGATCCCCAAAATGTCCTGGACAATCATTGCAAGGTATTTGAGACTCCCAAAGGTATCCCACCTATGTGTGATCATGATCATGCTATTCATCTGATTCCAGGAAGTGTTCCTCCAAACATCAGGCCATACAGATATCCCTATGTCCAAAAAAGTGAAATTTAACGTATGGTTGCAGAAATGCTAGAGGCTGGTATAATTCAACCGAGTCAAAGTTCTTTCTCAGCTCCAGTAGTATTGGTGCACAAGAAGGATGGATCATGGCGCATGTGTCTGGATTATAGGGAGCTCAACAAGCTCACTATTAAAGATAAGTTCCCCATTCCTGTCATTGATGAATTACTGGATGAATTGCATGGATCAATTTACTTCACCAAGTTGGATCTTCGTTCGGGATATCATCAAATCAGAATGAAGATTGAAGACATTCCGAAAATGGCATTTAGAACTCATGAGGGTCATTATGAATTTTTGGTCATGCCTTTTGGCCTTACCAATGCACCTTCAACATTTCAAGGTTTGATGAATTCAATTTTCAAACCATTCCTTAGAAAATTTGTGTTAGTATTTTTTGATGATATACTAATCTACAGCAAGTCTTGGAAGGATCATGTTGAACATGTTGAAAGGGTGCTACAACTATTGGAGGAGAAACAATTATATGCAAAAAGATCCAAATGTTTCTTTGGAGTCCAGGAGGTGGAATATTTGGGTCATATTGTATCTCATGAAGGAGTTAAGGTAGACCCTAGCAAAATTAAAGCCATTAAGGAATGGAAAATCCCCACATCCATAAAGCATCTACGAGGATTTCTTGGGTTGACAGGGTATTATCCCAAGTTTGTTAAGAATTATGGGAGAATAGCAGCACCTCTAACAACATTATTGAAGAAAGATTCATTTTCATGGACTCCAGAAGCAACAAAGGCCTTTGAACATCTTAAAGAGGCAATGTGCCAAGCACCGGTCTTAGCTACACCGGACTTCACAAAAACCTTTATTGTGGAATGTGATGCTTCAGGAAATGGAATTGGTGCTATTATAATGCAAGATGAAAGACCCATTGCTTTTGAAAGTCGTCCAATCAAGGGAAAGTTTTTAAGCAAAGATATTTATGAGAAGGAAATGTTGGCAATACTCCATGCACTTAAGAAATGGCGACCCTACCTAATGGGAAGACACTTCAAGGTAAAAACAGATCATGATAGCCTTAAATACTTTTTAGAACAAAGATTATCATCTGAAGAGCAACAAAAGTGGGTCACAAAGATGTTGGGTTATGACTTTGAAATCATCTACAAAAAAGGGAAGCAAAATGTGGTGGCAGATGCACTCTCAAGAAAGGATGAGGATGTGGAAGCATTGTTGTGTGCCATTTCTATTATCCAACCAGATTGGATAAACGAAGCAAGGGAGGAATGGAAGAATGACGAAGAAGTGTGGGCACTTATTGGAAAGTTACAACAAGATTCCAGTACTTCTGATACATTTAGCTGGCAAAATGATTCGTTATGGTACAAAGATTGCTTATACCTCTGTAAGAATTCCCAGCTAAAACAAAAGATTCTTATGGAATTGCACACTTCTCCCTTAGGAGGGCACTCAGGATTTTTAAAAACTTACCACAGGGTTAAGAAGGAATTTTTTTGGGATGGCCTTAAATCAGATATTCAAAAGTTTGAGGCAGAGTGTTTGGTTTGCCAACAAAATAAAGTTGAAACAATTAGGACATCGAGTCTATTACAACCTTTATCCATTCCAAGCCAACGTTGGGAGGAGGTTTCAATGGATTTTATCACAGGTTTACCCAAGTCTGAGGGAAAGAGTGTCATCATGGTGGTAGTTGACAGACTTACCAAGTATGCACACTTTTGTGCATTATCACATCCATTTAAAGCCAGTACAGTTTCTACTGCATTTATGGAAACAGTTCAAAAGCTACATGGAAACCCAAAGATTATTGTAAGTGACAGAGATCCCATTTTCACTGGAAATTTTTGGACAGAATTATTTTCTTGTCTTGGTACTCAGTTAGCTCATAGCTCATCTTATCATCCTCAATCTGATGGGCAAACTGAGATAGTAAACAAATGTTTGGAAGGATATCTTCGTTGCTTTGTATATGATAAACAGACACAATGGGTCAAATGGTTGCCTCTGGCTGAATGGTGGTATAACACTTCCTTCCATACAGCAACAAAAATGACCCCATTTATGGCACTTTATGGGTATCAACCACCATCCATCACATCATATTTAAGAGAAAATTCTAAGGTTCAGGCAGTGGAACATCACATCGAACATCAACAACAAGTCCTCCAACTCTTAAAAGATAACCTCGTGTTGGCACAAAATAGAATGAAACAACAGGTAGATCAACATCGCAGTGAAAGAAGTTTTGATGTAGGTGATTGGGTATTCCTATGGCTACAACCATATAAGCAAATGTCCCTAAAGCAAGCTAAGAAGGATAATAAATTATCACCAAAGTATTATGGTCCGTACAAGGTGTTGCAAAAGATTGGTACTATGGTATACAAATTGGAGCTTCCTGCAGCTTCTCGATTGCACCCAGTTTTCCATGTTTCATGTTTAAAGAAGGTTATAGGCGACAAGCTCCCAATTCAAACAATATTGCCAGAACTTGATGAGGAAGGAAAAATTATATTGGAACCGGAAGCAGTCACAGAAACAAGAACTCGACAGCTACGAAATCGATCAATTTCAGAGTATCTTATCAAGTGGAAGAACTTATCCGCTGAAGATTCCACATGGGAGGATGAGAATTTTATGCAGAAGTATCCAGAACTACTCAAGCGTTGAGGACAACACTTTTCTGAAGGAGAGGGTCATGTTGGGTCCCTATAATACTAGTGATTACCCCATTACTATTGTAGTTATACCCCTTATTTATATTGTTGTGCCCCTATTACCCCCATATTGTTATTTCTGTGCCCCATAGAATCCCTCTATTGTTATTTTTGTGGCTTTATATTATTATTGTTAGGTCGGCTGGATTATATTGTGACTCCTTAGACTCCTATATATAGAAAGGAGGTTTTGTCATTTGAATCATCGAAGAATTGTTCATTTATGTAATGTAAAGGAGGTTGCCCCCTCGAAGAGGCTGAATTCTAAGACGTTGATCTATCTTTTCTTGAGCTAGTTTCATAACATTTAACATGAATCAAGCTACAGAACCTGAAGATGCACATGGAGATTTTGTTTCTATTTTGGATGAGGAATGAGCAATGATTGAAATGGGCATGGGGAATGGTTCACATGCTTAGGCAGAATCAAAAAGGGATTCAACAAATTCAAGTGATAATAATCAGACAATGGATATGCCTAAAAGTTATCATGAAAGTCATTCTAAAGCTACACTGTTAGAGGAAGCAAGCAATGATAATGAATTTGTCTCACTTGAAATGAGATGGAAGTTGTACTTTTTGATTGTTCAGATCCTTGTTTGCATTGTCAATTGAGTACAAACCATAGACGTTGAGTTTGCATTTTGAATCAGAGAGTTTATTAGGACTAATTGTATATAAATTGTTCTCAAGGCAAGTTCTTTATTTGTTCTCCTAACCCCTTATTCTTGTGCAGTATCATCTAATATTCAACAATGGACAAAATACAATACAAGCTCTCCATATTCACAAATTTGTAGCCAAATGACCAACCTAAATGCCAAAACATTTATCCTCTGGGTTTCTATTTTGGCAATAGTATGCGTAATGCTTGGGCCCAAGAACAGGATTCTAATGGCACATCTAAATGTCCCAACAATGATCGATTCTCTTACCACAATCCTTATTGCGAAAAAACTTAGGGCTATGAGTCTGCTAAGCCAGTCAACTCTAGTGATTGGGGTGTAAATTCAAGTTTGACCCCTGTTGTCACTCAATGCATTATGATTTTTCAGTTGATTAAAGTTGCCAAAGAGTAGTGAAATTTTAAGCCATCTTCTAGGACATAGGAGAACTTGAAGCCAAATCAGAACCTCTCCATTGCATAGTTCTCGGAATGAGCTTTCCAATGTTATAAGGAAGTCTGAAAATGGATTTCTGGATCAAAATATATGGCCTGTTAAAGTTTAGAGGGTCTGTTGCCTTTTCAAGGGAAGGAGAGAACAATATCGGAGGTTCAGGCTCATCGCAAATCATGGTTTACTGAGGCAGTGATGAAGAGGAAGACATCAAAAGTTGGGATCAGCCGATTCGTGATATCGCAGATCGCATATCGGTGACCACATGCGCAAAGGGGTGGCACACAGGCACTTGGCCATGGAAATCCTCGATCGCCGACATCGCAAATCACAATCGGTGGATCTAGGTTCCATGCTTATTGGTGATTGGAGGCTCTAGGCTTATCGACAGGTCAACAGGTGTACCACTCTAGAACCTTGCATTGTCACGATTTTGCAATAATAGCGTTAGATCTCTGGGGAAGGCCAAAATCATTTAACAAAGGAAATCCATGAAAAACCAAGGGTAGAAGGCCCCTTTCTCTCTCCTCTAGGAGGGGGCATGTGGCGCAATACCATTGGCCTGTATGATGACATAGCAATTGACATCACAATGACGGGGTAGTACGGAGGACACGTGGCATGCATATTTGGCATTTTTAGGGGTCTTAAGGGGGAATTTCAGGGTGACACGTGTCACCACTCACAGGGTGACATGTGGCAGTGATGACATCACCCATCGCAATTACACAAGTCAAGTCCCTCCTCCACCGTAGTCCCTTCCGATGTTGCGATTTTGATATGCGGGAACCCCCCGAATGTGATGTTTTATAAAACAGAGTTAAAAAAGTTGTCGGGTTTGTCCCTTTTTCAAAGACCATATATCTATTAGACGCTCCCCATCTCTAGATGGTCCAGATCGACTCCGCCTAGATCAATGACTCCCAGGCCTTTTCAGACCCCCCCACCATGTTTCCATTTATCAGCAAAGGCGGGGGGGGGGGGGGGGGGGGGGGTCCGAAAAGCAGTTTCCCCGCCAATCCCCTCTGCTACGTATCCATATCATATCATTTCACACCCCCCCTCACTTACCACTTACCGCTCTTGACCCCCTCCGTAAAACCCACTCATCCTCACATTCTCTCCCATATTGCGATTGTGATACCTTGGGTGGACCTAACCCCATAGATCGACAATCGCAAGGTTCAAGGGAAGGTATTAAAAGAAAAAGTTGTAAGTTGTCAGTGTGCGAGATTTCATGTACTAAATGAAAAATGCCCCCAAACAAGATTTTAAAGGGCTTTAACACCCTCAGGCTAAGTCCCTAGTTCCATCCCCCGGTTATATGAAGAAAATTACGAAAAGGAGCTAAAGTGAAAGGGGCTAAGGGGGATTGGGATTCATCTGTTTTACAACATTTGTTTAAAGAAAAAGGGAAACATGGGAAAGTCTTCCATATTTCCACCAAGAGAGCATCACGAAGTATATCAAGATGTTGATAGTGCAAGACTGACCTTTAAAGGCATGATGGGTCGGCAGTTGTGGCTTTAAAGAAAACAGGTGGTGCATTCAAACCCAGCGTGGGATGATCCAGAAAATCCCATTATTACATGAAAGAAGCAGGGTCGGTGCTGACAGGAGTTAAAAAGGACTTGGTGGCTCGGGAAGACTTGATTACCCAGCATGGTCTCCCATACAGGGGGAAAACGAGGTACCACCAAGGTGTCCTCTGTTTCGGTACTGTAGCATGAAATGGATAACACCCATTCCAAACTTTAAAGGAGGAATGGTTCAAGAAGTAAAGGCAGAAGCGACGGGAGTCGGTTGAGAAGCATAGGAGGCCATACCGTGAGCACAATCCAACCTGAAGCAGTGGCAATCATAGGGTTGGGCACGAAGATATTGTTGGAAATAATACTGAGAGGGGGGGTGAATCAGTATTATTAGATCAATAAAACTTTTTCAATTTCATACTCAGAAACATATACGCTACTTCAGTTAAGTGAACCAGCGTGTACACGCTACTGTGTCTAAAGCAACCAGCGTATAACCAGAAACTTATGATTCAGTTAGCTTATCTTCAGTGAATGCATCAGGACATTATTAACCATATTAATAGTAAACAGGTGCAGTATAACAGAACAGATCATCACATAAAAGCCATACACATGAACACCATGATATAAGGTGGAAACCCAATGTGGGTGAAAACCACCTGCTGCAAGTTGTCTCTATCTTTCTTTAATAAAAACTTCAGTTTACAATCTTTTGTACTGGTGCAGCCTTATACCAGTACGCAGGCTACAACCTGCAGAAGGCTACAACCTTCTCTCATTTTCCAGACTCTTCTGGAAGGGAGCTCCAACCCCCTTTGCTCTTGTACTAGCTAAGATACTAGTACGTAGGTGCTGGCCTACAATCTTCTTTCCTTCAGGTACCACTTTTCATCAATTTTCAGACTGGATATTCCTGAAGCACAACATTACAATCTGAAGACCACAATTCATCCAATTTTCATAACAGATCATTGAAGCACAAGACAACCAATACTAGCATCATCAATCTTTGAATCGCTGAACCACTGAAACCCTGTCAACACCCAGTCACCAGAACACAGAGCAGACTACAGAACTCTGCAATAACAGTCAGACCCAACTGCAACCCCAAAAATTAAACTTCAAAAGATATACGCTACTTCAATGAGACCAACCCGCGTATACACGCGCTTTTACCAAAGACAACCTGCGTACAGATCTAAAAATAATTTCTCATAACTTGCAGCTGTACCAGACATCAGTCATACCCAGAACATAACATTGCGTCAGTATGCAGATCTAAAAATACGCATAATCAACCATATACCGATAGTTCATTTCAAACCATTTGATCCCGATCTGTCCTTAGATCTAGTCTTCCATCACCCGGTGTGATCTCTCCTTAGCTTAGATCAAGCAACCCAGAACCTGCATACTAGATCTCTTTCTTTTCAGATATTCAAGACTTTTTCAAATACACTTGCCTAATGATCTTCTTCTCCTTTTATAGTCTTAGGCCTTGCTCAATACCACAGGCCAAAACCATAGTAATCCAATACCAACAACTTCTAAACTAGGGATCAACACGCCTGTCGAGATACCTTGGTCAAAAACATAGGCTCAAGTACCGAGGACTAACTACCACGGACCAAAAGAAAGCTTCTCGACATGTATGCCCTTTTCTGTTCATGAAACTGCGTGTATACGCGACTTCGTATATAGCGAGACTGCGTATCCGCGACTTGGTATATAGCGTACCGGTGTGTATACGCAACTTGGGCTTAATGAACCTGCGTATATGGAATTTCTCTTCATTCTTGTAGTCTGGACTGAGATCTGTCATCAAAGAGAGTTGCCATCAAGGACAACACCTGTACCGTAGCGCCACACCTGTGCCAAAATGCCAACAATCTCCCCCTTTGGACTTGATGGCAACCCCAAGATCCAAGATCCTTAGAATCATTCTCCCCCTTTGTCATCAAGGGCAAAGGGTTGTGCTCCCCCTGAGTACATGCTGATATCTCTGCTCTGCTGTGCTGAACATGCTCCCCCTGACTGTAGGCAAGATCTGCAAAAGATGTTCTTCAAAGAGAACCAAGACTTATACATCATAAAGGACCTTCCTATCACCAAAAGACTCAATACATACATCCATACTCCCAACCAAGAGGGGATACATCAGAAATTTACATATAACAACCAAATACATTACATCATTCATCCCAGGCATAGTGGGGAAACCAACAAAGGCCGTTACATGACCTTGACACCATAAAAGAGATATCACAAAAGAGATACATGACATAGAGACGAAAAAAACTAGACCAAGACTTATGAAAGTCATCAGCAGCATCTGATAATCATCTTTTAGATCAGCAACCAAGATTTCCTTCTGTGCTCCTTCTCCTGAAACCAACCATAGTTTGTGAACTAGAACCAAAAGCATCTAAATGCCAACAATGCTTTATTAGACTTTAAGCTGCTCCCCCCTGAAACTGTGCCTGCTGCACCCCCTGAACCTGTGCCTGAAGGATTCTGGCATACCCATCTCAGACCTTCTCCAACCAGAGTCTGCCCTTGCTGTTCAGAACTCCATATACGCGACTTCACCTGCATAAATCAGCGTATGTACGCGGATATCCCTTATACAACACGCGTATACCAACTTTTCTTTAGAACAACAGGCTTCAACAACAGGATGAAGCATCAACTACTCCCAGCTTTTGTCTGAGATATTCAAAAGTCTCCCTGGGCAGTGGTTTTGTGAGAATATCAACAACTTGTTCTTTAGAAGGAACATACTCCAACTTGACCTTTTGTTCAAGCACTTGTTCCCAGAGGAAGTGATACTTGATTGGTATGTGCTTGGTCTTTGAATGCATGACTGGATTCTTTGAAATGCTGATTGCACTTGTATTATCACATAAGATAGAGACAGGTGGAGTGCAAGTGATTTGAAAATCCTGCAAGGTCTGCATCATCCAAAGAAGTTGTGTGCAACAAGATGCCGCAGCCACGTATTCTGCTTCAGCTGTAGATAAAGCAATCGAACTCTGTTTCTTGCTGAACCAAGATACTAATCTGGAACCCATGAAGAATGCACCACCACTTGTGCTTTTCCTGTCATCCACACTTCCGGCCCAATCTGCATCTGTGTAAGCATGAAGAGTGAGATCTGTATCTCTAGGATACCATAAGCCATAGTTTTGAGTCCCTTGAAGATACTTAAATATTCTTTTGACTGCCTGAAGATGAGTTTCCTTTGGGTTGGCTTGAAATCTTCCAACAATTCCTACTGCATGCATAATATCTGGTCGGGTACCTGTCAAATAGAGCAAACTCCCAATCATGGATCTATAAGTTGGTTGATGAACTGCTGCTGATTCATCATTTGCACTGAGGCTGCATCCTGTAACCATGGGGGTACATACTGGCTTTGAATCTTCCATGCCATACTTCTTCAAGATCTGCTTGAGGTACTTGGTTTGAGACAAGAAAATACCTCCTTCATTTTGTTGGATTTGCAATCCAAGAAAGTATGTCAATTCTCCAAGTAATGACATTTCGAATTCTTTCTGCATAACCAAGGCAAAGTTTTGACTCATAGCCTCTTCATTGCTGCCAAAGATAATATCATCTACATACACAACAAGTATTAACAATTTGTTATTTTCAACTTTCATATAGAGATTGCTATCTGCTGATCCTTTTGAAAAACCTTGTTGGTGAAGATATTTGTCCAAACGATAGTACCAAGCCCTTGGAGCTTGTTTGAGACCATAGAGAGCCTTTTTCAATCTGCATACAAGGTTTGGATCATTCCCAAGAATGAAACCATCTGGCTGCTCAATATATACTTCTTCTTCTAAGTCTCCATTCAGAAAGGCTGATTTCACGTCCATTTGAAATACCTTGAAGTTTTGAAAGCTTGAGAGAGCAAGGAACATTCGGATGGCCTCAAGTCTTGCAACAGGAGCAAAGGTCTCTTCAAAATCTATTCCTTCTTGCTGCACATACCCTTTACAAACAAGTCTGGCCTTGTTTCTAATTACTTCTCCATTTTCATTCAATTTATTTTTGAAGACCCATTTTGTCCCTATGACATTCTTATCTTTTGGTCTAGGAACCAATTCCCAAGTGTTGTTCTTTTCGATCTGCTCAAGTTCTTGATCCATTGCTTTGACCCAACATTCATCCTTGCATGCCTCTTTCACATTTAGTGGTTCAATGGAAGAGAGTAATGCCAAATAGCTTGAAGCTTCTGCAATTGTTCTTCTTGTTTGTACTCCTGCTTCTTTCTGCCCCACAATCTGAGATTCTGGATGATTCTTCTGAACATATCTGGATGGAGTCTTTTCTTCCATTCTTGTCTGCTCCTCTGGTTCTTCTTGAGGTTCTTCTTCTTCTTGAGGTTCTTCTTCATCATTCTGTCTTTGAGGGTAGACTTCATCTTCTTCGATGTCTTCATGATGAACTTGCCTAGGAATGTATCCCTTCTCATCAACCACAACATCAATGCTGTCAACAATTCTGCCAAGTCTTTTATTGTAGCACTTGTATGCTTTGCTATGTGGAGAATAACCAAGAAGAATGCCTTCATCTGCTCTTGGTTCAAGTTTGCCAAGTTGCTCATCAGTATTCTTAATATAACATTTGCTCCCAAAGATTTTGAAGTGCTTCACCGAAGGAGTCTTACCACACCAGAGCTCATGAGGAGTTTGAGTGCTGTTTACTCGGACATTTTTTTGTTGAGAATAATAACCGCAGCATGTGCAGCTTCACCCCAGAAAGTTGCGGGAGTACCTGATTCATCAAGCATAGCACGATCCATTTGTTGGACTGTTCTGTTCATTCTTTCCACAACTCCATTTTGCTGAGGAGTTCTAGCTGTAGAGAATTCTCTTCTTAGCCCATGTTCTTCACAGAAATCGAAAAATTCATTCGAGGTAAACTCCCCACCTCTGTCAGATCTGAGGCACTTAATTTTGTGTCCTGATTCATTTTCAGCCAAGGCTTTGAAGGATTTGAATTTTTCGAATGCTTCATCTTTGTGCTTCATAAGTCCTAACCAGACAAACCTGGAGAAATCGTCAATGAATAATATCAAATATTCTTCTCCTCGAGGTGTTCTTTTTCTGAATGGACCACATGTATCTGTATGTACTAGCTCAAGAGGCATGCTAGCTGATCCTTCCTTCTCAGGAAAATTAGTTCTGGTTTGCTTTCCAAACTGACATGATTTGCATATGGTGTTGTCTGGAATTTTGATATCTGGAAGATCACGAACTGCCTGATATTTGCATGCTTTCCTTATTTGTGAAAAGCTTAGATGCCCCAACCTCCGATGCCATAGCCAGTGTTCATCATCCTTGCTCAAATAGCATTGTTGTTTTTCTTCAAATATGTATAGATTATTTGGAGTCCTTCTTCCTTTGATCACTGTTTCACCTGTATCAAGATCACGAACACAACATCCATTTGATCTAAATATTACCTCTGTTCCTTGATCGCACATCTGACTGACACTCAGAAGATTATGCTTCAACCCATCAACATACAAAACATTTCCAGCTTTGACCTTCTCTTTCAACTGAGCAACGCCTTTTCCTTTTATGGCGGCAGAGATATCGTTTCCAAAAGAAACTTTCTTTCCCTTTTCTAATGCGGTATATGATTCAAGTTTGTCTTTGTCCCCTGTCATATGCTTCGAACATCCGCTGTCAATGTACCATAGACTTTCTTGACCTTCTGCATAAAAGGCTATCCCACATCTTTCTGGTTGCGGTTCCTTTATTCTCCATGTTCTGACATTAGAGGTTTGTTCCTTCTGAGTTGTCTTCCAGAATTTGCTTCTGCATTCAGAGTCTTCATGACCAAAGTTATTACAAATAGAGCATTCAACTTCATTTTCAAGAACCGAAAAGTTGTTATAAGTCCTTTTCATGGTTCCAGTCATACTTCTTTGCTTTTGAGCTTCTCTAGTCATGATTGTCTTGTAGGCAACACATTGAGCTGCCTTGTGACCGAAGTTATGGCAAGAAAAACATTGGCCATTAAAGAAATTTCTGCGATAATCAGATCTATCATCCAACCGATTGTAGCTTCTATTGGCATCCATTCTTGGGGCAAATTGGGAAGATTTTACCTGTGGCTGATTGTAGCTTCTGTTTGTCCTTAAGGCAGCTTGTCCCCGAATTTCTTGATAGTCTTTATTTGTTCTTGAGGTAAACTGTCCCTGATTCACCTGATGACTTTTATTTGATCTTTGCTCGCTCCTCCTTGCTGCATCAAGATAACTTTTAGAGGTAGAAGCTTGAGATGTTTCTCCATTATATCCCAGACCTGTCTTAATCAGAGGAGAACGCTGCACATTGATAATCTCATCCAAGGTTTCAGATCCTTTAACAAATTTAAGATTAATCGCTTTTGTTTTCTCAATCTCCTTTCTAAGACAAACAATCTCACATTCCAATTTTTCAAGATGTTTTTCCTTTTCAGCCAGTTGACATTGTAGAGAATCAATAATAGCACTTTTCTCTTCTAAGCAAACTTTGAGATTATTCATTTCTTCACAAAAGCCTTCTACATCTATAGCATCCATGTAGTCATCATCTTCAAAAGCCATTAAAAGTTTATATCTATTACCCTGTTCATCTTCGTCACTATTTGAAAGACCATCACTATCTTCATGAGTGTAATAGCTTTTCTTCTTTTCATTTTGTTTCTTGTTCCATCTAACAGGTTCCTTTCCCTTGTCATTCTTATCTTTGTGAGGACATTTGGCAGCATAATGACCTACTCTTCCACAAGCAAAGCATTTAAAAGGTAACTTACCTCTGAATCTTCCAGAACCCCTTTGAAGATTTCTGACAAAATTTGATTCTTCTTCTTCATCTTCTGGCACGTGACTTGCTTCATAATAATCTTCTTTGCCTGAAGCCTTGAAAGCAGCTTCTCTTCTGTCTGATGGACCTCCCTTTCTCATTTCATAAGCAGTTAGAATTCCGTGAAGCTGAGACATAGTAAGAGTTCGTAGATTTTCCTTTTCTTCTATTGCAGACACTTTAGATTCAAATTTGGGGGACAATGATCTTAGAACCTTTTCAACCACAATAGCCTCTTTTATTTCTTCTCCCAAGTTTTTCATGCAATTAACAATCTCATCTACCCTAAGGAAATAGTTAGCCACACTTTCATCATTATACATTCTGAGAGTCTCATACTTAATCCTGAGAGTTTGAAGTTTAACACGCTTTACCTGTTCGTCTCCTTCATAGCTCGTGACAATTTTGTCCCATATTTCTTTTGCGGATTTATAGTGCATTACCTTCATGAATTCTGATTGGGATATACATCCCAATAGAGTACTGACTGCTTTCGCATTTGTTTCATATTTCTTTTTCTCGGCTGGATCTGTAGGAGTAGCTGAAGGGAAAGTGTAGCCTGTCTCTACGATATCCCAAACTTCTGTACCAAGAGATTGAAGATAGGCAGTAACTCTTACCTTCCAATAATTGAAGTTTGTCCCATCAAAAACCGGTGGCCTGATTGATGCTTCTCTCTCGTAGTTGCTCATGATGAACAATCTTCCTTCAAGCGATCAAGCTTCTCTGAAGGACCTGCTCTGATACCAATTGTTGGAAATAATACTGAGAGGGGGGGTGAATCAGTATTATCAGATCAATAAAACTTTTTCAATTTCATACTCAGAAACATATACGCTACTTCAGTTAAGTGAACCAGCGTGTACACGCTACTGTGTCTAAAGCAACCAGCGTATAACCAGAAAACTTATGATTCAGTTAGCTTATCTTCAGTAAATGCATCAGGACATTATTAACCATATTAATAGTAAACAGGTGCAGTATAACAGAACAGATCATCACATAAAAGCCACACACATGAACACCATGATATAAGGTGGAAACCCAATGTGGGTGAAAACCACCTGCTGCAAGTCGTCTCTATCTTTCTTTAATAAAAACTTCAGTTTACAATCTTTTGTACTAGTGCAGCCTTATACCAGTACGCAGGCTACAACCTTCAGAAGGCTACAACCTTCTCTCGTTTTCCAGACTCTTCTGGAAGGGAGCTCCAACTCCCTTTGCTCTTGTACTAGCTAAGATACTAGTACGTAGGTGCTGGCCTACAATCTTCTTTCCTTCAGGTACCACTTTTCATCAATTTTCAGACTGGATATTCCTGAAGCACAACATTACAATCTGAAGACCACAATTCATCCAATTTTCATAACAGATCATTGAAGCACAAGACAACCAATACTAGCATCATCAATCTTTGAATTGCTGAACCACTGAAACCCTGTCAACACCCAGTCACCAGAACACAGAGCAGACTACAGAACTCTGCAATAACAGTCAGACCCAATTGCAACCCCAAAAATTAAACTTCAAAAGATATACGCTACTTCAATGAGACCAACCCACGTATACACGCGCTTTTACCAAAGACAACCTGCGTACAGATCTAAAAATAATTTCTCATAACTTGCAGCTGTACCAGACATTAGTCATACCCAGAACATAACATTGCGTCAGTATGCAGATCTAAAAATACGCATAATCAACCATATACCGATAGTTCATTTCAAACCCTTTGATCCCGATCTGTCCTTAGATCTAGTCTTCCATCACCTGGTGTGATCTCTCCTTAGCCTAGATCAAGCAACCCAGAACCTGCATACTAGATCTCTTTCTTTATCAGATATTCAAGACTTTTTCAAATACACTTGCCTAATGATCTTCTTCTCCTTTTATAGTCTTAGGCCTTGCTCAATACCACGGGCCAAAACCATAGTAATCCAATACCAACAACTTCAAAACTAGGGATCAACACGCCTGTCGAGATACCTTGGTCAAAAACATAGGCTCAAGTACCGAGGACTAACTACCATGGACCAAAAGAAAGCTTCTCGACATGTACGCCCTTTTCTGTTCATGAAACTGCGTGTATACGCGACTTCGTATATAGCGAGACTGCGTATCCGCGACTTAGTATATAGCGTACCTGCGTGTATACGCAACTTGGGCTTAATGAACCTGCGTATATGGAATTTCTCTTCATTCTTGTAGTCTGGACTGAGATCTGTCATCAAAGAGAGTTGCCATCAAGGACAACACCTGTACCGTAGCGCCACACCTGTGCCAAAATGCCAACAGATATCTTCTTATCATGTTCGTTTTATTTTGACTAAATTGTTGTCTTGTAATGTGCCTCCCTTTAATGAGGCAATTAATTCTGTAATGTTCTTGGGCCACAGAGCCATCCTTGGCCGAGACAACTAATCAACCTGACAGTTGAGATTTGGCCTAAGATTTTTGATGTAATGAATGATCAAGGCTTCTCCTTTCTTGATAAATATGAGGAAGCAAGACTTAAGAAAGGTTCATAAATTCTAAAGAAAACACTACATGTTATTTTCAGATTATATGGCTTTGTAATACATATTTTTCAGAATATCAAGGAAATGGTGGTGATTCCCCCTTCAAGTATTATAATATGTTATCCCTTTGTTAAAACCTTTTTTATGTTCATGTTTCTTCTCTGAAGTCATGCAATCATAGCCACTAAAAATATTTCAAGCCTCATCACAGATTCATTTGTATCGATATGTTAATGTAAGTGCTTCTAACTATATCACAGATTCATTTGTATCGACATTGTTTATACATGTTCCTATATGGATTATTGAAACTATAGCTTTAAATTTGCGCTACATGAATCATAGCACTCAGTCCCTCCTTTATCCATTATATATGCTTATAACTCAAATAAGTACAAAATTTTTTAATGCCTCAAGCTCTATGTGTTAAGTGTAGAATTCTTGAAGCCTTATGCTCTATATGATGAGTTTCTCCTTCTCCTTATTCTCTATCATTGATCTACAAAACCTTATTAAATTGTAAGTCCTTGAACTACTCAGCCTCCATTGTTTTATGCATATTTTTGAGATTTGTATATGTGAATAAGTGCCAGAAATTCATGTTTTACTCCTTTAGGTGAATGAACCAACCCATTATATATACATATAGAATGTAAGTGAGGTATCCCTTTACTGAGAATCATTTGAGTCACTGCAAAATTTAGATGTGCCCAGGCACTAGTCTTGTAAGCAATCTGAGAATGTCTCTTGGAGCTACAACATTTTATGGCGTCGTTTTCGGGGAACGTATTGAAGGATTTTTCCCCTGGGATACTACAAACTGAGCAACATTTGTGTAGGTGAGAAAAGAAGTTCTGATTGCATCCACATCACCTTGGCGACTCCACAAACCCCATCATCATTTTATCGTCTTGGCTTTTAAAAGGCCTCACACTCACTCAGATACGTCTCAGTAGAAAGCCCCATTTGTATCTGACCCAGAAAGATTATTTTTTAGGAAAGTCTAGAAAGAGAAAACTCTCCCTGCCTGTGCTAGCATCTCACTAGCCTTTGAAGCTTCCTCATCCAGCTCTCATCCCATTGTTACTTAGTACTCAAGATTTTTTCCTAAGGCCCTGACATACCCTACATTCAGTCTAGCCACTCTTACCACTGTGTTTTTGGGCCAAGTTCCTCAGGCAAGTCTCAATCCCCCTCCGTTAATCTAGATGGCTCTTCCAATTTGCTTGCTAAATAAATATGCACCGCATAATTTACCTCAGCCTCTAAGTGCAATTCCCTAGGAATACCTAAAGCATCTGCCTAGGTTCAATGGGGAAGATGATAACACGACAGAGAGACACATTGAAATATTGTTAGGTCTCTATAATACTAGTGATTCCCCCATTACTATTTTCATTGTAGCCCTTTTGCTATTATTATGCCCCATAGAAACCCACTATTGTTATTGTTGTGCCCTTATGTTATTACTGTTATGTCAGCTTGATTATATTGTGACCCCTTAGACTCCTATATATAGAAGGGAGGTTTAGTTATTTGTATCATCCAAGAATTGTTCATTTGTGTAATGTAAAGGAGGTTGCGCCCTCGAAGAGGCTAAATTGTAAGGCGTTGATCTATCTTTTCTATCTTTTTGTGAGCTGGTTTCATAACATTTGGTACTAGAGCTTTCGATTCTAGGGTTTCGCTACTCCAAACAGGCCATCGTGGAAGTTTCATTATAACTTATTTTCTGTGATAGTTTAGAAGATAAAAAACAAACCCATTTGAGCTGAAATCGTTATGAACTTCGGGTATGAATTTCATAGCTTGTCTCACTACATTTTCAGAGATATGATCTGAGGAATTTAGGGTTTTTGTAGACTCCCGAATTACATTCCAAATAGGTGTCATAACTTTTGTTCTGAGCATCAGATTAAAATTTCATAAGACATTTTAGAAATAGGACAGCATGTGGTTTTTTGTATATCAGTTTCAGGTACTGAGGTCGAAACAGTGACACATGACACTCCATACAAGTTCGCTCTACTGAACTAGTATATAATCAGGTCACTGTGGGAGATTTGGCATAACTCTTCCTTGGAGAATCCAATCTTGATCAGACTTGCGAGGTTAGAAAGAGGACTCAAAGGGCTACTGCAGGACACAATTTCATATAGTTGAGATCCGCAGTTAAAAAGATACAACAGATTCAATATCGAGCTCTTACAAAGTGAAAAAAAAGGTGTGTAGTTTTTTTTAACTTTTGCATAAGATTGGTTTGAAAAATTAGTTTGAAGGAATTCAAAGGGAATAGTGAAGAATTACTAGCATTAATTGATGCCCCGAAGAAAGAAAATGGAAACACCTAGTAAGAAACCTGAAAGCTCTAGCATGACTTGTGAAGAAGAGGAAGAAATGCAACATGATATATCAAAATTACAAGACCAAGTACAACACATTTCACTCTCACAAAAGGTAATTGAAGCCAAGATGAATGGTGTGGAAGCTAATATGAATAGCGTGCAAGTTAAGATGGATGGCATGGAAGCTAAGATGAATGGCATGGACGCTAAGATGGATCCTAAGATGGAAGAATTGAAGATAAATTTGAATAAGTTGCTACAAGAAATGGTTACTAATGGTGAAATGGTAGTAAAGGAAACTCATGGTGAGAACACAAGAAATGTTAATCATGATTTCATAGACTCTAATGTTGGATTGAAGACCCACCATGTTCCAAAAATCGATATGAGGAAGTTTGATGGCAAGGATCTCGGAACATGGATACTACAGATGGAGCAATTTTTCGATCTCCATAATGTGCAAAACACACAAAAGGTACGTATTGCAACTTTATATTTGGAACCAAATCAGTTTGTATGGTATTGATGGCTTTGCTCTCATAAAAAATTTTCACTTGGGCAATTTTTATGAAAGAAATGATAGCACATTATGAGGATACAAAAATCAACACCTTTTTTAGCCAATTGATAAATCTCAAACAAAAGGGTTCAATGATGGAGCACATTGAGGACTTCCAAAAATTGAACATAAGGGTAAAAGATATTCCAGAGGAGCATAGGATTGATGTGTTCATAGTGACTTTAAAGGATAATATCCAACATGAGGTTCGCCTTTGGGAACTTGATTCATTGAAGAAGGCATTCAGGTTAGCAAGAAAAATGGAAAGAAAAATTATGGCAACCAGGAAGCCTACCACTCACAACTATAAATATGGAAGTGTTTTTACCCATAGTCTTCCACAACCTACAAGGTTGACACCACAATAATTGGAAGAAAAAAGAGCAAAAGGGCTTTGTTACAGTTGTGATGGAAAATACACTAAAGGTCATAAGTGTGCTGAGAAGAAATTATTCTACATAGATTGTGAAGAGGAGGAAGAAAAGGAACAAGAAATGTCAAAAGAAGAGTATATACTCCAGGAGCAAACCCTAGATAAAGAAGAAATGAATCCGACCATATCTTGTAATGCATTGGCTAGAATTACCACTCCTCAAACTATCAAGATAGAAGGACATATCAAGAATAAAAAGGTAATAATGTTGATTGATTTGGGAAGTACGCATAATTTTATTCATTGTAAGATAGCCAAGGAATTGAATTGCTTCCTATATCCAGCACTAGAGTGTCAAGTGATGGTTGCAAGTGGAGGAACCATAAATTTCTCTAGAAAGTGCCATAATATCAAGCTATCCATGGGAGAATATGTATTGAATATCCCAATGCTTTCCATTCCAATGGGTGGTGCTGATGTTGTACTAGGATTCCAATGACTACAATCTTTGGGTACAACAACTTTTAATTTTCAAGAACTTTTCATGAAATTTTGTGCAGAAGGAAAAGAAGTTGAATTAAGGGATATTGCAGGGAAACCAGGAAAGATAATCATCTCTAATGGTATGACAAATCTTCTAAAGAGGGAACAACGTGACTTAATTGCACAATTATGTTCGCTAGAGGTTCCCACATAGAAATCATCTATTTCTCCAGAACTCCAAAAAGTCTTGGACAATCGTTCCAAGGTATTTGAGACTACCAAAGGCCTCCCACCTATTCGTGATCATGATCATGCTATTCATTTGATTCTAGGAAGTGTTCCTCCAAACATCAGGCCAAACAGATATCCCTATGCCCAAAAGAGTGAAATTGAATGTATGGTTGCAGAAATGCTAGAGGCTGGTATAATTCAACCTAGTCAAATTTCTCTCTGCTCTAGTAGTATTGGTGCACAAGAAGGATGGATCATGGCACATGTGTTCGGATTATAGGGATCTCAACAAGCTCACTATTAAAGATAAATTTCCCATTCCTATCATTGATGAATTATTGGATGAATTGCATGGATCAATTTACTTCACCAAGTTGGATCTTCGTTTAGGATATCATCAAATCAAAATGAAGACTAAAGACATTCCGAAAACATCATTTAGAACTCATGAGGGTCATTATGAATTTTTGGTCATGCCTTTTTGCCTTACCAATGCACCTTATACATTTCAAGGTTTGATGAATTCTATTTTCAAACCCTTAGAAAATTTGTGTTCGTATTTTTTTATGATATACTAATCTACAACAATTCTTGGAAGGATCATGTTGAACATGTTGACAGGGTGCTCAAAATATTGGAGGAGAAACAATTATATGCAAAAAGCTCCAAATGTTTCTTTGGAGTACAAGAGGTGGAATATTTGGGTCATATTGTATCTCATGAAGGTGTTAAGGTAGACCCTAGCAAAATTAAAGCCATTAAGGAATGGAAAATCCCCACATCCATAAAGCATCTGCGAGGATTTCTTGGTTTGACAGGGTATTTTCGCAAGTTTGTTAAGAATTATGGGAGAATAGCAACACCTCTAACAACATTATTGAAGAAAGATGCATTTTCATGGACTCTAGAAGCAACAAAGGCCTTCAAACATATTAAAGAGGCAATGTGCCAAGCATCGGTCTTAGCTATGCCAGACTTCACAAAAACCTTTATTGTGGAATGTGATGCTTCAGGAAATGGAATTGGTGTTGTTTTAATGCAAGATGAAAGACCCATTGCTTTCGAAAGTCATCCAATAAAAGGAAAGTATTTACACAAAGCTATTTATGAGAAGGAAATGTTGGCAATACTACATGCACTTAAGAAATGGTGACCCTACCTAATGGGAAGACACTTCAAGGTAAAAACGGATCATGATAGTCTTAAATACTTTTTAGAACAAAGATTATCCTCTAAAGAGAAACAAAAATGGGTCACAAAGATGTTGGGTTATGACTTTGAAATCATCTACAAAAAAGGGAAGCAAAATGTTGTGGCAGATGCACTCTTAAGAAAGGATGAGGATGTGGAAGCATTTTTGTGCGCCATTTCTATTATCCAACCAGATTGGATAAATGAAGCAAGGGATGAATGGAAGAATTACGATGGAGTGTGGGAACTAATTCAAAAGATACAACAAGATCCCAGTACATCTGATACATTTAGCTGGAAAAATGATTTGTTATGGTACAAAGATTGCTTATACCTATGTAAGAATTCCCAACTCAAACAAAAGATTCTTATGGAATTGCACACTTCTCCCTTAGGAGGGAACTCATGAATTTTAAAAAATTACCACAGGATCAAGAAGGATTTTTTTTGGGATGGCCTTAAATCGGATATTCAAAAGTTTGTGGCGGAATGTTTGGTTTGCCAACAAAATAAAGTTGAAACAATTAAGACCCCAGGTCTATTACGACCTTTATCCATTCCAAGCCAATGTTGGGAGGAGGTTTCAATGGATTTTATCACAGGTTTACCCAAGTCCGAAGGAAAAAGTGTCATCATGTGGTAGTTGACAGACTTACCAAGTATGCACACTTTTGTGCATTATCACATCCATTTAAAGCTAGTATAGTTTCTACTACATTTATGGAAACAATTCAAAATCTACATGGAAACCCAAAGATTATTGTAAGCGATAGAGATCCCATTTTCACTGGAAATTTTTGGACATAATTATTTTCTTGTCTCGGTACTCAATTAGCTCATAGCTCATCTTATCATCCTGAATCTAATGGGCAAACAGAGATAGTAAACAAATGTTTGGAAGGATATCTTCGTTGCTTTGTATCTGATAAACAGACACAATGGGTTGAATGGTTGCCTCTGGTTGAATGGTGGTATAACACTTCCTTCCATACTGCAACAAAAATGACCCCATTTATGGCACTTTATGGATATCATCCACCATCAATCACATCATATTTAAGAGAAAATTCTAAGGTTCAAGCAGTGGAACATCACATCGGGCATCAACAACAAGTTCTCCAACTCTTAAAGGATAACCTCGCGTTGGCACATAATAGAATGAAATAACAGGCAGATCAACATCACAGCGAAATAAGTTTTGATGTAGGTGACTGGGTATTCCTACAGCTACAACCATATAAAAAAATGTCCCTCAAGCAAGCTAAGAAGGATAATAAATTATCACCAAAGTATTATGGTTCGTACAAGGTGTTGCAAAAGATTGGTACTATGGCATACAAATTGGAGTTTCGTGCAGCTTCCCGAGTGCACCTAGTTTTCCATGTTTCATGCTTAAAGAAGGTTATAGGTGACAAGCTCCCAGTTCAAACAATATTGCTAGAACTTGACGAGGAAGGAAAAATCATATGGGAACTGGAAGTAGTCACAGAAACAAGAACTCGACAACTACGAAATCAATCAATTTCGGAATATTTCATAAAGTGGAAAAACTTATCCGCTGAAGATTCCACATGGGAGGATGAGAATTTTATATAGAAGCATCCAGAACCACTCAAGCGTTGAGGAAAACACTTTTAGGAAGGAGAGGGGCATGTTAGGTCCCTATAATACTAGTGGTTCCCCCATTACTATTGTCATTGTAGCCATTATTGTTACTATTGTGCCCCTATTGTCCCCATATTATTATTAGTGTGCCCCATAGAAACCCACTATTGTTATTGTTGTGCCCTTATGCTATTACCGTTATGTCGGCTTGATTATATTATGACACCTTAGACTCTTATATATAGAAGGGAGGTTTAGTTATTTGTATCATCCAAGAATTGTTCATTTGTGTAATGTAAAGGAGGTTGCCCCCTCGAAGAGGCTGAATTGTAAGGCGTTGATCTATCTTTTATATCTTTTTGTGAGCTAGTTTCATAACAAACCTTTAGCGCCTTTGTTGAGAACCTAAACGTGGAACAATTGGATGTGGTCATGAAACCTTTTTTTTTAATCCCTCGATGGAGAGGTTAGAAAGTGGTTCAAAGCCCTGCCCAATGCCTCCATCACTACCTAGGAGGAATTTGAAAACCCTTTCACACAGAAATGGGGTGAAAAGAGAAACCATGAGTACCTCCTCACAAAGTTTAACGAAATAAAGAAGAAGCCAACAGAGGATATCTTAGAATTTATAAGAAGGTTCAAATAAGTAGTACAATAACTTGCTAGCTGAGATAAAGCCTCCTCCAACTACTGCTCGAGTAGATTTTTTGGGAGCCTTTGACTCTGACTTTGGCTTTACTCTAAGGGAAAGGAAGTCTCTCACTCTAGATCAACTCCAAATCGATGCACTCGAGGTGGAATGAAATTTCACCTCAGCAGGAAAGTCAAGAGGAAAGAAAGAACCTATTGATAATAAAAGAGGGAAATAAGAGGCATCCTCCTATGGTTGAGATAGACAATCATCAAACTCAGAGATGGATGAACTGGAAAAACTCATCAAGAGTTTGTCACAGAAGGTTGGAAAGCTTGAAATTGAGAACAAGAGTCTCTCCAAATAGAATTCTAAAGTCAACAACCGGAGTTACAACCCACAGTATAGAAGGCCTCCATTACAAATACTTCTAAGGGAGAGAAATGAACAACTCAACCAGATCCCTCATCCTCTATATTTAGAAGAGGATCCCAATGAGAAATCGTCGGATACGTAGGAGATGTAAGGAAATTTGTATTCCTCTTTTTCCGAAGAAAAACATGAGAATATGGCTCATCAGGAGGCTAGTCATGATAGAGAAGCAGCCACAGATGAGGAAGATAGAGATTATTATTGCAAATAGTTTGCATATTTCATGCAAGCACAACCCCAATATAAGTATAATCTAAGATCTTCAAAGAAAAGGTCAAGAGAACCAGAGAAAAAAGAGGGAACTGCTTCCCAAGTTATTCCTCCAGTACCAGACAAAGGGAAAGGTAAGCTAAATCCTGACCCTTCCAAGATAAAAGTCTTTGCAAATAAGGAAAGAAATAGTTCTAAGGTACACATAAAATGTTAGAATTTCCAACACATAGGAAATAGTCAAGTATAATTTGGTTTAGTGTATAGTTAGGTAAAGTGTGTTTCTTTACTATGTACTTTTTGTAACTTACAATTCGACGGTCATGATATGTTCTAAACATGAAGTGATTTGACAGTTCATTCTCTCCTCGGTATTACCGACACTTAATTCGTGGCTTAACACTCAATTGGTCCATGATATCTATTTAAAGAGCACGGAGAGTCATTTGTAAGGTGACCATTCATGAGAGAAGCTTATGTAAAATATCTTTCTTTTACATTAATAAATTTCCTGAAGTGGCCGCATTGGCTCAGGTCGTGGACTATTTCCCTCTTTGAGGGTTTTAACCATGTCAAGAATACTGGTGTACCGATTTGTGATCTATTTGTGAGCGGTTTCCTTTGGTGTTCTATCTAAGGAACTTAACCTATGAATTCCTACATGGTATCAGAGCTATTCGAGGGCCGCATTCATTGGTGACCCAAATTCGAAGTTGGTACAACTGCATCCGACAGTCGTTTCCCAGATCTACTATTTCTGATCACTTTTAGGCCTAGAGGACTTCTCTATTGTGTAGGAGCATCTATTCCAGTGAGGAACCCCTTTCGTTTCACATGTGAAGGTTTCCAGTAGCCCTAGCTACATCATTTTTAAGATCTGGAGGTATACAGTCTTTATTTGGAGTTATAGTTATTTATCTCTCTGTTTATTTCGGTTTATGGTCATCTATTTTTTTTTAATTACTAGATCTATACCTTTCATTTCTGCGTATGCTCTTTGCCCCGCACTCTGTGCAATCTAGGCAAACCAGAGACAGAAAGAAATTATTTTTCTCATGAGTATGCTCTTTTCCGCTGCACCTTAGTGTGATCTCAGAAAATTTGAAATATTGAGGAAATATTTAGTTTCCGACCAAATCTAATTTTAAGCCATAAGGCTTGGATTTATTTTGCATGTTCATTTTGGGTTGTGTGTGTTTTTTTTTTGTCTTGTAGGAAAAAAGAGGTTTTTCAAATAAACACACACTCCAAAGCTTTAGTGAGAAAAAAAAAAAAAAAACCCCTTCCTCGTTTCCAAAATTTCTAACCTTTTAAACTAGCTCACTTGGTCCAAAGTTACTTTATGAGAATAGAGGTCTTGGGTTCAAGTGTTTCTTTTTGTTGAGTTACTTTTTCAAAAAACACATGTAACTTATGTTTTAAAGTTACTTTATGTAAAAGTGTTCTCACCCACTATAAAAAGTGAGTCACTTATAATTCCGAAGTCATTTTATCTTTTATTTAAGTTATAATGTAGTGGGTAGTTCATAAAGTACCATTGTAAAAGTGACTTTTACTTTTTTATAAAAGTGGGTCACATAAAGTAATTTTTTTTAAAAGTGAGCTAATTAGATTAAGTTTGGGGGGGGGGGGAGGGGTTTAAATATAACATTATCATTCACTTCCTAACATTCACGTAGTTCGTCGGCGTCTTCAACAACTTTTCTTCAAAAAGCCATAATTTCTTCATTTGGAAGCCGTTTTTTTGGAATTGGCCTATTTTTTTGAGATCTTTCCATTGGAACACTTAGTTTCAACATCTTCAGCTTCAGTTTCTTTTAAAATAGAAAGTTCATGCCTAGTTATTCTTGACAACACCAACTACTTCCAATGGTTATCCTACATTGTGGATTTACTTAGAAGTAAAGGTCTTTATAGAATATCATCAGGCCAATAATTTAAACTTAAAGATGACGACAAGCTAGCCAAATGGGAAAATAAGCAAGATCAAGCACGTGGGTTGATAGGGATGTCTATTTCTCCAAACCTTAGATTCCATATCACAGAACATCGTACCCCTGATGAAGCATTGAAACAACTCAATAATTTTTTTGGAAATAAAAGTGAAATTAGAGCCCATCAATTCAAAAATGAGTTTCTTACGTTGGACCCTGTTGTAGTAGCTACAACCACCCTTCAAAATTTTTCCTTAGATTTGTTTTGGAGCTTCCCTACCAACCATCCTCAACAACATGTCTTGCACCGTCAAGTACTTGAGCTTCAGTGGTTTTCTAGCAGCATGACAACCTGTGCATGATAGCTTGCTGCGTTCCCCTCATAGGCTGCTTCCCCAGACTTGGTCTAGTAGCTAGCTAAGTAGGTCCCTCAAGAAATTGCGCAATTATGGAGGGGAACCAGCCTTCCCTCCAGAAATTGCGCAAATTTGACTAGAAGCAAACTGGGCTCAGAAATTGCGCAATCCTACCTGTCAACCTTCCCTCAGAAAACTGCACAATCTGACCCAGCAGGACTGCTCAGCCTAGAAATTGTGCAATTTTGGGTAGCAGTCAGCTGCTTAGCCCAGAAATTGCGCAATCCCTCTGGGAAGCCAGCCTAGCTCCATCCCACAAATGGGAAAATTTCTCCCTCAAGAAAGCAGACTGTTGCATGTGCCACCGGGTTGGCTGGTTCTACTCGAGACCAAGAAAAATCGACTTGCATACATGGCCTACTATTTCCTAAAATAGAAAAAAGCAACATCCAAAAAGAATCCATATATTTTAGGAAGACAATTTTAGCAGCTCGAGGTTACATGCAAAGATCGTTTTAGAAACTTTCTTCCAAGTGTCACTTTTTCCTAGATTTGTGGCATGCGCGTCATGAACATCAAACTTATTTATTTGACGCTTCAGAGCTCACTTCTTCACATCGATCTTGGAGCTCTGACATCCTAGAGCACATCCAGAAGTCTTCGACACATCCAGCTCAACTATTTCCAGATAAGTCTGCTTAACTTGTCTTTTGCAGCATTTCTATCGCTTTTTGTGTTTTGGCTTGTGTGAGTGTTGTCTGCTTGATTTCTATGAACACTTGTTGTCGTCGACATGCATATTAGCTTTTACTAGCACCATTTCAGTTTTTGTTAGCATTTCACTGTTGTCACATGCATGACACTCTTTTGCATGAACGGTCACCGATTTGGCGACTCGCTTCACACACATGCATGTTTTTCCATTTTCTAAATCTTCCATTCACTGTTTGCATGCACATTCATTCACTCCTAGTTATACTTAGTATCGCCATGCATTCACATCCACATTTTCTTTCAGTTCCTCACCAGTGGGTCTGGGCAACCTTGGCCCAAAACTCTACCTCATCAAGGCAGCATTGCGCAATTCTGAGAGGGGAGGCTCTACCTTCCTCCCAGAAAATGTGCATTTCTACCTAGTGACTATCCTCTAGTCTTGCATTGCGCAATTATGAGAGGCAGTGACTGCTGGCCCATGCAATGTAGTCACTACGCTTGCAATCCCTGCCAACTAAAATTGTGCATTGCGCAATCCCAACAACCAACATGCTAGTTGGGATTGCACCTTGCACAATTCCAGCAGTCAACCAGCCTCCCAGTAGTCCAAACTGCCTTTTGTGCAGTTGTGGTAGCCAGTGTCCCGACCTCCAAAGAAAAATTGCACAATCCTTTCCAGTCAATCCCCAAGTATGTTGCATGTCATTCCTCAAATTTGCTTTGGTTTTAGCTGATAGATTTCTTGCCATGCATGTTGCCATGTCTCTAGATATAGCAGGTGTTTATCCATAGCTTAGCAGTTTAAGATCAATGGCCTTAAAGAGAGCAGGATCAAAGGACACCGACGGAAGCGTAGCTGGAGCAATAGTTGAGCGAGTGTCTACAAGTTTGCTGATCTATGAAGACACCAAGATGATTGTAGACAAGGACATAAAGATGAAATGGAAAGAGATCAATGATGCATTTTCAAGCACATTTAGGGAAGAGCTCGAAGACTGCCAAGTCTATTTTATGATTCACAAGTTTGGATTGTACTGGATTGCATTCAGGTATCCTACATTCCCTTGCGTGGACATGATACATTGGATTGTCTCGCACAATGATCTTGAGACAATGACATTGAGCAGTGTCAGCAAGACGAAGATTGGTACCTTCAGGGCACAGGATTATCAACAAATGTATCATTTTTCGAAGCCAATGATCACCATGGAGACACCCTTCAGGATACCTAGGAGCAATGCCAGTTCCAGGGATATCTTGAAGAACTGGGTAAAGGAGCTGGCCAAATTTAGGATGACACCCAACTAGGTTTACAAGACGAAGATACTACGAAAGGCGTATCAATACTTGGTCATATTTTCATCTCACTTGTATGGCCAAGAGAGAACGAAGACCTTCCCGCAGAGTTGGGTGATCACATTGGACCAACTCAACAATGAAGAGAAAGCATGCAACTAGTCTGACATGTTGGCTCACCGGCTGAAGGAACTGGTAACAAGGGCTCGACAGCTGCCCAAAGGTTAGCAAGAAGAAATATACATGTCCACTTCATCTTGGATGCAATCTGTGCCCGTCAAGAGTTCTTGGGCTTGAAGTGGGCACGAACATCAGTGGAGACCTCTGTGAACACTTACTGTAAAATGTTGTTTGAATGTAGCTTTAGAGGAGTTATCACACAATTGTTAGATCATTTTGTCACCCTGGTGTACAAGATGATATTTGAGCAGGATCCACCTTGCATGTCGAAGGCAACAATGGAGGTACTGATCAATAAAGAGGATTGGTATGCCTCACCATCCAACACCTTCATACGTATGTACAGTACGGAGAAGCCTCCGCATGTTTTGCCGAAGTTTGCCACGTACAAGCTCGTCATACAAGAAGTATCATACCACATCTCGGCAAGACTGTTAGCTAGGCTGCACCGAAAGAAGAAGGCACCTTGGCTCACTATTCTATTGCGGATCGGGTTATACTAGATACAAAATTTCAAGCATGTGGATGCCAAAGCGGAGGAGATCAAGAAATATCCATTCGACGCTCGAAGCTACAATCTATATGATCCACATTGTTTTGTAAAATATCACTACACGAGAGTACAATTTCAGTGGATCAACGGGGCGTATCATTGGGCGTAGGAATACCCATGGAGATATTGTTACAGCTTCTCTAGGCCCAATGAACCGGTTGGCAGCCCTGTGGAATGGTTAGGAAAGAAACATGAAGCAAAATCTAGGAGAGCACTAGCACGAGCAGCAGCAGAGATAAACATACCAGCGCAGGACAAAGGCAAGAGGAATATTGTGGACAACACGGAGGTAGAACAAAGCTACAAGTTCCAAGCTTACCAACTTGTGCAAAAAGCAGGTTTGACAATAGAGGTGAAGGGGCAACAACGTGATAGGAGGAACATGCAAAGGTAGAGAGAAAAATGGAGAATGGAGGAAACAGAGAAGGAGTTGCATGAGTTGAATGAGAAACTCTGGAAGGAACAAGAGCTGCACAAAAAGGAGAAGGAAACACAACAAGAACATGTAAAACAGTGGGAACAACAAGTACAAATAGATGAAACTGCGCTCGTACAGGCAGTAGACTCATCAGAATAGCTGGCACCAAGCAGGTAGGGTGAGTAGTCGCAGGAGCATGACTTTGCTCAAGAGATAGAATAATCACTCAAACAGATGGATATGAATATGGACCAACAAGAGTTAGAGAAATACATCAACCTCATGCCTCACCACTAGGAGGTTGACTCACCAGCTTCACTGGATCTGAAAGTGGAGCAAGTCCCAAGTGACCAAGGAGACACTGAAATACTTGGAGACAATCTGAAGGGAGAGATGAAAAACATCTCATTCGATGAGTCCCAACATAGAGTTGTACAATCTTGCAGAGTGTCGACTCTAGAGGATCGCACATCTCTTTCACAATTTGAGGAATGAGTGATCATGTCTGACATGCGCAAGTATCCAGCAACATTGGCCGATACTACCAGAGCATATGCTGAAGCCACTAGCTCGAGTGTTCACTTCTTGATAGCTGAGAACGAGTGAATGGCTAAGGAGTTACATACAACCAAGTGATCTGATAATCACCCTATGAGTGACCTCAGTTAAATATTTATTACATGAAGGTATTACAAACTCATGTGCTGGTGTGTGTCTATGTTATTTAGGCAATGGATCGATCAGATTGCAAATACACAGACACTTGAAATGGAAAACAACAGAGAAATACAGTAAGCAATATAAGAACACAAGGATTTAATAAGGAGTTCACCCTATCCTCCAGGTCTATGTCTCCGGTCCAGCTCTCAGTGGTGGCCTTCTTTTATTGCGTCTTAAAGCATAGAATTACAATGAAGGAGCTCCATGTGAGTCTCCTGAAACAGAATTTGCTTGGTACGGTGGTTCTTAGATGCCCCAAGCCACTAGAGTACACAGACTCTTTTCCTTACCAACTCTGTGACCTTTTGGTCTTTAATGGAGAGAGCCTGTTGGAGAGGTAAATCCCCTCTGCGGACAGAGGCAATCCCACTAGCCCAAAATGGGACTAGCAACAATCAAAACGCGCTACTACGCAAGTTCCTAGTTGTATATTAAAAGCGGATGACGAGAACCAACCTGGAGTCCAACGCTAATGTCGAAGACGAGTTGACAATCCCGTTCCCTTGCTCCGGCAGGTCACAATCCTTGCGATCCCCGCGTATGGATACCTGCACATGCAAAGAATGAAACGAGAACAAGCATAAAATCCACTAACATACAACTATATTTCAGTCAGAAAGGAAATAAACCAAACATTATCATGATGAACAATGAGATTGGAACCATAACAGTAGTCGTTTATTAATGAAATAATAAGCAGAGAAAGATACAACCAAGGTTCTGACGTTGAACCTATCCTCTGACTGGGCGAGCAACTATGTATGTCTTGCAATAGACCTTCTCTCTCTCAGGATTCCGGCAGCATAACCTCCCTATGCTTCAAGACTCTTACTATCACTCAGGACAAGCATAATCACAACTAGCATTACTCCAAAAACTAGCTTGTCTAATGCATGAGGACAGACTTTTATAGATGGAGAAGGGAGGAAGATACAATGCACCAGGACACTCATTGTGGATTGACATTATCTCCGAAAAGCCACTGTGGATAGATGTCAAGGATAGATGATGACTCTCGACCTCTATCAGATGGATTTTATCCTCAAAAGACTTCGTGATCTGAAGGGAAAAAACATATGGGTGCGCGTTTGTCCAAAATCATTACCAAACTTGGTTGGCGTGACTGTTGTTCTAAGACAGAGCGCCAATGGTCACACCCCCTTTTGAGGATTTCAGTGATTGGCGTGGATAAGACACTGTGGACCCGCGCCAATGGAAAAAGGGCACTTTTTAGGGATAATTTGCAGAAGGTGTCTTTAGGGAACATGAAGTGCATACTCAGGGGAACATAATGCAAGTGTTTTTAGACTATGTCACTGCTCACAAGTCCCGGAATGCGTCCTCCAATATATGGAAACAGGGGTAACAGGGACGGTGACCAATGGTGACAAATTACTGTGTAACAGATGCCCCCTAAAGCATGAGGCCCGAGAGAGAGAGAGGGGTGAAATGCTTTACAAGAACACATGTAGCTGCCGCCGAGAATCTGCATTGAGAGATACAATTGATAGCTCAAATACATGATGTACGTGGTATGGTCGCAGCCATCCATAAGAGAGTACATGATAATCTAGATCCATAGTATGGGCACAACCATCTGGTTAGGATCAATGAATTGACTCAGGTATGGTCGCAACCATCCAGTGAATGAGTCATGTATCAAGAATCACACCTGGATTACAACAGACACAATCCAGGGTCTTGCGCTCCATCTCGACCCGAACAGAAGTACAAGTTCAAGCATGTGAATATGTGAGCTGAAGTCGAACATGCATGAACATCGTCTGATTACCAGTCAATATTGGAAACTGTTAACAGACGCGAGAGGTACCACCAATAATGAAAATGGCCCTCAAGGTACTATAGGTACAATCTACGGCGTGTGAATTAGTGATCTGAAGTCGAACACCCGTAGAATCATTCGATCGGAGGCCAATGATGAAAACCTCACGTCGAACACGAAGAACCTGCCATTGAGGCATGCAGGCTCCAAGGCACCAGCAGGGAGTCTCTAGATCAGCTTGCTGGATAATGAGCTGAAGTCGACAGGAAGTGACCTTGATCGAAGGTGGGCCATAATGTTTCCCACATCATCGACACGAGATAGAGAGATAATGTTGTGAATCAAGATTGTGCGAGCTATCAGAGGGAGGTTGTTTCTTTGCAGAGGTCAACTTCTCTTGAACATATCGGCGGCACGTTAATGGAATTGGCAGTATTTGACATCAATGTATCAAAGGTCATGATGACGAGGCAATGAGCAGATGAGAGGTCAAATAGGGGTACCCAAGTCCATGGAAGCAAGTGAAAAATATGAGATGAGATATCCCCACCCGGACACGAAAGCAGAGAAGTGCCATGTTCAAGAGCGACATACTGCCGTCACGACGGTAATTATGGTTCCTTTTTTCCCCCGCCATTTCTGGCGAGTACCCCAATTATTTTTAACAAGCTTGATGGGGATAGCATATGCTTGTGGTACGTCATTTCGACAAAATCCGATGTCATTAGGTTTTAACGAGTCTGACAAAGGAAGAACTCGGCGTCTTTTCATGTTTAGAGAGTTTGAAAAGACAGCAGAAAAGGAAACTCCAGGGGTGTCCTTTTTCGTAAAGTTGTGTCTCTCGGGCCCGAAAAAGTATAAAATAATGCCCGAAAGAACCGCCCGACCATTACGATCGAGGAGTACTTTTCATAAATAGTGATTTCGACCTGAAAAAGTAAAAAAGCGATCAAAATCACGTCGTTTCGTAACCATTAACGAGTTTGAAATGACAAAAACCCGGTAATCTTTTTATGTTTTAACGGTCGACAAAAAGAACTTAAAATGACCGCCCCTTATTAACGTTTAACGAGTCAAGAGGAGTGACTTGGCAATCTTTTCCTCTTTAAATGGTCAGAAAAGAGCTGAAAGTAGACCTTAAAGTAACCTTTTCTCATGTTTTACTGAGCTTGAAAAAGTCAAAAAGGAGCTCGTTTGATTGCTTTGAGTTGCACCAACCCCTGTCATCATACAAAAACAGCGTAATACCCACTTTGACATAAAAATATCCCACAAATACTCAAAAAATATCATTTCTAATGTATTTTTAGGTCAAAAAATGCTATAAATAGTGAAATGGTAAAAAATAAAATTACTTTTCACTTTTTACCTTGTGAGTTTACCATTGGAGGGTTTTGGGTGCAAATTTCAACTGCTGATTGCGATCAATCCAAGAGATCATTCGAGCCGCCGTCTGCAACAGGTAAGAGGCCTCATCCTTAGCTTTGTTTTCATTCCATTTTTTAAGATTTTCATCCATGATTTAGTCCCCTGCAAGAGGATTTGCAATTTTATAGGGTTCCGCCATTGGCGCGAGTTTCCCGCACGGGATCGCGCCAATGGCATTTTTTGCCCAAAGGGGTCGCGACCTTGGCGCGACTATTTTAGAAACAGTCGCGCCAACCGCGCGATCTCAATTTGTCATAAATTCGACCGGTAAAATTGCAAATTCTCTTCAATTTTGACTTCACCAATGATCTAATGGTGGAAATTTCAACTTTGTGGTTGCAGGGATTCGTCAGAATGTCTATAGAATGGAGAGAAAGAGAGCATGATGCCGTGGATGCCATGGCAATGGAGGATGATGCATGCATGGATGCTCTGAGAGACTGTGGCTTGAAAATTTTTTTCCTCACCTCATACTTACGTGCACAACCCGAGCTGCTACGATTCATAGTAGATGCTTGGGATACAGAGGATCAGGTATTTCGCCTGAAAGACCAGACATTGGAGTTAGATGTTTCTGATGTCTATTTTATCACTGGTCTATCGCGGCGAGGTGCACGACCCATCTTGACTGGTAGCAGGCCTTCCGGTGAGAAGATGGGAGAGGTGATGGAAAGAGTTTGTCCTGGGGCACATTTTGGATCAAATAGTGCCAAAGTGGACATTATTACGGTTCCCGATCTGGTACTCCGAGTGATTCTATTCACTATTACCCGGACAGCTGGGGTACAGGCGCCCCACGAGGCTAGCAAAAATCATTTGCTGCTGGCAACTGAGTGTCTCTAGCCTACACTGTTTGATTGGGCCACGGCAGTAACAACAAACATCAAAAGGCAGCTTACCAAGTGTAAGCGTGATGGGAACAAACAGTTCGGCTATGGATCTATTATAGTGACTTTCTTCCTGGAGCGACTGCCGATATTCCGGGTACCGGGAGGTATAGTGGCAGATCCAGTGCCACGGGAGCCGAGGTTGAATCGATGGGCAGAACTTATGCCCAGAGGAGGAGGGGGCCAGCAGATGTCCTGGAGGCCCGAGTTCTTTATCTGGCTCCGTCACCAGATGATTGTCATCGAGGACTGGCCCTATGCGGGCACGGATTTTACTGGAGATCCAGACCTCCCATTGCCTGAGGGAGAGGACTGGGACGAGGAGCTAGGTAAGAACTCTTTGTGTTTTTGATGTTTTTACATATTCAAGTTTTTTTGCAATACATGTCCGTCTCTGACAACCTATATATATATATGTATACAGATGTTGGTGCAGAGCGACCAGCTGACTTGCCTCATAACGTACGGAGAGCACAACCTGCAGCCGACCTTCAGGCAGAGGGTGATGAGGGTGACGACCTAGTACAGAACCTTGAGGCACTGACTCGAGGTATTCCAGATTATGGCAGGTTGGCAGACGTGCCTAGAGCGTATCAGAGGCACATGGTGGGAGTATCTACTCGCGTCCATCGTCTGTTGAGACGCTTGGTGCGGGCGGTGACATGCTATCATGAGCATCACCGTGATTAGACGCCTAGGTTTCATTTTTGCACGTTTTTGAGGAACATGTTGTCAGCGGCTGTATGAGTTTTGGACATGTATTATTTTTTGGATTATGTAATGCGCGTGGCGCAAACATTATGACACACACGTATATATATACATATGCCTATTTCTAGATGGATCTTTTATATGTTATGCAACTGTTTGACACACATGTGATCTGATGTATCTACTGCATAACAAACGACCCATTGTGGAATGTATTTACACACACGCATATATTTTATTTTTACAAAAGCTTGAAAACACACATGGCAATCACGTATGCAAACTATGCTTTGATGGGAGATTTTATTTTTATACAAGCTTAAAAGCACATGGTACATATGCAAACTATGCTTGATGGTAAAGGAAACGGGCATGCCCCCCCAGCATCGTGTCTCAATTCGAGGTACATGCCCCCCAAGCTTCAGTCCATTGAAAATGGAGTGAAGGTTGACATAATGGTTATTGCGCTCGAATTGCACGAGCTCTTGTTTTATTGTTTCATTTTTTAAGGAGCTTGACACAGGGAAAGAACTATGCTCCAGACTCCTTGTTTCATTTTTGAGCGAGCTTGACACAAGACAAGGAACTGTGCTCCATCTCGACTTCATCATAATGAATGGGAAGCGGAGGCTTCCAAGGGTGCCGCCCCGGAAGGAAGGCCAATATCTTGGAAATCAGGGCCCAATGCCCCCAGGACACTATGCACGACAGCGGCATCGCTGGTCAAAGGCATGAGATAGGTGGCCACGTAGTTGACCTGCGGTGGGGCAGATGCAACTGGTGGATGAAAACCAGGAGGGGATGGCGCTTGCGCAGGGGGGACCCGTGGACGAACGAACGATAATTGATCGATAGTCACAATTCTTCCATTGTGTGGAAAGCAAACCACACGGAAAAGTGAAGAAATAAGGGCCCCCATGGCATAAACATAGTCACGACCAAGGAGAAGATTGAAACCTAAAGCACCTTGGGTAACCGATATGTCTATATAGACGGTCTTGCCTCCCAAAGTAATAGGGAACTTTGGAAGGATCCCTAAAGGTTGGCTAGTTCCTCCGTCAAAAGCCATCAGATTCGATGCTACTGGCACAAGCTGTGGGGAACCCAAAGCTTGCCAAGTAGTGGGAGACATAAGACTAACAGATGCACCCTCATCCAAAACAGTGCCAGGTATTGCCTTGTCATAGGCGTGTACCGTGACCCAGAAAGGCACATGGGATGGGAGGCGGAAGGTAGTCAAACGTCTCCAGTCGAAGGAAACAACTGAACTACTAGGTGGGGAATCGTATGATTGCCCCCCTGCTCTAAAGAGAGCGAAGTAGGACTCTCGGAAATAGTTGGGATAGGAGAGTCATTTCCAGACTTAGGAGAATCTGAGGAGACGAGAAGAACATGAGAATGATGCTCTTCCAAAATAGAGTGGTCGGCGGGTGGTGAACTCGAGTCGACACTCTTTCCGACCAATGGTTGGTCTGGAATAGGCTTGGCAGAGCCAGATTCAGGAAGAGGATGCTGGACAAGAGAGGAATCTTGGTTGATTTCTTTGTCAGCAGGGGAACGTTCTGAAATTGCAGAGAGACGTTGATAACCAGTGGGAAGTTGGGTTGAGGGAGCTGTAAGACTTTCCAATACAATAGAGGCTCTATCCATGAATGGACAAAGGTGAAGGGGATGATTGCCTTCACAAAGTCTACAAGGGATTCGAATCTTCCCTTTTCCCTTACCATTTCCAGGTGATAAGGTAACATCGCCATGATCTCCAGAGGACGATGCAGGGCGGTCCGGATCGTGAGACCATACTTCTAAATCCCTGGGAATGCCAGGACAATCGTGGAGAAGATGGTCTTCCTTGCACAACTTACAAGGAAATTTGACCTTCCGCGGAGGAGCGCAAGGTGGCTCGACTTGAGTTATACTTTTAACCTCTCGTTTAGGAGTCTTCTTCTTCTTCTTCTTCTTCTTCTTCTTCTTAGCCACCTGGTTACTTGAATCCAGACTTTCGCCAGGCGAAGTAGAAGATGAGGACGCAGCAATAGGCGAAGAAGGGGAGAGGTCCACCTTGGAATCAACATGATGTTGTTCGGGTGGAGGAGATGGTGGAACGGGAGTCATCACACTCGGGACCACCGAGGTTGAAAACAACCATACGGGCAAACCGATGGTTAACCCAGGCAAAGACAAAGTTGCTATATACTGAGCACCAACATTTCCAAAAGAAGGAAATGGACTAGGGTTTCCATCCGGGGGAACACCTTGGCCGGTGGACTCAGGGAAGGATGCCATTGAACGAGAAAGAACCCTACTCAAGCTAACGCAAGCAATATCTAACCGGGTAAATGTTATCGTGGCCAAATAAATTTTAGGACGCAAAGAAACAACTTGACCTTTTCATGTTTTAAGAGTCGAGAAAAGGACAAAAGATGACTCTAGTCTCCTTCGAATGTTTAATGAGCACGAAGTGACAAGACGCTCACAGGCACCTTTTCTTTTAAGGAGTCTGAAAAGGATCAAAAGTGACTACTCTGGAGACTCTAGGAAAAAGGTTTACCAAACAATCCGTAAAACTGCTTATACACCTCGGCAATCAGATGAAAACCAAGGACTTCCCGTACTGCAGTCAATCTTTCCGAATGCTGTGTTCAGTGCATTACGGCTTGTAAGGCGGTAGACTCGGCTTCCTATGGATAAAGGATGATAGCCTAGTGGGGTCTCCCATATATACGCGACGGTACGTGGGAGCTCAGTCCGTACTGGTACTTATTGTCTCTCAGGAGGAATCACCCAACCATTAGCGAGGCAATAGTTACCAGGTTTAAAGACGCCGGAACACGTCTCTAGCCTAGACCTCTAGAATATGTGCGTTAGGTTCCAATGCGTTGTTAGGTTCATTTGGTTTATTTTACAGTTGATCTTCAATTAAGTTTCATTTTTTTGGTCCTACCGCATGTGATATCTCAAAACTTCCTAAATGCACACTATATGCCAAAATCATATCATTTCGTTCAATGAATTCTAACTACAGGAGAGTTGAGATTTTCAAACAAACAAAATGCATAATAAGCAAACAACAAAGATCCTAATGCAGCTAATAACAAGAAATAAAACTTTTTCTTTTTCTTTTCTTTTTAAAAGCAACAAATAACAACAAATGCTAACTAATAGAATGCAAAAAGATCTTTTGTTTTTCTCTTTTTAAAATGGCATAAGGCATTTAAACAAATTTCATGAGATATTAACAAGCATAAACAAACAAAAATCACTCAATGTAAGGAGAACCAAATCTGAAATACCAAAATGAACTGTCAAAGCAACAAAAAGCGCACAGACCTTCAATGAACCATGTGATCTAAGTTCAAATGAAGTCAAGCAAAATACAAACAAGCTAGAAGTGAATTGCCCAGAAGCACGGAATAACAAGCTTTAACAACTACTAGTCCGGTGCGGAAAACAACCAACAAGTTGACTGGGTAATCAAACCAAAACTTCCCACAGAAGGCTTGACATGCAAAGCCCCTAGATGCTCTAGGGTTGGGATACAAAATCAATAGAAATAAGCAAACAACTGAAGGATAAAGGTAACAACCAGTCACACAGAGGTCCAACACACTTCCAGAAGCTGTAAAAGATGTACAAAAACCAAAATCTGAGCTTAAGGAGCTTTCAACTAACAAACTGGAAAAATTCACAGAGCTGGCGCGACTGTGAGCCTGCAACTTGCGCTATTCAGGAATTGGCGCGAGTTGCTGTTGTGCAACATGCGCCAACTGGCGTGACTGTCAGAGGAAAAAACGCGCCAACCGCGTTTGCTGACCCAAAAAATAAATACAATAGCTCAGGGTCTGGTCAACAGTACTCAGACAGGTCTAAAAGCAGAAAACAACTTCAAAGCTGACCCAGAAAGCTCATTTATCCAAGCAGGCAAGAGAAAACTAACATGCAAGACAAAACTCCAAGCCGTTCGGTTCATAAACCAAACCGGAGATCGACTGAAGTGGCGTTGATCTACTCCGCTAATGCAAAGCAATAGCGTTTCAAAGGCTGCCTGGCCGTGCTTCAGACTCCGTCCAAGGTTTATGAATCAAACAACAAATAGCTCCTCCCCAGTGGAGTCGCCAAATTGTTGGAGAGGTAAATCCCCTCTGCGGACAGAGGCGATCCCACTAGCCCAAAATGGGACTAGCAACAATCAAAACACGCTACTACGCAAGTTCCTAGTTGTATATTAAAAGCGGATGACGAGAACCAACCTGGAGTCCAACGCTAATGTCGAAGACGAGTTGACAATCCCGTTCCCTTGCTCCGGCAGGTCACAATCCTTGCGATCCCCGCGTATGGATACCTGCACATGCAAAGAACGAAACGAGAACAAGCATAAAATCCACTAACATACAACTATATTTCAGTCAGAAAGGAAATAAACCAAACATTATCATGATGAACAATGAGATTGGAACCATAACAGTAGTCGTTTATTAATGAAATAATAAGCAGAGAAAGATACAACCAAGGTTCTGATGTTGAACCTATCCTCTGACTGGGCGAGCAACTATGTATGTCTTGCAATAGACCTTCTCTCTCTCAGGATTCCGGCAGCATAACCTCCCTATGCTTCAAGGCTCTTACTATCACTCAGGACAAGCATAATCACAACTAGCATTACTCCAAAAACTAGCTTGTCTAATGCATGAGGACAGACTTTTATAGATGGAGAAGGGAGGAAGATACAATGCACCAGGACACTCATTGTGGATTGACATTATCTCTGAAAAGCCACTGTGGATAGATGTCAAGGATAGATGATGACTCTCGACCTCTATCAGATGGATTTTATCCTCAAAAGACTTCGTGATTTGAAGGGAAAAAACATATGGGTGTGCGTTTGTCCAAAATCATTACCAAACTTGGTTGGCGCGAGTGTTGTTCTAAGACAGAGCGCCAATGGTCGCACCCCCTTTTGAGGATTTCAGTGATTGGCGCGGATAAGACACTGTGGACCCGCGCCAACGGAAAAAGGGCACTTTTCAGGGATAATTTGCAGAAGGTGTCTTCAGGGAACATGAAGTGCATACTCAGGGGAACATAATGCAAGTGTTTTTAGACTATGTCACTGCTCACAAGTCCCGGAATGCATCCTCCAATGTATGGAAACAGGGGTAACAGGGACAGTGACCAATGGTGACAAATTACTGTGTAACAGAGCCCAATGTGGTGCTCAGTCCTGACAGATCCTCTCTAGGATGGCTTGAATCTCTCAAGCTCTCTAGTGCTCGATGCTGCCTTCGGTCAGCTCGGCCCTCTGTCTTCTGTTCTGCTTTTGCTTCACTGTCTTTCTTTTGTTTTTCTCTATTTTTTTTTCCTACTCTCGGGGTTCTCCCGTCCTTCTGATTTACATGTGCATGGCTTTAAGGCCCTTTGTTCTCATGGTTGTTCGATTCCTCTTCCACTTCCCGTCAGATCACCTGCTACAGCTTCACTTGGAGTTCCCTGTTCAGCATCATCATCAGGCTCACAAGGAGTGGCCACTTGTCCTCTTGCAAACTGCACCAGCCTGCTTCTTTAGATCAATTCTTCAGTTACGTCGTGGAATGAGTCTTCCGCCACCTTGGCGGTCAAAGCGGACCTCAAATTCCTATAAATCGTGGCTTAATCCCGCGTCGATTCTGCTTTCCCATCAGGCGCGATCTCAACCGTTAGATCTGGGGCCTCCAGATTTGACATCATATGCACGTTTCGCACGGTTGACTTGCTCGACCGTTAGCACGTGATTAGCGATGGTTTTCTCTCTCCTTCGCTTGCCACGCGTCAGGCGCTGAGTGGATTTTCTCTGTTTTCGCCAATTCCGCTTACCGTTTGAGCGTGCCCCTGATCAATACCACTGGTTTTCAAAGCGTGGGTCCCACCTTGTCCTTTCGCCTTTTCCCCATGGTTCTCCAGCTCTTCATGCGATAGAGCGCTTGGGGCTTTCCCATTTCGAGGGGTTCTTCCTGGCACATCAAAAACTACCTCTATTTCCCAATCCGGGCCTCCCAGGGGCTAGTTTCGCCTCCTGCGCAGTCTCCATGGGCCTTAGTCAACGTGCTTTGACCGAGGTCCTCATCACTCCACGTTGGCTGCTAACTTCCACTATTCAGAGCTATTTTTGACCGTTGTTTCTTAATTCTTTGATGTATGTCCCGACCTAATATAGTCATGGTTCTTCTAATAGTTCTTCATGGATCCAATTCGGATCACAACCTTCCCACTGAAAAGCTTTTGGACCACCAAAATTTGGTTTTTAAGCATCGACTAAGTGAGGGAATTGTTTTCTCACTTGTCCAATCTCAATCCACTTTGCACTGCTCGGCTTTGAACCTTTGAGCCCAATCCTGAGGTACTCCACATCTCCCCTGCGCGTCGTCCTCACCTTCCTGTCCAATACTGTGTCTTCCTGCAATTCATTAAGATATTCAGGTAGTAGGTCATTGATAGAAGGTAATTGACTATGCTCTTCAGGGTCCTCAATCATTGAAGGTTCAAACAATCTCAAGAAATCTTCATTTATGACTGAGTAGATGTGCATGTAAGCTGGTAGATCAAGGCGAAAAACATTTTCACCAATCTTCTCAAGTATCTTGAAGGGTCCATACTTGATAGGCTTTAGCTTCTTACCTTCACCTTGCATCCTGTCCTTGCTGATATACAGCGAGACCTAGTCTCCAACTTGAAAACTGTGCTCCATCAGATGCTTGTCATGCCTAGCCTTGTACTTGGCTTAGCTCTTTTCCAGCTGTTCTTGTACTGCCTAGTGGATCTCGTAGATTTGTTCAATGAACCTAGTTGCCCTGTCCACATCACTGTGTCCATCAACCATGGTATCTTTACCAAAAACAAAATCCAAAGGAGACCTTGGTGTGAAACCAAAACAGGTCTCAAAAGGAGATCTCTGTGTAGAAGAATGTTTTGCTCTATTGTAAGCATGTTGCGCATAACACAAATTTTCATCCCAAAGCTTAGGATGTTTGCTGCAATATCCTCTCATTAACTGGACACTGTCTTGTTAACTACTTCTGTCTGGCCATCAGTTTGTGGATGAAAAGTTGTGCTTTTCTTTAGTTTGGTGTCCATCAGTTCCCACAGACTTGACCAAAACTTCCCCACAAATCGGGTGTCTCGATCAGATACAATAGAAGTGGGTAATTCAAAATGAACCCATACATGTTCAAAGAACAATTTTGCAGTCTGTTCAGCTATAATATGTTTATTACAAGGTATCAAAATACACATTTTGCTGAACCTATCCACAACAACATGTAGATAATCATGACCTTTCCTAGACTTAGGCAGTCCTCCAACAAAATCCATGGAAACACTTTCCCAAGGGTGAGAAGGCACTGGTAAAGAAGTGTACAAGCCTAGTTTTCTGTTGCTGGGATTGCTTTTAGCACACATAGTACATCCTCTTACATATCTAGAAACTGTCTCATTCATTTTCAGCCAATAACAAAACCTTTGCAGCTGTGCAACTGTTTTACTTACCCCAAAGTGATCGGATATCAGAGAAGTGTGTGCTTCCCTAATTATCTTTATTCTCTCAGTTTGTGGAATGCAGAGTTTCCCACAATGGTATAAGAGTCAGTCCTTCACATGATAATCTAGTTCTTCTACTCTTTTGCCTTGACTCAAAGTTGCATATACATATTTAAAGTCTATATCTTGAGCATATTGTTCAATGTAGCTTTCATGTAGCATAGAATTATGCTTAAGTATAGTAGATGCATTTATAACAGGTCTAGATAGCATGTCCGCAACTTTGTTATGTATGCCCTTTTTATATCTGATGACTAAATGAAACTATTGTAGAAAACCCATCCATCTGTAATGTCTTGATTGCTGCAACTTAGTTTGGGAGTGTAGATATTGAAGTGGTTGATGATCAATATGTATTACTGTATCTTTTCCCATTAAATAATGTTTCCACTTTTTCACACTCTAAACTAATGCATACAATTCTTTATCATATTTAGGATAGTTAACTACTGCAGGATTAAAAGTCTTAGAATGATAACATATGGGTTTACCATGCTGTATCAACACTGCTCCCATGGCATAGTCACTGGCATTAGTTTGGATCTCAAATGGTCTTTGCAGATCAAGCAGTGCTAGTACAGGGGCTGTACTAATCTTTTCTTTCAAGGTGTCAAAGGCTTTCTGATGTTTTCCTCCCCACTGAAACACCTTGTTCAATCCTATTAAAGCATGTATGGGAGCTGCAATTGAGGAAAAGTTAGAAATGAACTTCCTCCAATATTGTGTTGCTCCTAAGAAGCTTCTCACTTTTGTAGCAGACTTGGGTTCAGGCTATTTTATAATGACTTCCACTTTAGAGGGATCTATTTTCAATTCACCACCCCCTACTATATGACCCAAATAATTCAGAGATGTCTTGCCAAATTCACATTTTGAGAGTTTAACATAAAGTTTTTCTCTTTTCAAAAAATCTAGTGTCTGCTTAACATGCTTTAAATGTTCTTCCCACATTTTACTAAAAATCAGAATGTCATCTAGATACACATTAACAAAATCATCAAGAAAAGGTCTGACTACATCATTCATTAATCTCATGAAAGTAGCAGGATAATTGGTCAAGCCAAAAGGCATAACCAGCCACTCATACAATCCCTGCTTGGTTTTGAAAGCAGTCTTCCATGCATCTTGCTCTGCAACTTTGACCTGATGGTATCCATTGTGCAAGTCTAGCTTGGTGAAATAAACAACTTCCTTCAATTGATCTAAAATATCGTCTATGCGAGGAAGGGGATAATGGTTTTTGATTGTTATCTTATTCAGTGCTCAGTAATCAATGCACATTCTCCACGAGCCATCTTTCTTTCTCACCAAAACTATTGGTGACCCACATGGTAATGTGTTAGGCCTGATGAACCCTTTCTCAAGCAACTCCTGCACCTGCTTCTTGATTTCAACATTCTCTAAAGCTGACAACCTGTACATCCCAATGTTAGGAAATGGAACATCTTGCTGCAAAATAATATCATGTACTATTTCCTTTTCGGGTCGCAGACCTTTAGGTTCCTGAAACAAGATATCATATTTTGAAACAACCTTTTCTATATCAGCTTGCTGTTTAGCATTACAACCTTCAAATACATTGGTTTTATCAGGTTTCTTTCCTTTACAACCATCAGTAAGAATTTTTGACATGAATTTATCATTCTTTTCATCTGCCCTGAGTTTATGAGAGTATAATTATTCTTTAGCTTATGAGCTCTTACAAAGTATTCGATTCCATCTTTAACAAGCAGATACTTGTTCTCAGCTCTATAGAAAATAGCCTTTCTATCATACAAATAAGGACTTCCTAAAACAATTCCACATATATCCAAACGAATTATGTCTAACTCCACCTCATCTACAAATGCTGACCCAAAAGAAAACTTGAGTTTGCACTGTCTAGTCACTTGTAGTTGTTCTTTATCATTCAACCATTCTAATGGGTATGGTTTCTTATGAGGTGTAGTTGCTAATCCCAATTTCTTCAGAAATTAAATTTACATGTGAGCCACTATCAAACAAAGTATCAATCTTTTGATGTTTGGAAGTAACTTGAATATGGAAAAGCTCATGTCTTTTTCTCTCATTTTCTTCATCAATAACAGATTGAGCAGAATTACTAGTAGATGCTTTAGAATTCTTACCTTTTATACCTATGGCTGCAATAGTTGTTTCATCTCCCGAGTTTGACCTCAAATATTTTTGAATAGCTGATACAATCTTTTTCTTCTTGCCCTCGAACTTCTTAGGTCTCAGCTCTGGATGCAGAATCCAACAATGCTCATCATCATGCCCATCCTTTTTACAGTGAGTGCATGAAGCTTTGATTTTCTGTGCAATGTTAGCCTTCCTTGCTCTCCACTTCTGGTTTCTTTTCTCCTTGCTCTTGCTTGCAGTGCGTTGGGATGGTCCCCCAACTTCTGGATTTCCATTCTTTCCTCTAGCTTCTAGATGAGTAGCTTGTACAGACACCTCATCTATACTAGTGGGATTAAACATGAGGATGGTATGCCTCATGTAGTTTCTGGTGAGTCTAGTGAGATTCCTAGAATCAATGCTCTCTTTCTAAATTCTTGAGTGTACCCTTGCACACTTTTCCCTTTCAACTGTCAAAGAGTTTTCCAACTCATCATGGCTTGTTGCATGTAGGCCAATGGATAGAACTGCTTTTTGATTGTAGAAACAAATTCACTCCAGACAGTGATAATCTTACCATGCCTTTTCATATCAGCTTGAGCTCTGCCTTCCCACCAAACCAAGGCAGTGCCTCCTAGGTGTAGGCTTGCCAGTTGAATCTTGCTCTTGTCTGAGTCGATGTTCTATATTCTGCAATAAACATCAATTTGTCTAATCCAATTGTCCAACTTTTCAGCATTTAACTCTCCATCATATATAGGTAAATCAAATTTAACATCTAGATTGATCAATGATGCCTTCTTGTTGTGCATGGGGCTATTAGGAGGTGTGAGAAAGATTTCCTCCTTCCCTTTTCCTTTGGAGTGGTCTTGGAAGTGAGACTCATCTTCTTCTTTGTCTTGTTTAGAACCTGATGAATCTTCATCCTTATGTTTTCTAAATTCCCTATACATTTCTTCTACCATGGACTTTATAGCTAGGAAGCTTTCTATGAATTGAGGGTTTGGCCCCATAAAACCTTCTTCTGACATTGTCTTCCGAGGATAGACTCTCCCAATTTCAGGATTAGTTTCCATGAACTCTCCTTCTCCTAATTTAAGCTTTCATCTAGTGAGCATTCAACAGCTAAACCAACACAAGCTTGTCTAACCTTACAGCCTAAAGCTCTGATACCACTTGATCTGATAATCAACCTATGAGTGACCTCAGTTAAAGATTTATTACATGAAGGTATTGCAGACTCATTTGCTGGTGTGTGTCTATGTTATTTAGGCAACGGATCAATCAGATTGCAAATACACAGACACTTAAAGTGGAAAACAACAGAGAAATACAGTAAGCAATATAAGAACACAAGGATTTAATAAAGAGTTCACCCTATCCTCCAGGGCTACTTCTCCGGTCCAGCTCTCAGTGGTGGCCTTCTTTTATTGCATCTTAAAGTAGAGAATTACAATGAAGGAGCTCAATGTGAGTCTCCTGAAACAGAATTTTCTTGGCAAGGTGGTTCTTGGATGCCCCAAGCCACTAGAGTAAACAGACTCTTTTCCTTACCAGCTCTGTGACCGTTTGGTCTTTAATGGAGAGAGCCCAATGTGGTGCTCCATCCCAACAGATCCTCTCTGGGATGCCTTGAATCTCTCAAGCTCTCTCGTGCTCGATGCTGCCTTCAGTCAGCTCGGCCCTTTGTCTTCCGTTCTACTTTTGCTTCACTGTCTTTCTTTTGTTTTTCTCTATTTTTTTTTGTCCTCCTCTCGGGGTTCTCCTGTCCTTCTACTTTTCCTATGCACGGATTTAAGGCCCTTCATTCTCATGGCTATTCGATTCCTCTTCCACTTCCCGTCAGATCGCTTGGTACAACTTCACTTGGAGTTCCTTGTTCGGCATCATCATCATGCTCACAAGGAGTGGCCACTTATCCTCCTACAAACTGTGCCAGCTTTCTTCGTCAGTTCAATTCTTCGATTACGTCATGGAATGAGTCTTCCGCCACCTTAGCGGTCAAAGCGGACCTCAAATTCCTATAAATCACAGCTTAATCCCTCGTCGATTCCGCTTTCCCATCGAGCGCGATCTCAACCGTTAGATCTGGGGCCTCCAGATCCAACGTCATATGCACGTTCACACGGTTGAATTGCTCGACCATTGGTGCATGATCAGCGGTGGTTTTCTCTTTCCTCTTCTCGCCACATGTCGGGCACTGAGTGGAATCGCTTCGTTTCGCCAATTCCACTTACCATTTGAGGGTGCCCCCGATCAATACCGCTGGTTTTTGGAGCGTGGGTCTCGCCTTGTCCTTTAGCATTTTCCCCACAATTCGCTAGCTCTTCATGTGACTGAGTGCTTGGGGCTTTCCCATTTCAAGGGGTTTTTCCTGGCGATGCGCGATTATCAAACACTGCCTCTGTTTCCCGATTTGGGCCTCCCAGGGGCTAGTTTCGCCTCCTGCGCAGTCTCCATGGGCCTCGGTCAGCACGCTTTGACTGAGATCCTCATTGCTCCACGCTGGCTACTAAATTCCACTGTTTAGAGGTGTTTTTGACCACTGTTTTTGCACATCTATCATGGATTCTGTTACACTCAACCCTCCACGATGTTTTTCGCATGCCGAACCTCTCAACATCACGAGGGAGTTTTTTGATCTCTTATTGAATTCACGTATGATGGTGAAGGCGAAGTAGACTGGCCTGACTATTTAGAAAACTTCTATGTATTCCTTGAGAATGCTGAAGGGTCCAATCTGCTGCTTTCATACACACTTCATGAATCCCCACAACGGTGGTGCTACAGTTTGCCTGTTGGCAGTGTGCACTCACTCGATTAGTTCTGTGATCTCATTGAATCTACTTTCCATCATTTTGATCTAGAACCTCTTGAACAAAAACTATTACAACAATAAAAGGCCCTGCATGAATCAACTATGGATTTTTGGCAGCGCTTCCGTGTTTTGCAGTTTGAAGCTTTGAAAAACCAAATGAAATTTTCTTATCTTTGGTATAGATTCGATTACTGTCTTAACAAATTAGTCCATACCAAGAAGGAGTTTGAGCCCAAGCCTCGTTCAACATAGTTTATTGATGGATCTGTGCAATCACAGATGGAAATGGTCGTTGTCATAAGCGATTGTCTACCATCCCCTCATCAAATAGCTTCACCACTGTAGAGTGATGCGGGAAAACAAGCACACACATTTGTTCAACTGTCACAATGCCCCAACATCACTTCGCTTAATTTTCACGTAGATTTGGTTGTGAGTCCATTGAGCTGTCACATGCACTTTGTACCTCAACCTCCGTCTTCGTACTTGGATGATCCTCTGGATGATATTGTCTTGTGTTCTTCCATTCCAGACTCTACACTTGTTGTGAACGAGGATCAATCCTTTGACGGAGTTGGTGTTGCACAACCAACATGCGCTGTCATTCATGAAGAGTGTGACTAGGAGCTTGAGCATCAACACTCGGTGAAGGATGACTCCTTTCTGTTCGAGCCTCCTTTGTTCTTTCCTGACATCTTTGGTGAACCTGCCATCCATGATTTCGCATGTGTATCTCCATCTACGGATGCACCCATTGTTGATCATTCACAGGACACAATAGATTTTAGTCCATCATCCGACAACAGAGAAGACCAAATATTCATTGAAAATCCACTTGATTTTTCATATGCTTTTTTCGGAAACACAAAGGGTGAATTTTCCTACTTCTCATCTACCCCTCTATTTGATTCATCAGATGATGAGGATGCCGCTGAAATCATTGACTTTTTTTTATCGTAGTTGTTGTGATCTATTTTCTCCCGTATTCGATCACGATGATGATTCTATCATAGTTGATTCTTCCAAGCGACCTGTTTATGATGATCTATCTATAGACGAAGTCGAAACTCCCCAGAATGTCGAGGCCCTTCAGCCTGAGCTGATGGTTATGTCAGGCCCTCATTGTCCTAAGGTTGGTTTCACTTCTGATCAGGAAATTGTTGAAACACCCAAGGCTCCTCATCACTCATCTATATGCATTAAAGATCAATCCCACACACAGATCATACTTCCTCCACTCAAACTACATGATCCTATCACTCATGCATTGGAGGAGTCTTGCATTGCAAGCACACATGCACGGCACAAGTTTTCTTTATTTCTTTTGTTTGCTTGCATGTCACAGTCAAGAGTATGCATATGCTTCATAGCTGCACATAATGTTGCATAGCACTGTGACAAGTCCACGGATTGCATGTCATGCACTTGCACTCACTTATGTTCCGTGGACACATTTAAACTTGGAGTGTGTTTGTCTTCATTGTTATATCTTTCTTGTTTGTTGGTTAGTAAAACCATGTTTCTGGCGGACCATACCTTCATCAACATGGGTCAACCAATGTGTCAGTGGATGCATTGGAATTATCACTTCACGTGATTGGGCCCATGCACCGTTAGCTTAGGAGTAGGAGTAGTGTTTTCTTTTGGTTGTTTTCTTGCACGATTGTTTTCTTACTTACCTCACATGTTTGTTTGTTTTCTTGCTTGTTTTCTTTCCGCTTTTCTTTCGCATTTACTTTTGATTTTTGTTTTTTTTGGCTTATTTTGTGCTCGTAGGTTAGTTTTGCATGAAACCATGTGTGACTCTTGAAACAAGATGGGTAAAGTACAAGAGGATTTGTGCAGTTATCAATACTTGGTTATCTGTTATTCTGCCTCTGTATGAAGAACTTGTTACCTTTAGTCCATGATATGTCAATGGGAAATACGTATTGTTCAAAGTGAACCTTGGTGAAAACACAAACTCTTGCACGCTAACTAGCGTCACCTACTCTAGTCAGTTGTTTTTGGGTTAACCCTTGGAAGCTCAGTCAAGTAGAGAAAGGTGTGGGGGGAAACCTTAACAAGCACATCAAAGGTATATAATAAACTACTTCTCTTAAGGAACAACCTCTTTTGTTCTCAATAAGTCGAGATCCCTCTTTCACCTATGAAATGAATAAGTGTTATGCACAATTATGAAAATGAAAATGAAAAAAATGAAAAGTGAAAATTTTTGAAAAATGAAAAATGAATAAGGTGAAAGGAGAGAAAGGCTTCCTGTGCAGAGAGGTGATGCAAGTAACTCCACCGGGGTACTGACCAGGCTCACTGGCAGTGGAGCGATGCTTGTGTTCTTGCGTGACTCCGCCGGGGTACTGTCCAGGTCTGCTGGCAGCAGAGCAACACCAGAGATGAAACTAAGACTCTGATGACTATACTGCTTATGCACCAATATACCCCTCATCCCCAATCGAAACAACTGTGTTGACTTGGCTTGGAATGTGTGTTGATCGACCAAGAGCTTGGCAGATGCTACATATTACAATCAAGCAAGTGTGGAAACCAAGATGAAAAAAGAACTGAACAATACTTCCGGAGGTGTTAGACTTGCTTTTCACGAACAAGGTCCATTCAGAGAGCTGGAGTTCTACTAGTGTGTCGCCAAGTGTTGTAGCGGCTACAAACACCCTCCAAAATTTTGCCTTAGCTTCGTTTTGGAGCCTCCCTACCAACCATCCTCAACAACATGTCTTGCATCGTCAAGTACATGAGTTTCAATGGTTTTCTAGCAGCAAGACAACCTATGCATGATAGCTTGTTGCATTCCCCTCACAGGATCCTTCCCTAGACTTGGTCCAACAGCTAGTTGAGCAGCTACCTCAAGAAATTGCACAATTATGGAGGGGAACAAGCCTTCCCTCTAGAAATTGTGCAAATCTGACTGGCAGCTAGTTGGGCTTAGAAATTGCACAATCCCTTTAGGCAGCCATCCCATCTCCCTCCCAGAAATGTGCAAATTTCTCCCTCAAGAAAGCAGAATGTTGCATGTACCATTGGGTTGACCGGTTCCACCCGGGACTGGAAAACTTGACTTGCATGCATGGCCTACTATTTCCCGAAATGGGGAAAAGAACATGAAAAAAGCATCCCTAGATTTAGGGAGATATTTTTAGCAGTTGGAGTTTACATGCAAAGATCGTTTTAGAAACTTTCCTCCAAGTGTCGCTTTTTCCTAGATTTGTGCATGCGCGTCATGATCATCAAACTTATTTATTCGACACTTCAGAGCTCACTTCTTCACATCGATCTTGGAGCTCTGACATCCCACAACACATCCAGGAGTCTTTGACACATCGAGCTCAACTATTTCAAGGTAAGTCCGCTTAACTTTTCTTTTGTAGCATTTATGTCGCTTTTTGTGTTTTGGCTGGTGTGAGTGTTGTCTGCTTGATTTCTGTGAATGCTTATTGTCATTTACATGCATATTAGCTTGTACTAGCACCATTTCAGTTTTCGTTAGCATCTCACTACTCTCGCATGCATGACACTGTTTTGCATGAATGGTCACCGATTTGGCAACTTGCTTCACACACATGCATGGTGTTCCATTTTCTAAATCTTCCATTCACTATTTGCATGTAAGATAATTCACTCCTGCTTACACTCAATATCGCCATGCATTCACATCCAAATTTTCTTTCAGTTGCTCGTCGGTAGGTCTAGGCAAGCTTGCCTCGGACTCTACCTCACCAAGACAACATTGCACAATTCTGGGAGGGAAGGTTCTACCTTCCTCCCAGAAAATGTGCATTTCTACCTAGTGACTTTCCTCCAGTCTTGTATTGCGCAATTCTGAGAGGCAGTGACTATTGGCCTAGAAAATTGCGCAATGCAGTCACTGGGCTTGGAACCCCTGCCAGCGAAAATTGCACATTGCGCAATCCCAACATCCAGCAGGCTAGTTAGGATTGTGCATTGTGCAATTCCAGCAGTCAGCCAGCCTTCCAGCAGTCCGGATTGCCTTTTGCGTAGTTCTAGCAGCCAGTCTCCCGGCCTCCCAGGAAAAATTGCATAATCCTTGCCAGTTATTGATGATTTCTCTAGACGCACTTGGGTATACTTCTTAAAATTCAAGAGTGAAGTCTTTAACATGTTCTTGGCCTTTAAGGCCTTTTTTTAGAAGCAATCTAGACATCAAATTCTTAAGCTAAGATCTGATAATGGTGGAGAATATGTTAACAACAAATTCATAAACTTTTTCACTACGCATGGAATTCAATTGCAACATATTGTTCCATATACTCCACAACAAAATGGTGTAGTTGGAAGGAAGAATCACACCTTAGAAGAAATGGCTAATTGTATGCTTCAATCCAAAGGACTTAGTCTTAAATTTTGGGCAAAAGTAATTAACTATGAAAATTACATAGTAAATCACACTCCTACTAAGGTTTTAAATAATATCACTCCAAAAGAAGCATAGAGCTCAATTAAACCAGATTTAAGTCACTTTCATGTTTTTGGAAGTGAAGCATGGGCCCATATTCCAGATGAGAAACATAAAGCCTTAGAACCTAAGAGTAAAAAATTTATTTCTGTTGGATATTCTGAAGATGTCAAAGGATATAGACTTCTTCAACCTAAATCCAAAAGTGTTATCATTAGAAGAGATGTAAATTTTGTTGAAAATATATCAACCTATGAGCCTAGTTCGGTGGATGTGCCACCTCTCTCTATCCCTTCTACTTCTGAAAATATTTCTTCTTCAGATGATGAAAACGAGGATGGCAATCCTCCCCCACCTTCTCAGAATCCTCCTTCAGCTCCTCATCTTCCAAAATGGGTATGTGCTACTCAGGATGCAGTGGGTGCTCTTGTAGGTGATCCTACAGATCAATGTCGTTCACATTCTCAGTTTGATAGAGCCTCTTCTTTATTGGCTCAATGATACATGGGTCCTTGTTCCTCTTCTAAAGGGATGAAAACTTGTTAGATGAAAATGGGTTTACAGAACCAAGTTTGGACCAGATGGAAAATTTTATAAACATAAAGGTCATCTTGTTGCTAAGGGTTTTTCACAAGTTGAAGGCATTGGCCATACTAAAACCTTCTCCCTTGTTGCCAAAATGAACTCTATCCACCTTGTTCTTTCCTTTGCTGCCTCTTTCAAATGGGAAGTCCATCCGATGGATGTCAAATCTGCCTTCTTGCATGGGGACTTGCATGAAGAAATCTATATGGAACAACATCCTAGCTTTATACAAACAGACTCCAGCCTTGTATGTTGACTTAAGAAATGGCTTTATTCTCTCAAGTAAGCTCTTCGGGCTTGGTATGCCAAAATGGATAACTTTCTTTTAAATACTAGATTTTCTAGGTGTCATTTAGACAATACTGTCTACACCAAGAAAGTGGGTAAGTCTCTTATCATTCTTGTTCTCTATGTTGACGATCTTATCCTAACTAGTAGTGATCCCAACCTTATAAACCATGTGAATTCTAGACTTAAAAAGTAGTTTGAAATGATAGACTTAGGACACTTGCATTATTTTCTTGGTCTTCAAGTCTTGCAATCCAAAGAAGGTATTTCCCTTTCCCAGTCCAAGTATTCTTGTGATATTCTACGCCAATTTCACATGGAATACTGTACGCCAACCCATTCTCCCTTTCATTCTAGAGCCAAAATTTCAGTCACTTGTACTTCCCTTAATGTTGATGTTACCTTATGTTGTCAGCTTGTTGGAAAAATTTTGTATCTGACCCATACTTGTCCTAGCCATTCCTTTATTGTTAGCCTTATTTCTCGGTTTATGCAAAACCCACATGGAATTAATTGGAAAGAAGCTAAAATAATACTTCATTATTTTTGAGGTACAATTCAGTTTGGGATTCATTACAGTGCAAAAACATCTCCTCTATTGGTTGGTTTCACTGATTCCAATTGGGCTGGTGGCCCTGATGATCAGAAGTCTACTGCAGGTTATGTCTCCACTCTTGGTTCTAGACCTATTACATGGGATTGCAAGAAACAAAGTGTCATTTCTCTTTCTCCAGCAAAAGTAGATTATCATGGCACTGCAAAAGCTAGTAAGGAAGCCCTATGGCTTCGTCAGATCCTGTCAAAGTTTGGTTTTCAGCAGCAACATCCGACTACAATTTGGTGTGATAATCAAAGTGACATTCAAATATGCAAAGATCTAGTCCAACATCAGCGCAACAAACACATTGAACTATACATGCATTTCATCAGAAATATCATTCATGACCATGTTCTTGAAGTGCAATATTGTTCAATCAATGATCAAGTTGCAGAAATCTTTACAAAGGCTCTCACAGAGGCGAAGTTTACTAAACTTCGTTTTATGGTTGGAGTTCAAGAAGTTGTCACTAAGGGGGGATAGGCTCTAATGCCTCATTCCTTCTCCTATTGTGTCAGATTGTACATCCTTCAATCCTATCCCAAGTTGTTCTTAAGGAGGGATGTTAGGATATTCTGGCACATAGGAAATAGTTAAGTATAACTTGGTCTAGTGCATAGTTAGGTAAAGAGTGTTTCTTTACTATGTAGTTTTTGTAACTTACAATCCGACGATCACGATATGTTATAGAAATGAAGTGATCTGACAGTTCATTCTCTCCTCACTATTACCGACACTTGATCCGTGGCTTAACACTTGATTGGTCCATGATATCTATTTAAAGAGCATGGAGGGCCATTTGTAAGGTGTTCGTTCATGAGAGAAGATTATGTAAATTTTATTTCCTTTACATTAATAAATTGCCTAAAGTGGCCACGTTGGCTCAGGCCATCGACTGTTTCCCTCTTTGAGGGTTTTAACCACGTTAAGAATACTAGTGTACCGATACGTCATCTGTTTTTGAGCGGTGTCCTTTGGTATTCTATTTAAGGAACTTACCCTGTAAATTCCTACATAGAAAAGGAGGCACCTGTTCTACTGAAAACTTCCAGTGGGAAGGAAGAAGGAACATAACCAGGAGTTACAAAAAAAGTCCAACCCACATTCAATCTTGAGAAGGAGCTTGAAAATAAAAATTCTTGTTCCTCTAACTTAGCTTCTAAAGCAGCCTAATTATAAAGCTTAAATCTCTCAATTCATGCATCCACCTACCTCAGCACCAACTCATGATAGTTTAAACCTCCAAGAGGAAAGGCCAATGGTTGTTTTTGGTTTGAATGTGGAAGAGTTGGATCCTTCTATGACACCCTTCTATGTGACCCTAGTAATCCACGGCCTTTTACAACATAATTTCATGTTGGATTTCGGAGCCTCACATAACCTCATGCCATTAACAGTGATGGAACAACTGGGCTTGGAGATCACCAGATCATACAAGGACTTGTACTCCTTTGAATCTAAGAGAGTTAAGTGCTTAGGGATGATAAAGGATCTGTTGGTAAACCTGGCTCAGATCCCTGTGAAGAGTGTGGTAATGGACATAGTGGCGGCCGATATTCCTCCTCGGTTTGGAATGCTCTTATCTATATCTTGGGGTTCCAAGATGGGGAGCTCTATTAAGTTAGACCCGACTTATTTTACTATTCCCACTTTTGGAGGCGAGAAAAGGAGTCTGTAGAGAGAATCCAAGTTTGTGAAAATTGTGACCCCTACTAAAGGCTCAGAAAATTCCCTAGTGCATGGGAAAGAAAGTGACCTCTCCTGCCTTTTCTTAGAAGAATATGAGGCCTTCTTAGAGGAAACATTAGTACACTTAGCAAGGTTGTTAGAGCACCAATGCACAAACTAAAATGAAGTATGGAAATTGTACTTCGATAGAGCAAACTCAAAAGAGGGAAATGGAGCTGTAATATTATTGGTATCACTGGAGGGTAGCCTGATACCCCTCTCATTCAAGCTTGAATTTGAGGCGAAAAACAATGTGTCAGAGTATGAAGCATTGCTCGTTGGGTTACAAATGGCAAAAAATATGAATATTGAATGCTTAATGGTCTATGGAGACTCTGAGCTGGTTGTACGGTAGATCAGAAATCAATGCCAAACCAAACACCCCAGACTGAGGACGTATTGGAATGAAGTGTGGGATCTAATTGATAATTTCTTCCTGGCCTTTAATATCCAATTTCTTCCTAGGGAGGGAAACAGGATGGTTGACTCCCTTTCCGTAGCAGCAAGCAGCTTCAGCCCCCTCAAAATCTGCTCCTTAGATATGAGGTAGAAGTCAGATACAAACCCTCAATACCTGATAAGGTCAAGCATTGGCAGGTATTCAAGGATCATGAGAAGGTGAAAATATTCATAGAATTTGTTGGGGAGTTCGCCCTTCCCACCATCGATCAAGAAGAAGAAGAAACAAATCAAGAAGAAACTGCATGGAAAGACATAGTGGCTGGGTGCACAATTTTGCAACTGAAAGGGAATACCATCCCTCACGGACTGTCCCCACTGGAATTATTTTTAATAAGGATGACATAGTCTCCAAACCAATGGCCTTGAAGATAGATGATCAAGTAAAAGACTGCGACATCAGATCAAAGGAAGAACACCAAATGATCAATCTATCAAAGGGAACCCCCTTGCAATACAGAAAAAGGTATTTAAATCTATTAAATATTTACAAGGATGTATTTGCTTAGTCTTATGAGGATTTGAAAGCATTTAATAATACCATCATTCAACATAATATTCTTTTGAAGAGTGGAATAAAGCCATGCAAACATAAACTCAGGCAGATAAATCCCCTCTTACTCCCATCCATTGAAAAAAAGGTGAGAAAGTTGCTACAGTCAAATATCATAGTGCCTTTAAGGTACTCTGAATGTGTGGCCAACCTAGTCCCTGTCCAGAAAAAGAGTGGAGAAATAAGGTTGTGTGTTGATTTCCGAAATCTAAACAGCACATCGCTAAAAGACAACTACTCGTTGCCCAAGATGGATTATATATTGCAGAAGGTGGTTGGCTAAGCTAGAATATCGATGATGGATGGATTCTCTAGCTACAACTAGGTGGCAGTCCACCCTGAGGATCAAAATAAAATTGCTTTCACCACCCCGTGGGGAACGTTCATGTATGCTCGCATGCCCTTCGACCTTATTAATGCATGGGTCACATTTCGGAGAGCCATGGACGTAGCTTTCGTAGGGGAGCAAGACAAATTCGTGGTGGTTTATTTAGATGATATCATAGTCTTTTCTAATACTAATGAAGAGTACATCCTCCACTTAAATCTCACCTTTGAGAAATGCAGGGGGTATGGTCTTTCTCTGAATCCTAAGAAATCTCAATTCTCTCTAAGTGAGGGGAAGCTACTAGGGCGCATAGAAGTGCAGGAGGGTGTGAAGATCGATCCTAAACGAGTCAAGTCCATAAGCCTTATTCCTCTGCCCAGGAATAAGAAAGAAGTCCAAGCCTTCTTGGGGAGAATAAATTTCTTAAGAAGGTTCATACCCAACTATGCAGAAATATTCAAGGGTATTATGAACATGCTCAAGAAGGAAACTGAAGTCAGGTGGAGTCCTAACCCTCGAGATTATTTCATTATAATTAAAGAAGCTTTGGGTGAAGCCCCGGTACTAGTTATCCCTGACTATTCAGTGCCTTTCTACATATTTTCTTTTGCCTCTCCACATACTATCTCCATAGTGTTGCTACAGAAAAATAAAGATGGTTACGAACAACCTATCGCCTTCTTCAGCCAAGTCCTAATGGATGCTGAGATGAAATATAACATATTAGAGAAACAAGCCTATGCACTAGTCAAGGCTTTGAAGGTGTTTCACATGTATGTGTTGCAATCGGAAATCACAACATTTGTGCCTACGATAGCAGTCGAGGACATCCTAGTGAAAGGAGATAGTGAAGGAAAAAGGGGTAGATGGATAGCTAAAATACAAGAATATGAGATAGAAATAAAGCCTACCAAGCTCATAAAAGGCTAGGGTTTGGCGAAGGTTTTATCTGAATCCAATGGCCAAGCTTTAGGGATAAACCTGATCACAGAGGAAGGCAGATCAGAGGATCATCAGAGTGGGCTTAAAACGTCTGAGGGGTCACCCTAGTATAAGATCATTCACTATCTCTTATTCTTGAGGTGCCCCCTGGGGCTGGATAAATCCAAATACCGAACTCTGAGATTGCAAGCGCATAAATATATCATATTCAATGTCCTACTCTACTGGAAGGACCCAACAAGGGTATTGCTGTTATGTTTGGTGGAGGGTGAAACCCATAAGGTAATTGAACATTTTCATAGAGGATTTTGTGGAGGACACTTCAGCTGGAATACCACAACACATAAAATTCTCAAGGAAGGGTTCTATTAGCTGACACTATTTGGGAATGTTCATTCTAGGTCAGGTCATGCCAAAAGTTCCAAGTGTTTGATGAGAGGAAAAATTTTTCTCCTCTCCCCCTGATTCTAGTACATGTGGAAGAACCTTTCAGACAGTAGGGACTTGAATTCATAGGAGAAATAAACCCACCATCCAGTGGCCAACACAAGTGGATATTGATTGCCACGGATTACTTCACCAAGTGGGTAGAGGTCATCTGACCCATAAATTCTACAGACCCAGTGGTAATCAAATTTATGGAGGAGAACATATTGTCTCATTTTGGTTGTCCCTTCAAAATTATCACTGATAATGCTAAGGTCTTAAAATCTTCCAAGTTCACCAGCTTTTGCCATAAGTTTAATATCATCATCAGGCACTCCAATACCTATTATCCTCAAAGGTAATGGCTTGGCTGAGTCCTCCAACAAAATTGTCGTAAGGGTGCTGAAAAAGACCATCACCAAAAAACAAAGAAACTGGGACTCCCAACTGAAGTTTTCCCTATGGGTCACCGGGTAACTTCTAAAAGATCCATAGGGAAATCACCTTTTGAGCTAGTATATGGTAAGGCTACAATCTTCCCGATCCAATTAGCAATGTCGGTAGCGATATTACTACAAGAAGCAAAGGAAGAGCCAAGTGCCTTAAGGCGAAGGATAAATTAGTTGGTCGAGCTTCAGGAGAATAGAGAATAGGTGGGTGTCAATTTATCATATTACCAACAAAAGATGAAATCCTTGTTTGACGAAAAGGTTAAGGATCGATTGCTTCAATTAGGAGATTTAGTTCTCCACTGGGACGTCCGACGAGAAGACAAAGGAAAACATGGAAAATTCAACCCGCTATGGTTCAGCCCTTTCATGATTGTAGAAGAAATAGGAAATAACACATACATGCTTGAGAATCTAGATGATGAATCTTTGTAACTACCAGTAAATGGTCAGTTCCTCAAAATTTATTTCTGAAACTAGAGGTACATGTCTCACACCCATTGTAAATACTGGTGTGTGTACTATAATTGTTATATGTAATTTTCAATTTATGTTAAAAATTCCATTTGCAAAGAATTATTGTTTGTTGAAAAATGACTCTATGCCCAATGTAAGGAAAGCTACTAGTCTTTAGGTTCTCAGCAACTTGCCAGCAAAGCATTTTCCCCAGTTGGAGCCAATATTCTCACTCACTACATTATGAGTTTTCAGTTGAACAAAGTTTCCAAAGAGTAGTGAATTTTTAAGTCATTTTTCAAGCCAAAAGAGCACTTTAAGCCACATCGGAATCTCTCCGTTGCATAGTTCCCAGAACGAGCTTTCCAACGGTATAAGGAAGTCCGAAAATGGCCTTCTGGATCAAAAGATATGGCCTGTTAAAGTTTAGAGGGTCTGTTGTCTCTTAAAGGGAAGGAGAGAAGGATATCAGAGGTTCGGGCTCATCGAAAATCGCAAATCGGGGCTTACTGAGGCAGCCCCAAAGAGTAAGACATCCAAATTTGTGGTCGGTCGATTGCCGATATCGTAAATCACATATCGGTGATCACACGCGCAAAGGGGTGGCACACAGGCACTTGGCCATGGAAATCGCCGATAGCTGACATCGTAAATCTCAATCGGTGGATCCAGGCTCCAAGCTTATCGATGGTCAGAGGCTCCAGGCTTATCAGTGATCAGCGGGTCAGCAAGGGACCGGGGTACCACTCTAAAACATTGCAATGCCGCGATTTTGTGATAATAGCGTTAAATCGTTGGGGAAGGCCAAAATCATTTAACAAAGGAAATCCATGAAAAACTAAGGGCAGACGGCCCCTTTCTCTCTCCTATAGGAGGGGGCATGTGGTGCAATACCATTGGTCCATATGATGACATGGAAGCTGACATCACAATGACATGATAGTACGAAGGACACGTGGCATGAACATTTGGCATTTTCAGAGGTCCTAAGAGGGCATTTTTGGGTGACACATGTCACCACTGACAGGGTGCCACATGGCAATGATGACATCATCCATAGCAATCGCATATCGGCAATTGTACAAGTCAAGTGCCTCCTCCACTGTACTCCCTTCTGATGTTGTGATTGCGATATGCGGGAACCCCCCAGACGTGATGTTTTATAAAACAGAGTTAAAAAAATTTTCAAGTCCATCCCTTTTTCAAAGGCCACATATCTATTAGAATCCCCCCATCTATGGACGGTCTAGATCAACTCCGCCCAGATCAACGACTGCTAGGCCTTTTTGGACCCCCCCGCCATGTTTCCCTTTATCAGCAAGGTGGGGGGGTCAGAAAAGTGATTTCCTCACTAATCCCCTCCACTATGTATCCATCTCATATCATTTCGCACCCCCCCTCACTTACCACTTACCGCTCTCGATCCCCTCTGTAAAACCCACTCATCCTCACATTCTCTCCCATATTTCAATTGCGATACCTTGGGTGGACCCAATCCCATAGATCGATGATCACAAGGCTTAAGGAAAGGTACGAAAAGCAAAAGTTGTAAGTCAAAGGTATTCGAGATTTCATGTATTAAAGGAAAAAGGCTCTGGACAAGATTTTAAAGGGCTCTAGCACCCTTGGGCTAAGCCCTCAGTTCCAGCCCACCTAGTCATATGAAGAAAATTACGAAAATGAGCTGAAGTGAAAGGGGATAAGGGGGATCGAGACTTGTTTGTTTCACAATGTTTTTTACAGCAAAAGGGCCGCATGGGAAAGTCCTCCATATTGCCACCAAGAGAGCATCACCAAGTATATCAGGATGCTGATAGTGTAGGATAGGGCTTTAAAGTCATGATGGGTCAGCAGCTATGGCTTTAAAGAAAACTGGTGGTGCATTCAAACCCGACATGGGTTGATCCATAAAAGCCCATTGTGACACGGAACTAGGGTTAGCGCTGACAGGAATTAAAAAGGACTTGGTGGATTGGGAAGACTTGATTACCCAACATGGTCTCCCATACAGAGGGGAAACGAGGTACCATCGAGGGGTCCTTTGTTTCGGTACTATAACATGAAATGGATAACAGCCATTCCCAACTTTAAAGGCAGAATGGTTCAAGAAGTAAAGGCAAAAGCGACGGGAGTCGACTGAGTAGCATAGGAGGCCATATCGTGAGCACAATCCAACCTAAAGCAACAAAGATCACAGGGATGGGCATGAAGATATATTCTTATCCTGTTCATTTGATTTTGACTGAATTGTTGTCCTATAATGTGCCTCCCTTCAATGAGGCAATTAATTTTGTAATGTTCTTGGGCCACATAGCCATCCTTGGCTGAGATAGCTAATCAACCTGACAGCTAAGACCCGACCTAAGATTTTTGATGTAATGAATTATCAAGGCTTCTACTCTCCTGATAAATAAGAGGAGGGAAGACTTAAGAAAGGTTCAAAAATTCTAAAGAAAACACTACATGTTATTTTCAGACTGTATGGCTTTGTAATACATATTTTTCAGAATATCAAGGAAATGGTGGTGATTCTCCCCTCAAGTATTACAATATGTTATCCCTCTGTTAAACCCATTTTATGTTCATGTTTCTTCTCTGAATTCATGCAAGCATAGCTGCTATAAATATTTCAAACTTCCTCACAAATTCATTTGTATCAATATGTTAATGAAAGTGCCTGTAACTATATCACAAATTCATTTTTATCGACATTGTTAATTCTTGTGCCTGTATGGATTATTGAAGCTATATTTGAAGCTGCGCTACATGAATCATAGCATTCAATGCCTCCTTTATCCATTATATCTGCTTGTAACTTAAATAAGCACAGAAATTCTTAATGCCTCAAGCTCTATGTGTTAAGTGTAGAATTCTTGAAGCCTTATGCTCTATATGATGAGTTACTCCTTCTCCTTATCCTCTATCATTGGTCTACAAAAGCTTATTAAATTGTAAGTCCTTGAACTACTCGACATTCACTATTTTACGCATATTTTTGAGATTTGTATATGTGAAGAAGGACCAAAAAGTCATGTTTTACTCCTTTATGTGAATGAACCAACCCATTATATATACATATAGAATGTAAGTGAGGTCTCCATTTACTGAGAATCATTTGAGACACTGCAAAATTTAGATGTGCCCAAGCACTGGTCTTGTAAGCAATTCGAAGCTGTCTCTGGGAGCTATAACAACCCCTAAACTGAAGGCATCTAAGGAAGTGAAGACAGGATTTAACATGATTCAAGTTGCAGAACTTGAAGATGCACATGGAGATTATGTTTCTGTTTTGGATGAGGAATGGGAAATGGCAGAAATGGGAATGGGGAATGGTTCACATGCTCAGGCAGAATCACAAAGGGATACAACAAATTCAAGTGATAATAACCAGACAATGGATCTGCCTAATAGTTATCATGAAAATCATTCTAAATCTACACTGTTAGAGGAAGCAAGCAATGACAATGAATTCGGCATGCCCACTCGAAATGATATGGAAGTGTACCTTTTGATTGTTCACATCTTGTAGTTCCTATCAGCATGTGAAAAGGGGATGATACAGGGGTTTGAACTTTGAGAAATGTTTATGCAAAGCCTAATGTTAACTATGAAACCTAGGCTATGAAATCAATCAAGGGAATACTAGTTGGTGAACCACAAACTGACAGGTCAAGGAAGACAACATTAAGCAAACATGGTGTACATGATTGTGACAGGAATATGCCTAATGGTGTTCAGTTGTCCTTGCTGATTTAAGCGGTTCTTTGTAGAATAATTATGAGTATTGTGTTAAGGTCATTCATTGGTTGGAACACAACGATCATATTCAGAAACATTTCTGTAAAAAATTCCTGACATGGTTCCACTTGCGAGCAACATCTCAAGGGCGGAGAATTGTCAGGGTTTTTTTTGACACCATGTTAGATGATTCAACTAACTTGGCTGGATAGTTGGATGATACTGTCTCAGAACGTATCTGCAATAATGAATTCGGCATGCCCACTCGAAATGAGATGGAATTTGTACCTTTTGATTGGTCACATCCTTTGGTTGCATTGTCCATCGAGTACAAAACATAGAAGCTGAGTTTGCATTCTGATTCATATCATTTATTAGGACTAATTGAATATAAATTGATCTCAAGGAAAGTTATTTATCTATTCTCCTAACCCCTTATTCTTGTGTAGTATCATCTAATATTCAACAATGGTCAAAATAAAGCACAAGATCTTCATATTCACAAATTTTTAGCCGAATGACCAACCTAAATGCCAAAAAAATTATCCTCTATGTTTCTATTTTGGAAATATTATGTGTAATGCTTGGGCCCGAGAAAAGGGTTTTAATGGCACATCTGAATGTCCCAACAACAATTGGCCCTCTTACCACAATCCTTATTGTGAAAAAAATTAGGGTTGTGAGTCTGCTAAGCCAGTCAACTCCAGTGACTAGGGTGTAAATTCAATTTTGACCCCTAAACTAAAGGCATCTAAGGAAGTGAAGACATGATTTAACTTGAATCAAGCTGCAAAACCTAAAGATGCACATGGAGATTTTGTTTCTGTTCTGGATGAGGAACGAGAAATGGCTGAAATGGGCATGGGGAATGGTTCACATGATCATGCAAAATCACAAAGGGATTCAACAAATTCAAGTGATAATAATTAGACAATGGATCTACCTAAAAGTTATCATGAAAATCATTCCAAAGCTACATTGTTAGAGGAAGCAAGCAATGATAATGAATTCGGCATGCCCACTCGAAATGAGATGGAACTTGTACCTCTTGAATGTTCACATATTGTAGTTCATATCAGCATGTGCAAAGGGGACGATACAGGGGTTGGAACTATGAGAAATTCTCATGCAAAGCCTAATGTTAACTATGAAAATTGGGTTGTGAAAACAATCAAGGAAGTCCCAGTTGGTGGACCACAAACTGGCAAGTCAAGGAAGAGAGCATTAATGAAGTAAATCTATAGGTACAAGGGGAGACTCCATGATGGGTAGTGTCTCAAAATACATAAAAATAAACTAACAAACCTCAACAATTTCCAATTTTCTGTCACGGAACTCCTGGCAGTACAAACCTAAAATCATTAAAAACTAAAAACAACGGTTTCTAAAGGCTACCCACTCCATTTTGAAATTTACCTGTAGAGTGCCCAGTAGATTCATCCAAGATCTTGCCATTTGAAATTTACCTACAAAGTGCCCAATAGATTCATCCAAGATCCTGGACGACATAAGTCCTCGCCACTCCCATGTGACATCGCAGAGCAGGCATGTCTTTGACATCATAGGGCAGTGTTCCATAAAACCTACATAAGTCGCTATTCATATGGTTTCAAGGAGGGAATATAGGTATTGTTTCATTTATAAAGAGAGCTTTGATCCAACAATGGAAAACATTTTAATCGTCGAACATTAGATCATACGGAGCATAGTAAGACATGGAAGACAAGAAGGCAGTTGATTTCAAAAAGAAATGCCTTCTGGCGTAATTAAAACAATTGGATGGCCAATATACTTTTATTCTTTTTTACTTTATATCCAAATTTGAATACGACTCATCACCCATCCCATTCCATCACATTCCATGGTAAGGACACATCAAAAGAGAACAAGCAAAATATTTCCACAATCTAGATTTACACATATTGAATCACAGGAAAAGGAAAGAAGGCAAATCTAGCCTTTTCTTTGCATTGTATAAACTTATAATCAAATTACAGAGTTGGTAGTAGAAAAAAAACCTGTATACCCATGATAATCAATAGAAATAATAACAATAAGCTGCAATTTTTACAGTCTTTCGCAAATCATCCTTGCTTTGGATGACGAAGAAAAAATGAACAAGGCTCTATAAACTATAATAAATAAGATACTAGTATTGCATAATTTTTTATAGTTATATGAAGATGCTTCTCGAATCAAGATCATCCTTTAGATGAAGGTTTGAATGCCACAACTTCTTGATTATTCTTCTTGGATTAAAGGTATTGGAGGATGAAATTTTTCATCATGCAGTGCTACTTCTCTAGTCATGGACGTTAGACCACAAGACATGCGGGACTCAACTTTCCCTCCTAACCATTAGACCACATCCATAGGACTTGCTGATTGGTTTTCCCAAAAAAAAACAATGTGACTTTGCACCATGAAGGCGAGAACAAATTTAGAAACCCATATTTCTTAATTTTTAAGATCGTGAAGCCTTTGCATATACTCAGGAACATATACTAAATCATAAATGATGGCCATCCTTCCTGGATTTATAACCCTTACCACTTCTTGGAGTGTTTTTATTCGCTTGGCTACCACGATAGAGCTCTTAAGCCCGAATTGTTTGCTCATTGTGTGAAAAAATTCGATGGAGACCACCACGTTGAAGAATTTTTCCATGAACAATAGATTCTGAGTGTCCCTGCTTCTGCAAGTAACATATTATTGGACTCCTTCAATGATCCTCATTCTCAGAGTGGATGACAATGATTTTTGATCTTCGGGCCAGAGATACATTCCCACTACCCGCATGCTACTGCCTTCTTTCTTTAGGTGCATTGCTGCAACATTCATAAGTCTCCCACGCCTGCATACGATGTCCAGAGCGGTCTTCACATTGCACTAATTTCCTCCAATGCATGCTATTCTCCGCGACATCTTCTAGCGAAGGGTCACATCAGAATACCAGATATATGCCACCGTGAAAAAGAAACAAACTACCACCAAAGCCATCAAATAACCAACAAAACTGACTGCGAAGCTACAAAATTGAATGGGGAAGAAGGGGAAAGATTTCACCAGGAAGTGACATATTTGGCCAGAGTAGGTCATGAATAAAAAAAAGAAACAGTGAGCACAGAGCCCTGGAGAAGAGTTAAAACTAGTAAACGCCCCGTGCTTTCCTTCGTCGAAAAACGTGAATGGTAGCCACCAAAGCCTACGGAATAATAACTCCAAAGTATAGAGCCCAACTCAAATAAATCTAATTTCTTTCGAGTTAATTAAAAGTTGAACACACACATCAAGTTTTGGAGCTTTAATGGGACAACACAACAGATGCTAGCCGCATAGGAACCCAAACCCAAAGTTTGAGCTAAATTTTTTTATTACGAGCTTGAATTTCTTTTGTACAAATTAAAATTAAATGACATAAAAAAGCAGATCTTATATCTCAAGCAGTGACATAATAAAAACACCACATTAATAAATAAAGTTCACATAGAAAAACTATTAAATAATTCTTAAAGTCCCATTTAATTTTTTTTTTTTAATAAGGGATATGAAAGATGATATTTGAAGAGCCAATATATAAAAGGTATTATTAATATTAGGTACCAAATTTTAATATATATATATATGAAAATTAGCATTGTATTATTTTTATAGCAAAAAAGTTACAATTTTGCGTATGTTAATGACATTCCTATAATATAAATAAATCAAATGCTTGTATATATCAGCTTGATATTTCACATACATAACCATAACCACACCCTAAAACCAAATTTATATATATCTTGTATAATCATCCAAAAATCATTTCAAAAACACGAGCCTAGAAAATATTTTTTAGTGGAAAATCCCAAATCATCCATATGCAATGTTCCAAAGCATGATGCCAATAAGAGAAGTCAACTCCAATCTCTGATAACCATCCTAGATGGAAATCAATGACAAAATTGATAGCAAATTTCAATCCATCCCAAATGCAGCACCACTTGTTACCTTGGGTTCTTCCAAAAACCATTGAGCATTGAAACACATAAAGCCCAAGATGTAACTAGAAAAACCACAAGGATAAGCCCAAGATGTAACTAAAAAAATCACAAGGATATATATATACATACATATATATATATATATATATATATATATATATATATATATATTGATTTTCATGAAAGTGGAGGCTCTTTGAGTGGGAAACTCTTGAGTTGGAGTACTCTCGTCTACTTGCTAGTGATTTTCTTCTTTCGTATAGCCCCATCACAGCTCGCAGGTGCATAGAGAAGAGGAGTACCCAAGGAATAGGATGGGAGGTCATCTAGTCAGTCGATAACATTTGGTCGAGACACAAAATTTCTACATTTGCATGAGGACTAGATCAAGATATCGCAAGGAATCAACTGATCTGAGTTTCAAGTTCGAACCCCTTGGTGCATGGTATTAATGGTTCTTAAAAAATATTATACATTAATTGTTATTGGTTGTAATAATTGTTGAAATGTAGAAGCTAAAGAAATGTTTCATAGTGCAAAATTCTTGGTTAATGGAATGTGTATCTTGATATATTTATGTGTGGATAATCCATTATATTGGTTGGTATTATTCAATGGATGAATTAATTTAGAAGAAGATTTTACTAATGGTTATTATTTTTTTAACTCAGTATCCTTGGAATTTATAACGTATTTTTCTAACAAGGATTTTGTATGCTATCTATCATGAGTATGAATAATATGTTTAAAAACAAAAAATCTAAGGTACGTAGGAGGGTTCCTACAGATTCAAGAATCAATAATTTGCTAGCATATTTGGTACTAATAAAATTATTAATGTAACATACCCCCTACTAGCCGTAGCCCCGAATAAGTGTAGAAGGAGGTAGTTACTATGATGACCCAACCTCCAATGTCCTGTTATGGAAATGTGGTCTAAATTTTTCATTCTTTTTCAACTGCTTCAGAACTTAAAATGGATAACATCGTTGGGTTCGTCTCATCTAGATTTTTCCAACAATATAAATTTTGTTCCAATCTAGTTTCTGATTAAAGTCTTTGGCAATTAAATAGTGCCACATCATCAAGTGTGCCATGTGGTCCCCATGTCACTGTCAAATTACATGCCACCTCATGCCAATTGGAAGCTACCGACCCACTCATACTAGGTCATGTATAACCTCATTCTATGGTCCCCACAACCCACTATAAAATAGTATATATGTATATACACTTTACGTATGCATGTCCATGCCCTCTATGGCGACATCACCCCATTGCATAAAGCCTTGGTAGGTTCCCATCCTATTCCCCACCAAAACTGGTTGTTTCCTCAAGGCTATGTGGCATAACACATCTCACTATGGGACTTGGTCTCCCCCTTGTCCCATAAGTAGACTCAATCGCACCACATGACGCTCGTACCCACTAAGATGGGCCCACATGCCACGTCACCCTCAAACTTAAATTTCAAGCATTCTACCGTGTGCTCTTTCCAAAATATCTAGGGAACAAGGTCCAGGGTTATGTTATCAGTCTTGAACGTCGAGGTGACATCATCTTGTGTCACACCTTCCACATAGACTAGTTCCCATGTAATCTTTGAACCCCTAACATTCATGGTTTTCCCATTATATGAAATTTGGAGCGATTTCCCACCTTATTAAGATGCACACCCATTTATAGGCCCACCATGCCACATTACCCAGACATTCTAATCCCACCAAGGCTTGCCTAGCCCTCTACCAAAACCTTCAGGGAGAAGTCCCAAAGTCATTTGACGACTATGAACATTCACCCTTCAACGACCCATATTTCTATTACTTAAGAACTTGGTCACTACGCCCAGTCACACCCAGTAACAGGGTTGAAGAGGGTTAATCCTTTTCCTTTCAACATCGAGTGTTTTGGACTTAAAAGGAATTTTAGCCTTGTGCTTATGCTTGGACCTTTGTTAAGGTTATTGTCGCATAATCTATGGATATATGTGGGTATAAGTAGGCCCTTTTAGGGCTGTCCCTTTTGACTTTTTTGCAAGAACTCGACTCAACTTACCCTGTGGCCTGCAAGTGTGTGTGTGTGTGTATGCTAATCTTCCCGTACTTACAATTTGGAACCCAAGGACTACCGACCTCACCATTTTCATGGGGCCATTCAACTAATTAATAGAGGTCGACAATTGATCCTGATCTGTTCACTTCAAATATGCATCCATAATTGCATTTAAAAGGGCATGTAACCATAAGATGCATACACATAAAAGAAGTAGAAATAAATGTAAACCATGATAAGCAAAGACACAAACAACTTGATAACGGAGTTCACTGAGGGTGGGCTATGTCTTTGGGCCCTGCTCAATGTGGGGAGGCCTCTTTCATTAATCTTCAGCGAAATAAAATTACATGCATGTAAAAAAGACACCTTATACCTCCACTTTTGGGGATAGCCTGAAAATGCACACCTATGCTAAAGAAAATGACTACACCATTGAATTCCTAGAAAAAAATTGTGAAAAATGACTTAAACCACTTTCTGCTTCGGTCAAAATCTGCACCCCTGGGAATCTCAAAGATTCTCCAAATATCCCTTCTCGTGGGTTAACTAGAATTCAACTGCTCAGATGAATAATCTGATCATATCATCACATTCTTGGTGAAAAACTAAGAAAAATGAGTATAAAGTCAGCTTGGTTCTGAAACTGTTAAATTCGAGCCTTAAGGGAATATTTTAGATTCCTGCGTCAAGGTTCCACCTTCAACAACATGTCTCTTGAAAATCCGCTACTCAGATCAGAAAACCATCTGCACCATCAGACTCCTGGCGAAATTATGAGTAATCTGAGTATAAAGTTGGCATAATTATGATATTGTGAAAATTCGCCTCCAAGGGAATCTTTTAGATTCTTGTAGAATCTTAGTGGAATATTCCAAAGAATATTCTAGGGAATCTTTTCTTGAAATTCATGAATGGGCAAGTCCCCTAGCGAACGGTTCGGACAATGCACGGTTCCACTAGTGCCTCACTAAAATTATGCCACGTGCCCTCACTCCCAGTTCCCTTCAGTGTGTTGGAAATACTGAGAGGGGGGTGAATCAATGTTTCTTTTCAATTGTTATTTTTACCAGTTAAATCAATTATTTAGAACAAAAAATGAACAATAGGAATAAATGCTTTTATTAAATAAACCAGGTACAATATATATAGGGCTCCAATCCGTTGCCAAGCACTGACTTGGTCTTTTATGAGGCTCCAACCTCTAGGGCACCAACCCTATCTTGTCAAGGCACCAACCTTGGATTTAGGAGCACCAACTCCAAGGACACCAGTCCTTTCAATTCTGAGGCACCAACCCCAAGGGCTTTGACCCTATCTTATCAAGGCACCAATCTTGTCTTTTTTGAGGCTCCAACCTTCAAGGCACCAACCCTCTGGGTTCCAACCCACTGCTATATTTTGTCTAGATATGTTTGATAGTAATTCACTGCTCCAAAAATATTCTTCACTGAATTCTGTCAACCTACATCATCACTTCTATATTCATGACAACCTGTCTTCATATGAAGGAGTCTTCACAACTCTTCATATTGCCCAAACAGAGTCTGCAGAAGTTACCTCATGATGATTTTAAATAGCCATCATGATTTCCAACAATGTCTCCAAGATCTGCTGATGCTTTTCAACATGATATCTTTGATAGGTTGCACTAAGCCCTCAATGTTTGCACAAATATAATTCTTTGTTTTCAACCCTCTATTCTTTACTGTTGTGGTAACTATTTCAGGAGTGACTGCTTCTCATTGTTCTTACCGTCACGATATCTTACTTCCAAGAAACAAACTCACAAACGCTTCAATTCTTGTGCTGTCTACTGCTCCCTCCAAACGTTGACAGATGAAACTTTATTTTCCCTTCATAGAATTGTTATGTACTTGATTAATTCATCATAGGTTTGAGCCTTTCAAATATTAACCCAATCAAAATAATCGCTCATCCTTCGACTTCTTTCCTGTTGGACCTTTGACTTTCTTCCTACTTGCTCGATCTTTGGCTTCCTCTGTTCCTTCAAGTTCGCAAGTTGTTAAATGTTACTTCTTCTCTCTGTAATTGTTGGCAGATTACATACTTAAGGTGAGGTTTTATAACTTGTATTTATATGGGTTTCCCCAATACTCAAAAGACACGTTCATTTGAAAGGAGAGACCGACTTATGGATATTCATCCAATTACTCAAAAACCTATTTTATTTACGGAAGATTTTATAGGAGAGACCGTACCCAAAGAAGTCCCACATCCATGTCATCAATCACAATCGCAACTTTCGGAGGTCCTGCAATCGCAAATATGAACATCATCGATGTAACATGGCCGATATTCATACTGCTGATGAAAGACACAATATAATATTAAACAATCGTCAATAGATCTGTCAGGTCCACAGCTAATATCGCAATCGACGGTTGGGTTCACAAGACTTATCGCAATCGGCGGTCGGGTTCACAAGTCTTATCGCAATCGACGGTCTGATGGTGACAACCCTTATGATTTGCGTAACTTCCCCGATACCTCGATGCAATATTACATAAAGGTATATTTTATGGAGCTATCGAGTCTGCGTATTATATCGCAATCAATGTTTTGACATCCCTTTGAAACCTGCGTTTCTTGTGGATGCAATATTTCATTAAGTCATGCTATAATGGTGCAACGGGTCTTACTCTTGGCATATGCGATAGATCTACATTGTCTTGGCTCATCGCTCCTGTGGTTTCTCTTTACACCTATGACTTCTAATACACCACTCTGATAGCTCTTCTCTGCTTCGATAGCTCTTCTCTACTCTGATAGCTCTTCTTCATGTAGCTCTTCTTTGATGGCTTTCGATGAACTCTTCCTACTCCTGTTGCTTCACGGATTTGCTCTGATTGGCTTCAAATCATTATTTACTATCCAGAATATTTCCATATTAACATCAATGACATTCTAGATCAACAATCTCCCCCTTTTTCATTGGTGGCAATATTATTCTTCTCTCCCCCTTTGATATCAATGGTAAAGGAGTGCACAAGGACTCCCCCTATCAAACTGCTCCCCTGTCAAACTGCTTTCCCTGTCATGTGGCATCTTAAGAATCAATTTAGTGTGATGCTAAAGCAATAACCCTCGTCTTTTGATAGAGATGTTCAAATGCTTATCTTTTTTTAGATGCTTCCAACTGCTCTTGCTTCAAGCTTCATTCCGAGATGTATCTGTTTGTTTGAAGGTTGCCTCTATTTGTGTCCATAATTTACCTATTCTCACATCAAATCCTTGAGTCAAAATATTCAAATTTTGTAATAAAAAAAATATATTCGCTTATTAGCATTAGATGGCCTTTTTCTGCTCCAATTTATGTTTAGAGATCAAGTGGAAAATACCTTTAACAACAGTCCATTGGACAGATAGGCGATCGTGTTCTTTCAAAGGAGTGTTCCTAAGAAATGATCTATCAAAGAATGATTGTTAATATGGGTCATCAAGGATTTCATAAGGACCCTTTCATGGATAGCTTCTGCAATAATGATCAAGAATCACAAGCTCCCCCTAACAGTATGCATGGTCTCTTTTTGGCAGAATCCCATCATCAAACACTCGGAATATCAAGGATATCTTCATCAAGTCAACAACATGTATTGTTGGCTGGAGAGTTTAGGAGATTTTCAGATTGTATTTGCTTCCTTCTCCATACTTGTGTAATTCTCTTCTCTGGCATGGTTTTAACTTGTGTAGGATCCCTAGTTAAGTTACAATCATGTGCCATATGACCAATGTTATGATACTTGAAGCATTCTATGTTGTTCATGAATAAGAATTCATGATTTCTTCTTACATAATTGCTTCTCGGAGATTGTCGGGGACCATAATTTCTATATTGGTGGTATGCCCTACAATCTTTTTCCACGTGTCCAAATTTTGTACAATAATAACAATAACCAACAAATATACTTTGGTACCTAGGAGAAGAAGGTTTCCCCGATGTACTTATGAAGTCTTTCTGCCTTGAGATCCTTTTATTATAACCATTGCTTCTTGCATCCTTGACAACATCTTCATGTCTTCTTGGAATATAATTTCCTTCATTGTTGCCTTGACTCTTATCCTTGCCTTTTTTGGAACTGGGAGCATCAACATTTCTTTTTGGCTTCCTCACATCCTTGTTGTTTGAAGCATTATCATTCTTGCTTGAGAATTCTCCTTCATAGCCAAGACTTGATTTATCAAATGGGGATCTTTGATGGCTGAGCATGTCATCCAAGGCTTGAGCGCTCTTCAAAAATTTGTCAATCCGTTCAACCTTTTTCCTGAGGGAGACAGTCTCTTCTTCCAATCTTTCGCAATCGTTATTCTTCTTAGCAAGTTTTTTCTCAAAATCATCCTTGGTATGTATTGCTTCATTTGCTTCTGTTTTAAGGGAGATGATATCTGATTTCATTCTGAATATTTCTTCATTTTCCTTAGCTAAATTTCTCTCCATTTATTCCATTATCCTTGTAGCTTTACATGTTTCAGCCTTGAGAAGGTTGAGATCAGATTTTAGTTTGAATATTTCTTCATCCTTTTCTTTTAGTTGGCATATCATGGTGTTTTTCTCCTTTTATGCTTCATCAACCTGTGCTTCTATGATTACCAATGCTCCCATTATCTTCTCAGTTCCTTGTGCTTGTTTCCTTGTTTCTTCTAGTTGTGATCTAAGGGAGGAGCTCTCTTCCTTGTATTGACCAATATCTTCTTCAAGTTTGTTCAAGCTCTTGTGCCTTTGTTCAAGGTGGTTTGACAAGTTATTTTCCCGTTTCTTTGCTTTATCCAATTGATTTTTCATGGATATGACATCTTCATGATGCTTTATTTTTCTTGAAACTCCTTCTTAAGCTTGGCAAGCTCTTCATCGCTTTCTTGTACTTGAAGCTTGACAAGGTCAAATTTCTTCCTTGTTTGGTCTAGGTCACCAGCTAGTGATTTCTTCTTAAGTTCCTCATTTTCCTTTTTCAAACTGATAATATCTTCCATGGAAGCCATAAGTTTAGTGAGGAGATCTTATTCAAAATATTTTTCATTCTCTTAATCTTCTAGGTCTTCTTTAGCCTTGATGTCATCATTCTCATTTTCAGCTTCTATGATGGGTTTTGGATTTCCTTCTTGGTTTCCATCATCTTCTTGACTAACGTTTGAGATACAACCCATTTCGGGGCTATGACAATGGAATTCCATCATAATCCACCAACTCGTAGGCACCTTTTTCCAAAAAATGCTTGACAATATAAGAACCTACCCAAAGCGATTCAAATTTTCCTGCTCCTAGTTTATTAGCTTCCTGATCGTAAAGCAAGACCGTGTCTCCTTCTAAGAAAACGCGAGGCTTGACATTTCTATCATATTTCACCTTGATTCGTTTCTTATGCGCTTCATTAGCCAATGTGGCTTCACGACGGGTTTCATCCAGATGGATAAGTTCTAAGAAACACGCTTCTTCTTCAGAATTGTTGGGTAACAGGTTAATTTTGAGTTTGAGAGATGAAATTTCACATTGTATCGACAAGATTTCCTCCAGACCATAGACCAATTGAAAGGGTGTGAATCTAGTTTCATTTCTCACCGAGGTTCAATATGCCCACAAGTAAAAGTACAAGATTAAATGCCAATTTCTTTTATGAACCCCTATCATTCTTTGAAGCATTTTCTTCAAGACTTTGTTGATGGCCTCAACTTGTCCATTCGCTTGCGGATAATAAGGAGTAGAACTATCATGTGAAAGTTCTAACTTGGCAGTTAACTCAACCATCATGTGATTGCGAAAATGTGACCCCTGATCTATAACTATAGCCTGTGGTACACTAAACCAGGCAGCCATGTGGTTGAAAAAGAAAAGAGAAGCCGTCTCACCACTGTTGTTTAAAGTTGGCATCGCCTCGGCCCATTTTGTGAAATAGTCAACGACGACTATAATGTACCCATGCCCCACGGTCGAGGTGAGGTTGCATGTCATGAAGTCAATGCCCCATTTGGTGAATGGTCCAATAGCGACGACAGGATGCAATGGTGCAGGTGGTAATCTAGCTTTACGGTCATAGATCTGGCACGCGTGACAACATTTGACAATAATTATACAATCTTTGAATATGGAAGGCCAAAAGTAACTAGCACGGAGAATTCTCTGTGCGGTAGCATAACCAGATAAGTGTCCACCACAAGCACCTGAATGGAAATCATTCAAAACTTTATCGACTTCCTCATGAGTGAGGCAGCTTCGAAAAATCGTATCGATACCACGACGGTAAAGAGTGTCGCCAACGATCAGATAATCTTTGGCTTGGTATCAAATATTTCATTTTTGCGAGTGAGAGGTATCAGGCTGGAAAGTTTGGGTCTAGAGATAAATCAGTATATCTCCATACCACGCGTCAGATGACGAAATCAGGAACATAGACTCATCCAGAATTGATGGTTCTGATGTTGAATCAATGGTATTCAAGGGAAGGTCGCAAAGAAGCTCTGCGAAGACTAGAGATTTCTTTGATTTGGATTTGAGAATTCCAAATCAAATTGCTGCAAAATGACTATCCATTTTGAGTACTTTCCCCCCAACAATTGACGTGACAAAATATACGTCATAGGGTTGCAATTCAAAATGACAGTGGTCTTTCAGAGCAGGATGTAGTGGCAAAATCTATATACATCTTGAACAACAACCAGAGCTAACTTTTCGACGTAAGAGTACTTGAATTCTCTATCATTGAGATTGCAGCTCAAATAATATATTAGATGTTCAATCCCATCTTCTTCTTGGACTAAAACCATTCCTGTGGTTGTATCTATAGCGGCGAGATAAAGGAAGTAGTCGTTTTGATAATTCGGGGAATACATTAATGAGGCTCTAATCAAGGTATATTAAGAGCATCAAAGGGAGCTTGAGCAACCTGGTCCCAATGGAAGGGTATCCCCTTTTTGAATAAATGAGTAAATCCTTTAGCTATTTCAGCGTAATTGGGAATGAACCTTCTCAAAAAGTTAGCCTTCCCTTAGAGTCTCTGTCACTGTAGTAAATTTGAAGGTGGAGGCAAGTCAAGAATTGCCTGAACCTTAAGTGGATCGAGTCGAATTCCCTCCTTAGACACTACGAATCCAAGAAAATGACTAGAACCAAAAAAAACACACATTTGTGTGGATTGAGTCATATTTTGTAGTGTTGGCACTGTAAAAATATAGCTCTCAAATGCTGCGGGTGATCAGACCGCTTTCGTGAATGAGAAGGTAAATCATCAAGGTATGGTTGAACAATATGTTTGATGTCATGGAAGGCATAATTCATTGCCCTCTGAAATATTGCCCCTGCGTTCTTCAAACCAAAAGGGAGTTTCCTATATGCGAATGTGCCCCGTGGACAAATAAAAGCAGTGTTAGATTGGTCCTCTAGGCGTATATTGATCTGATTATAGCCAGACAAGCCATCCATAAATGAGAATATTTCGCATCCGACACATTCATCAACAATCTGGTCGATAAAGGGAGTGTGATAATTGTCTTTTGGACAAGCCTGATTAACATCCCTATAATCGACACACACTCGTATTGTCCCTTGTTTCTCCATGACAGGAACAATATTGGAAACCCAATCAGTGAGAGTAACAAGGTAAATGAAACCAGCATGCAAAAGTTTTTCAACTTCTATTTTAATAGCAACAGTCTTCTTTGGATGAACAGAACGGAGGCGTTGTCGTACTGGTTTGACATCAGGATACATTTCGATTTCATGTTCAACTATACTAGAGTCAATTCCTGGCATCTCCTCCTATAACCATGCAAATATATCTCGAAATTCACGAAAGAGAGCACGGTAAATATCAAGTTCTGATGGAGAACAATATTTTCCAACATGAATGTTTTTTACAATGTTAGGTTTGGTCAAAATATTGATACAAATAGTTTCTTCTATATTTGACAGGTTTCGCTCAGAATCTACTGTATCTCTGAAAACATAATTCGAAAGGAAATCGATAACTGAAGGGTCGTTAAGTTCATTTGAATAATCTTCTATGTGATCTGCAAGATGGGAATGATGATGATAATCTTCCCATGGTTCTCCTTCCATCATCATTGATTGGATGATTCCTTCACTAGTAGAAAATATATGTGAAAAAGGATCAGAGGAAGTACCATATTCTAATGAACGATCTACCATACAATTGACGAAAATGGATTTGGGTTCGCCGCACAAGCCAGAAAGATTGATTGATATGCTAGCTTGATAGGGCTTAGCAGCATCATTTAATTACAACTATCAACTTCAAATCTATTGGTAATCTTCCTTAAGTCAGATGAAGTGGAAGATATCATTTTTGCAAGTCTCAACTTTTGCCACTTCTGACAAGTTTGATGGTGACGGTAGTGAAAAAGTACCCATTACAGAAGGATTTTTAAAGAGATCTACACTAATGTTTTGAAGAGATAGTGGGAATCCGTGTACCAAATGAATGCTTCCAGTAGCCTGTGAACTAGAGGTGAAGAAGGCGATTTGGTCGATAACTGTGATTCCGCCCTTATGAGGGAATGCCATCGTACGAAAATATGTTGAAACCACAACAACCATATCATAAACCCACGGTCTTCCTAGCAAACTATTGTATTCAAGGGGTCCGTCAACAACCTCAACTTCAACAGTTACTGTTTTGCCTCCTAGTTCGATTTGCAGATTACTCAATATTCCACAAGGCGTATATGTGCGACCGTTAAAAGTTTTTAACATTGTTGGTGAACATGACAAAGGTGGTGCCAAGTGTTTTCCAACAATTCATAGACATAATACAAGTAGATGCCCCCTCATCAATAATGGTTCGATGAGAAAGTTTATTCAAGGCATTTACTTGAATCAAGAATGCTAATTGTGCTAGTAATTGTGGCGTATAACCCGCATGGTTGAAAACCACAAGATTGGAGTTAGTTGGATCGGTTCCACCAATTGCTGATAACAAAGCCTTCTTTTGGGAGGGACAGGTCTGAAGCACCTCGAGTGTCAACATAGCAGAAGGTGACTGAGCCAAATCTTCTACTATGTTATAGTTTTGTGCAGCTCGAGCTCGAGGGTTAAATGTCGATTTATGTACAACTCCCTTAGGTGGTTTTATTGTTAACTCTGGTGCAATAGGTGGTGGAATAGGATCATTCGAAGTTGAAGTCGAAGAGTTAGGTTGATCAGCCTGGTTATTCGACGATGACGATTGATTTCCATAATCTTTACTTCGTGTTGACACCAAAATTTCAATTTTAGGCTTAGAGGTGGATATCATAAGCACTTGGGAAGTGGAAGCATGGTCTATAGCAACCATATTTGTCTCCGGTTTTGGAAAAGGATCAGTCAATACCGCGGATGTATTAGAAGTCTTCAGAAGCTTTGAGACTTCGGATCGGTGAGGAAATCTCACGTAAAATGTTCATCATTATAGATCAAACACAGGTAATGGGGTTTCCTAGCCGAAGGAGAGGAATCAGATGATTTATCTTGAGGGGAATTATTTTGTTTCTTATTTTTTTTCCCCTTCTTCTTATTCTTGGTTGCTTTTCATTCTTGCCTTTGTTAGATGACACAACATTGATTTCGGAAGTAAGATTGTTATCGGGTGCATTTGTAGTTTGATTTGAAATGGAAATTATTTGACAAGATGGTCTACCTACCATTTGTGTGCTCGAAGAACCAATCACACCGTCATCGGCATGAGAGTCCTTACTCGATGGTGGAGGAGGAACAATGAAAGCTGGTCGGGGTGCATTCGGGATCTTGTCATAGAGCGTGCCAGACTATGTATAAATCAAGTCCAAATATTGGGCACGAGAAATTACTTGCTCTTCAGTGACAACTCCACCTTTCGCCACATCCTCAGTGATAGATGGTAGCAAGGATTTTATAAACCACTCATCCAAAAGCTGATTAGGAACATAATTTTTAACCATTCAACGATGACGATGCCACTCATGAATATGATCAGAGATATGAGTAACAGTAGTCCGTTTAAAGTTGGTTAATAGTTTCGTTCTAGTTTCATATCATATGGGTAACTGGAAGTGGGTTAAAAACATGGTAGCTAAGGCAATGAAGTTATCAAAAGAAGCTCGTGGTAACTCAATGTACAACTTCGCAGCCGTACTAGTAAGCATTCTTTGGAAAAGACGTAGTCTAACTGAATCATCATTCAAGGAGTTCGATGAACACCATAAATGAAAATTCATGACATGGTTGGACGGGTCTTCTGCAGGGTTTCCATTGAATTTGGAATATCGGAAGGTAATTTATGAGGAATCACCGGCCACCAAGGTGCGTAATGAATTCGGTCATTGGTGAGCCGGTTTGGATCTGGTAATTCTAGTGTCGCAACGAAAGGCAACTGTCTATTGAGGTCAAGCTGAGCATATCTAGGGTAAGATGGGATTGCCTAGTAGCAGGCCTTTGCATACCAGCATAAGGCATCTGCTGCTGGTAACCTTGGTAAGTGTAAGTTTATTGAGAAAATCTGACATAAGGTTGTTGTTTAGCACCATGATACATTTGTTGTTCTCCTAACCCAGCATATGCTTATTGACTAGGACCTGGATAAGCTTGCTGCTGACCAAACCCAACATAGGCTTGTTGACCAAGCCCAGGTTGAGGTTGGTATTGCTGGAATTGTTGTTGTTGATATTGGGGTTGCCAAGGTTGTTGAAGCAATTGTTGTTGTTGTTGATACAATGTTTTTTATTTAACGGTTGTTTCCCACCAATGTAAGGTTGACCAGGTTGTGAATACACTAAACCAGTGTAAGTCTGAGTCATTCCTGTAAAAGGTAAACTAGCCTAAAGTTTTTGGACTCCAGACACAAGTGGTTGTTTTAAAACTGCCTGAGAAGGCTAGATCTGTATACCTGAAACTTGGGGGTCTAAGGTTGAAAGGCCAACTTGCATAGGTTGAGATAAAACAATCTGAGCTTGTGATTGCGGTAAAGATGTAACAACAAATGTTGCAGGTATGGATGAGACAGGTTGCATAGGTTGTGATGGATACACAAGCCTAGGTTGAATGGGAATGGTTGGTTGCCATTGATAGAAAGTCATTCCAGTTTGACCTAAAGACGACGACATACCGACATATGGTTTCCCCCCAGAAAATGGAGGATAACGAGAATGTGCATATTTCTCTCCATATGGGGGTAGTCCAGTGTAAAGAGGATACATAGGATGGTAGCCAGATGAACCAGCTTGATGTGAACTTGATGGGTCCAGCTTTTCGGTATCCGTTAATGAGGAACCAGATAAAATTCCAGTAGAGGACAATGGTGAAGACCAAGTGTTAGAAGCAACACCTGAATGGGTTCCTGATAAAGATTGGTAACCTGATGGGATAGATGAAACACCATACAAGTGTGACTCAGGTGTTGTAGTAAACATCGAAGAAGTTGCGAGAGAAGATTTTTCCATAGCTGTAACAGATGGTACGGTCTGGGATGTTGACTCTACCATAGTCAAATGTCCAAATAAATTTCCTAACAAGTCAAGGGGTGTCTGAAAGTAATCAAGATCAAAAGGAGCAGTAAAATGAGGAGTATGAGGATACAGATAAAGTCCAGATCCAAAATGGATTGGAGTTCTAGGTGATTCTACCTCAGGTTCCTCTTCTATTGAAATCAAACCAGGTGGAAGAATTTCAACGTCTGGTCTGTAATATATTTCTGGTACTTATTTCTGAGATAAAGAGGAAGTATCGATAATTACAGATGTATGAGGATGTACCGGTCGATCTTCTTCTGGTAAGGTAACAACTTCTGATTGTTCAACCTCAAGATCCAAATTTTCTGGTAAAAGAACAAGTTCAAGTTTGGCTTCGTGAATAGCTTCTGGTTTAGAAGTAACTTCTGATTGAACAGTGATAGGTTCAGGATTAACTTCTGGTTGAACTGATTCAGGTTTAGAAGTAATTTCTTGTTGAACAACTTCGGATTGAGAATCAACTTGTTGTTGAACAACTTGGGTTACTGATTCACTAGATTTAGTTCTAGTTTCCTCAGGTAATTATTGAGATTCCACTTCAGTAATAGATGTACCAGTAATTGTAGGAGTAACTGGGGTCACAATACTTACCGGAATAGGTGTTTCTGGTAATTTAGATGAAGAACTAGATGTTTGTGAAGTACTGGATCTAGTCAAACGAGGCCGCTTCGATTGGATGGGTGTAGCTTCAGGTGGTAAAGACGGTTTACTTGCTGCTCTCCGTGAACGATGGGGTAAGGTTTGATTTTCCTCCACGATTGCTGATTGATTTTATTACAAAAAAGAAATAAACAAAAAGGGGTAATCTAGGCAAAAAGATTTACCAAGCAACTGTGAATTGCAAAATACCTCTTGGCGAACCAAGAAGTATGGGCAGGTAATCTCCTCGAATGTTGTGTTCAGTGTATCATAGTGTACAAGGCGGCCGAATCGATTACCTAAGGATGGATATCAACCTAGTGTTGTCCTCCCATATATACTCTAAAGTACAGGGAGGCCCAATCTGTATTAGCATTGTCTAATGCGAAACCGCACAGTGAGAGCATTCCCATATACTTTACGTATTGTAACACCGCCCTATATACCCAAAGGTTTGTGGACGAGCTACGATATACTCACGTATGTGGAATGAGGTATCACACTCGGAATGTATCGCATACAAGTTAGTGACATATGCTATGTTTTACAACGCCAGAACATGTCTCTAGCCTAGAACCTCTGAATGTTTTGTGTTAGGTGACAATGCTCCATTAGGTTAACTGATGTTAATTTTAAGTTGATCTTGATTAAGAATTTTCCTTTCAAGGTTCTCCATGTGATGTATTTTGAATTCCTAGAATGCAACTAATATGATAAGAATCATTTTCATTCAATTTTGACAATGAAAACCTTAGCTAGTAGGGATAGAGCAATCAGATTCTTGTAATCAAAGAACAAAGAACAAATCTAATGTAATTTCCCTAAACCATTCCTATGAGCACACACAAAATTTTTCAATGCACTATGTAAGTTTCTCTTTTCAGTTCCCTTAATGTTGTGATGAAAAAAAAGAGACTAATGCACATACAATCAATCAATCTTTTTGCAAGAACGAAGACTTTACGACAGTTCCGTTTCGAAAGAAATGAAGACTTTTATGACACTTTCTTTTGAAAAAAGATTAATCGACTATAAACTAACTTTGAAAATGAATTGATAGTGATAAAGAAATCATTTAAGAAACACTAAACAATCAAGGACAATGTAGGGCTGGCAAAGGAAACACAAATTGATTTCAGAGACACAAGCATCATTGACCTTTTAGCAAGTAGAACAGAAGAAGATTTGGAAGAAAAACAACTCAAAGGAGGTATTTTTGTCCTAAGGAGGATTAACACAGCCTTGAATGGGAGATAATGTTCTTTAGAGCACTATCCTCAAGCCAAGGGTGCTCTGTAGCGCTCTGTCTCTAGACCAAACCTGTGCTGGTGCCAAAGAGGCCATCCTAAGGGCTTTCAAGCACAATTTTCACCAAAAAACACTTCAAAAAGTTGAAACAAGATCAATGGAGGAAAGTAAGGTCTACTAGAGTGCACTAGGATGAAGGTAAAATACCCGGAGTGAATATCGTTCCCCAGTGGAGTTGCCAATTTTTTATGAGGAATTTTGCATCTACGGATAAATACTAATTCCCTAGGTAGGTAGTTATACCTACAACAACATATTTAAAGTGCTTATCCTTTTTATATAGACGATAAATAAGACAAGGGAAACAAAGGACCTACTTGTTCTTTTTCTTTCCTTTTGTCTCCTTTGTATGGTTCCTGTCGCTCCTCTTCGAACTTAACTCGCTCAAAATGTACCTGCAAGCATAAATAGAAAACATAGAACCAATCAAAGCAAGAGATCTATCGGCTATAAGTAAATGGAATCGGATACATTCACACATATAAAAATCATATATCAAGATAAGCATATGGAAAATGGTGTAAACAACTTTATTAAGTAGAAGGAAGAATTACAACCATGAAGTCTGATCCATTATCACTCTTCCAGCTTAGGTTCTAACCAACATCACATCAATAGCATAGCACTCCGGCAGCATAACAATACTTTCTTATAATCTCAATCCTCACACCAGCAGTATATCCTTACAAATTCTCAAAGTCCAACCCTTGATCACTTAGATGAGTGCTCAATTTACAGGGATATGGAGGAGGTTTGGTCATAAATGAGGGTATTGAATGGCCTTCCAAACTTAGAGTTAGTTTCCATGGAGGAAGGGGTGAGAGGATAGGAGGTTACTGAACTCATTCAATATCCAATTTTGAGATCATAGGAGATGATAAGTGTGGTAATGTTCTAGATGGATCCAGAAGATAAGAATATTCCCAGAACCCTATGTGAATTTCACTCAATCTCGCCCAGCACACGTCAAAGTGGGCCTAAGTTCTCTGGAAAGCACCCTGACATGGGCCTACCTACATTGAAGCACACTTACCCCTGTCCAAGGCTGCGCTGGTCCCTCAAGGAGGCATTTCTAAAGGGATTCAGGCCAAGAAACTCTTAGGGAAGGAGGCATTCAAAGTGTTGACTTGTATAGGGCATGTAGCAACTAATTAGGGTTTGATGAGCCCCAATGGTACTGATCTCAATGATGGGAGTGATGTGCCCAAATGGATCTGTAACAGGTTACTGTTATTTGGAGGCCATCGTTAAACATTTTGAGGTGTCATATACCACCATCGACAGATCTATTGACGACGCCATCGGGTGGGTTCGATACTCGCCGGTGTTTATATATATATATATGTATATATATGTATACATATGTATGTATATATATATATATATATATATATATATATATATATATATATATATATATATATATCTATATATATGTATGTATGTATTTATAGATGTATATATATATATATATATATATATATATATATATATATATATAGATATATATATATATATATATATATATATATATATATGTATATATATATATATATATATATATATATATATATATAGATATAATAACACCCTCCGCCAGGTTGGTCGACGGGGTTTCACTGCCCATCGGTCGATGGGGGTTTACTACCCATCGATCGACGATCTGTATTTGATTTTTTGTTTTTGTTTTTTCTATTATTATTATAATAGCCCCAACAGTTCAAATCCCGCCAAAATTTTCGGGGGTAATTAGACAAATTAATCAAAAGAAAAATTGGTTGCCACCAAATGTCGTGAAGGTGCAAAATGTTACCTAATTAAGAAAACTGACAAGTTGCTGACTAGGCGCCATGTGGTGCATTCTGATTCGTCTGTACTGCTAACTGGGTCGCTAACTGTGCTATTGACATCACCTACGTGTCGTCTTCTGATTACCACCATGTCATCTTGTTGATTTTAGCAGACGTACGACTGACATAAACATCCATATGGCTGGCATTAGTATCCGTACTACTGATGTCAGCACCACATCATCATTCATGTGGGTCTCACTTGCAAACTTTTTAACTATTTCTTAAAAACTTCAGTGGGCCATAACTTTCTCATCCGATGTCAGATTGAGGTGTCATTCATTCCGTTGGATTCATAATGATGATCTCTTTGATTTGAGATTGTTTTCACTACATTTCAAGGACTTCAAAAATTTATCCTTTTAGGATCCTCCTGGATCATTCCTCCCCATTGAGGAGATTTTGGTCCACCAAAAGCATGAACACAATCTACAACTTGCTACCATTCCTTCATTTGCACAACAAGTTCCCTGTCAAGCCACATTTCCTTCTCCTTCACCTTTGTACTTCGAATCCATAAGTGACGAATCAACACATGCATTCTATGCAAACCTTTAGTACATGCTTTGTAAATTGTATACAAGACCATTCATGACTTCAACAACCCCCATACTTTCCAAGAGTTGATAACACACTTTTTGGTCAAGTTTACATCAAAATCACAATAGAAACCAATACCCAAGCTATCAAAAAAAGGAAAAAAACATCATCATGTTGCATTCATAAGTGATGGAAAATGATTCATCACGTTTACAATCATTTCACAACATGTGATTTACAAAATGCAGCCATGACAAGCTAATATATCTAATAGAACCATCTCTCACTCAACAAAGTGAATGGTTCATTTCCCTGTGGTTGATTCACTTATTGAACATCTTCACCATTTGGTTCCTTCATAGGTGCTTTATGGTCATGGAGTATATGACATGTGGCTTTTTGATGTCCATCCTTGTTGCAGTGGCTGCAATTATTCTTTCTCCTCCAAAATTTCCGGATCGTCTTGGAACACTTATTCCTAGTACACCTCTGATGAGGAGAAATTCTTGTGGAAGCCTCACTATCACTGGAATGTGATGAGGTACTCCCATCATCTGTTGTTGATTGGTCACTGGTTGTCCTAGAGCATTCTCCAACCTCCTTTCTGAGATATCCAAGTCCTGCATAGTGAGGAAATTCCTGCACTTTTATGGGATTTACAATGCCCTAGCCATTAATGTCGAGGCCCATTCCTTGATACCCCATCTTCTTCAATAATTTTGATCCAATTATTGTAGTATGTTTCTCAAAAGAAGAAAAATCATAATCATAAAAAGGACATGAAGTTGAAGAATCACTTTTTACCTCAGGCTTGTTATGCTACAACCTTTCCAAGGCATCCTCCTTGGCTTGTAACTAACGTTGTAACCTCAGTTTCTCCTCTTATGCTTCTTGTAGGAGTTTCCTTAGTTCAACATTCTCCGCCCAAATTCTCTTGTTGATCTCCTCAAGTTCTTGGAGCCATGCAGTATTTTGTGCCCTTCTCATCTCTGGCACAATATCTGCTGAAATCTTTGTCTCATCACCTAAAGCGGAACCTATGCCAATAGGTTCATCTTCTACAATCCAAAGAGCTACAATCTTCATCTCATCACTTGAGTCTAATGCTAGGTCAATTGGTCCAACACCTGCAAATCTTGCAATTGTGATCTTCTCATCATCCTTTGATTCAAAAACTTGGTCTTGTTGCACAATTGCAACTATCTTATGCTACTCCTTCCTGCCATTCCTCTTTGGACTCATGTTGGGAACAGGTCCCCTAAGGTCAATTTTGGGGTTAAAAGCCCAAGTTTTGGGGCTAAAGGCCCAAGTTTTGTATAAATAATGTAAAGTCTCCGCATTTTGTGGTCACGGAGCGTGAAGGTGTAAACAGTCAAAAAGGGTTTCCACCCTTAGTTTATATAGTTTGTGTCAGCTTGATGAGATCTGCCCTTGGTCAATGGGCCATGGGAATGTATAAAAAGGGAGTCTTAGAAGAGTCTAAGGCAGTAGTTTGGTAGAGTTCTAAGTAAGTTTGTGGGTCTGCAAGAGATAAGACTGAAGAGTCTTAGTGTAGGTAGAGGCTCTACAGCTAAGTACGCAGAGGCCTAGGGTGGAAGTTTGCAGCTGAGTGCACGGACCCCTGCAGTTATGTGCACAAGGAAGTTAGAGTATGTACTAGATATCTGAACAACCAATAGAGAATTATTCTGGAGATATTTGTGTATGAGTTTTTTTACTTATGTTATGAATGTTTTCTATTATGTTATGTTGAATACTAGGTTTATGAGTTAATGTTATATTGATGCGCGAATCTATGTATTTTACTTTGTTATATTAACGCAAGTAAGAATATCAGTTTATGCGAAGACAATCATAATGCATGTTGAAGTTAACCGATACTTAAGCTAATCAGGGTAGACACAGAAGTAAGGATAATTATAGAGGCATGCAAGCGTATGAATTGACTATTTAGGGTCTGTGAAGGACGATTAAAGACTTTTGCAGAGGATTCAAGGACAAATAAGAGAAGTCCATTGATAAGCCCTAAAGGGCTTATAGGTCTGTGCGAAGGAAGGGTTAGGGTATAAAACCGACATCACAACCATCTCAGGGTGTGGAAACTTGGTTCTTACATCCGCCCATATTGCTTCGGGTGAGACTTCAGTCCGCGCTCCATGGATTGATGCCGAAAGGGCCAGTAGTGTAGGGATTTTCTTGGCTAACTAACGCTGAACCTGGGTCAGGGCCCATCAAACCAACAAATGGTTCCGTTATTGGGACCGGGATTTGCATAACAAGATGTGTGATGTCGCATCATTGGAATCCAACTAAGAAAGAGATGAAATATTGGTTGGATAGAAATATCCATGAATTTTTGGTGCAAGAGAACAGGAATCCGCGATTAACGAAAGAACAATGGTTGGACAGATACATGTACACAGAAATACATGAGATTTTCTTTTGTTCCTTCCCACTCGAGTTGTATGAGTGAATCATGAAATTAGTAGACGACCAAGGGAGGTGGAGGCTTGGCAGTTCAATAGTCTGGACCCGGAGTTAGTGGGGAGATTAGAAGCCTCTGAAGATAAGATCGCATGCACTGTCGATCATTGGCTCGATCATATCAGAGGGGGTTCTTGACAGAGTTCACGGTCGATACCTTGGTCAGTTACAATGAAGTAGAGCACCGCTTCTTCAAGGGGCCGTGGGGTAAGTATTTAAAATCATTAAATACTTGGATTAAGATGCTCTTGTGTGAAAAGCGGGTTATGAAACTACTTTGATGTTTGGGGCAACGTGAAGTTGAAGGACATTCAGGAACAAGGGAAGAACAGGCCCCGAATATAGCCCACTAATTGAACCCCCTCTATGTAATGATGAGGAAGCAACACATGCATCTTCGCAGAGCATTGTTTAATTGATAAAGCAAGGGTTCCTGTGAATACCTCATCCACCCACACGGCCTCCATCTTCACCTCCACCGCATATGCCTTTGCCTACACCACCACCTCTGCCCCTAGTCAATGTGGCGAAATCCTTAAAGCTACCCGTGTTCAAGGGCGTGAGAAATGAAGATCCATACCAGTTTTGGTTCGTCGCAAAGGCTGTATGGGAAGCTTAGGGTCTCACGGATGATCAAATGAAGAAAGCAATGTTGGTTAGTGATTTGCAGGACCACGCTCTAACATGGTACATTAAGTACTGCATTGATAATCTGATGTCCACGTTGGAAGATATCCAGATTGCGCTGAATAAGGAATTCAGTAGACCAAAGTCTGAGGCACAATCAATTGTGGGATTCACAGAGATCATGATGAAACCTGGTGAGACACCTTGGGATTTGGATCAGAGATTGAATTGTATGATCTACAAGGCTAACATGAATTTGACTAATGGGCAGCACCATGAATGGTTTGTGGCTTCTCTCCTACCTCATCTAAGGGTTGCGCTATCACAAGAGAAGATTGGGACCCAGGTGGAAGCTCTGGAAATCGCGATGACATTGCATGAGACACAAATGCAAGATTCTAATATGGGGGTTTAGTAGATTCATGCGCAGTTGTAGAACCTTTGCATAGAAATGCAAAGTCTGAAGAAAGATAGAACAACTTGGCCCGAGGCGCGCAAAGAAGTTTGGTGCCTAAAGTGAAAAAGCCAGGGGCATGACAAATATCACTGCCCAAATTTCGCAAATTATGTTGCAACAGGGGGGTCAAGGCCTCTGAGGTTAGAAGCTCCAGCAGGGCCAAGTCCAGAACCTGTGCTATGATGTGCTATCTGTCAGATAGCTGGAAAACATGTGACAGACCATTGCCATTTTCTGCAGAAATTCGTACAGACACCGCAACAGCTCTTCTGCAACTTCTGTCAATCAGTGGGTCATGATGAGTGCAATTGTTGTAGTTATGAATTAATGATGGATAGAACACCTGCATATAGGGTGTAGGCAGAAACGTGGCCTCCATACTAGGGTGCTGGAGGAGCACGAGGCGAGTATCAGGGGCGCAGATGAGGCCGAGGTGGAGGAGGACATGGTAGAGGTCGAGGGAAGTTTATTTATTACAATTGTGGGGGACTAGGACACTACGCGTGAGACTTCCCGAATTTGACATGTCTATCATGCTGCTATTGTACTCAGTTTGACCATGCAATGGAGGATTGCCCTATATTGTTGGCTAAGATACGTAAAAAGGGGGCGTAGCCTCAGCAGCGGACTCAGAACCTGCAGACGATGAGGGTTGAGCCTCACGAGGAAAATCCTAAGGTAAATATTGTGTTGTGGAGTGGAGCAACAACTAGTGAAGATAAGGGGAAGCAACTTGAATAAGGTGAGTGTGTCTGCAAAGCACTAGAAAAGGAGACGAGGTTTGATCTAGAACCCACAAAAGAAAAGTTTATGGAAGCGAAGAAAAGCTTTGCTGAGGCGTCTACCTTAGGGAGTTAGGAGAAGCCGACTGAAGAAATGGACCCGTCCATGATTACCACATTCTTGGAGACCTGCATGAAACTACTACACAATAGTAAGGCTACGAAGGGACTGTAGGAGCTAATCAATAGGTGCGCTGGGAAGGAAAATGCTATTGATGGACCGCATGTAGTCAGAAAGATTGGTAGGAATAAGATGATAATGGGGCGTGAGATGAGGCTTACTACGCAAATAGGCGAATATGAGATGGATCAAGTTATTTTAGATTTGGGGTCAGACGCGAATGTTTTGCTGAAATAGATGTGGGAGAGAATGGGGAGACCTACACTACAGTGGTCTCCAATTCAGGTAAGGATGGTGAATCAGCAGAAAATCATCCCAATGGGGAGGCTGCAGGGGTAATGGTTGATATTTTGGGCGCGAGCGCACTAGTTGATTTTGAAGTGATAGAGATTGTGGATGACAGAAATCCCTACCTCGTGCTCCTTAGGATTGATTGGGCCATTGACATGAATGGGGTAATCAATCTGAAGAAGCAGAAGATGATATTTGAGAAGAAATCACTCCGCGTAGTGGTGCCACTGGATCCTGTAGAAGGACCGCGCTATACTGAACCGGTCCGTGATTATGAAAGTGATAACAATTTGGACCAGATTTACAATATAACAGCATGAGATCAAGATTGTATGAATCCGACAGTAGACAGATGTATTGCATGGGACCATGAAAGTTCCTGCACGTCAGATTTAGACGAAGAACTGGAGCACTGGCATAATCAACTGCATGAAGTATCTACGCTGCGTTGTAATATGGTGACCAAGTCATTGCTTTGTGTATCATCAGAGGTAAGAAATTTGACTTACTATGATGGTTTAACTGATGTTGATCACTTTTTGGATGCATTTGAGAGAGAAGTGCTAGAGAAACATTTCTTCTAAGCCCTGGACTGGGTGCTGCGCATTACACATTCGAGATGGTGGGGCGCACACAAGGACAATTTTAATGATTGGCGCATATATAGAAAAATGATGAGAGTGCGGTTTGGTCACCCACAAGTGCGGCTAATAGAAAATTATGATGAGAGGAATGATCTGCATGGCCATTTTTCCAAATGGACTGAAGTTTATGGAGCAAAGCCTCAGCCGGAGTGGGTCCATTTGTTTTTTCATACCTTGGATGTTATACCAATGAATTGGTACTTGGAGATAGAACTCTGCCCTGGCACTGAAGAGTGGGATGTGTTGCACCAAGGATTTTTAATGACGTTTAGCATTGAGGATGGGTTTGAATGTATCGACGAAGTATTGTAGGAGGTTAGCTCAACAATCTTCAAGATACCACAGGATCCTCTAGATTTGATTCAACCTGATTGGACTGCCCAGCTGAGCCATGCACTTGAGTGCTACAATGTAACAGTGGAAGAAGAAGACGAAGACCTGAGGAAAATTAATATTCTAGAGACTGAAGGTCACCGCGAAGTTGAAGGACTACAGCTAGAGAACCCAGACATAATCGAGCCACTAAAAAATAGACATGTGAACATTGGCACGGAGGCAGAGCCGAAGTTTGCAAAGATTGGGGACTACTGGGACGATGCGATAGTAGATAAAGTCATAGAATTACTCCGCTAATATCAGGATCTGTTCCCCATGAAGTTTTCAGATCTGAAAGGGATAATAGGAGACTTGGGTGTCATGAAGATCACAATAAAACCGGACGTGAAGTCAGTTAAGCAAAGACCTTACCACCTCAATCTGAAGTATAAAGGGAGGGTCCGTTTGGAGTTGGATAAAGTGCTTGCAGCAGGTATCATTGAACCAGTCGGGGAGTCTGATTAGGTAAGCCCAATGGTATTTCAGGACAAGAAATAGAAGGATGAGATATGAATATGCGTAGATCTCTGAAAGTTGAATAAAACCTGTGTGCATGATCCCTTCCCAACTCCATTCACCGACGAGGTGCTGGATAACGTTGGCAGCCAAGAAGCATATTCGTTTACTGATGGGTTCTCAGGGTACCATCAGATCAAGATCGCGCCAGAGGATAGGAGTAAGACGACCTTCGTGACTGAATGGGGATGCTTCTAGTGTACTGTGATGCCTTTTGGGCTGAAGAACGCGTCGGCAATCTTCTCACACGTAGTCATCGCAATGTTCAAATATTTCATTCACAAGTTTTTGGAGGTATACTTTGATGATTGGACAGTGTTTGGACTAGTAAAGTGCCACGTAGAAATTCTGCGCTTGATGCTAGATACATGCAGGAGGTACCAGATTACATTCAATCTAAAGAAATGTTTGTTCTGTGTCCCTTTTGGGATCTTGTTGGATCACGTGGTATGCAGACAAGGCTTGATGGTAGACCCCACGAAGATCGTGGTTATAGTCAATTTGGAGGCACCAAGAAGTGTGAAACAGCTGCGCGCAACGTTGGGGCATACAGGGTACTATAAAAGGTCCATCAAAAGCTATGCCTAGATTTTCGCGCTGATGGGGAAACTATTAAAACAGGATGCTACATTCTGTTGGAATGAGGAATTTCATAAGAGCTTGTATGTGCTCAAAGAGAAGATGGTCACCATGTCGATCCTAGTCTTCTCAGATTAGAAGAAGGAGTTTCATGTGCATGTGGACACGTCATGTATTTCGCTAGGAGCAATACTTACATAGGCTGGTGAGGGAGAATTGGATCATCCCATAGCGTTCGCAAATAGGAAGCTATCTAAAGTTGAGAAGAATTATTCAATGACAGAGCATGAAGGTTTGGCTATGGTATACGTGCTCTAGAAGTTTAGGCACTACTTGCTAGGCAGACACTTTAAGATGTATACAGACCATTCTGCATTGAAGTACTTGGTGAACAAGCCTGTGTTGGGGGGGCAATATGCAGATGGATGTTGTTGTTTTAAGAATATGATTTTGAAGTTATTGTGAAGCCAGGACAATTGAATGTGGGGCCGGATCACCTGTTGCGCATTGAAACAAGAGAGAAACCTACTAATTTGGAGGAAGGACTACCTGACGCGTAGCTCTTTGCGGTGCGCATCGCAGACAGTGAATTTGAAGATATTATACACTTCTTGGCAACGGGAATGGCTCTAGAAGGATACACTAGCCAACAAAAGAAGGAATTGGTGGTGCACGCGACATACTTTTATGTCATTGCAGAACACTTGTACAAAATGGGATCAGTTGAAATACTGCGACATTATGTGCCAGAATTTGAACGAAGCAGCATCCTCGCTGAGGCTCATGGAGGAGCTGCAGGAGGACATTATGCGAGTAAAGCAATAGCACAGAAGATTCTACGCGCTAGGTTATGGTGGCCGACATTGCATAAGGATTCAAAGTGTATTATAGGGCATGCGATGCATGCCAAAGGACTGGAAAACCATCAGGGAGGGATGAGTTGCCGTTGAATCTGCAAATATCGTTACAGCCCTTCGAGAAGTGGGCAATTAAATTTGTGGGACCAATTCGGCCTCCAAAAAAAAAGATGGGTGTGCAGTACCTCATCATCGCGACTGAGTATTTAACCAGATGGGCAGTGGCGCAACCTGTGAAGGACTACACAAGTGCAAAAACAACAAAATTCATATTTGAGTACGTGCTGACAAGGTTTAGTTGTCTAAAAAATTGAATGAGCGATTGTGGTATGCATTTTCCTAATAAGACGATCAATGCGATGATAGAGGAATTTCAGGTTTACCATCAGAAGAGCACGCCATATCACCCATAGGCTAATGGAACAGTAGAAGCATTTAATAAGATTCTAGAGAGCACGTTAATGAAGGTTTGCAATACACAAAAAAATGACTGTGATGTGCACGTACCCGCGGTGCTATGGGCTTATAAAACAAATTTTAATAAGTTGATTTGACAAACGCCTTTCAGGCTGGTTTATGGCGTTGAATTTATGATGCCAATGGAATACATTGTACCTAGTCTATGCATCATGGCGTTCACAAGAATGGCCAATCGCGAAGCCATGGAAGAAAGGCTCGCACAACTGGCAGAACTAGAAGAATATAGGTTTCTGGTTGGATTACATCAGCAAGTTCAAAAGGAACGTGAAAAGGCATGGCACGATTGGCATATCAAATTGCACACCTTCATGGTAAATGATTTAGTGTTATTATATGACAACAAGTTTGATAAATTTCAGGAAAATTTTGGATTCATTGGCTGGGACCCTATGTCATCAAGGAGATTACCGATGGTGGAGTAGTTTAGTTGGTAAATTTGAATGCAGAGTCATTCCTAGGGAGGGTGAATGGTAGCCGATTGAAGACATACACCAGGGATCCGGCCAGCTGACTATATGGTGGAAGCACAGTCTTAGCATTCCAGGTCGCTGAAAGGAGGCGTGGGACTATAAACTACACTGTCTGGGTTGTAGATCTGCGTGATTGGGGTACTGCGTGGAATGGAGGATTGTCACAGTGTACTACAGCTAGAAAGTGACTATTATGGTCACTGTTCATGACTTGACAGTGGGAAAATGGCTAAATAGAGCAGGGGGCGACAATTAAGTCAGTTTTTAAGAGCAAGATCTTTGAAAATCTACGCCACTCGTGCATTTATGAACTGATTTTGGGGGGAACGATCAAATTCAAATTCGAAATTTCCTATAAATTACAGATGGTCGACCAACGAAAAACACTTGGAATTTTGAGAATTGAGGTGTTGAGCTATCAAGCACGCATGAACCTTGATTATTTCGAGGCTTTGGTAGTGAGTGCAGTGTTTGAGAAATTTCCGAAGGAGACTCAAGAGCTTTTAACTGGCATTATGTCGGCACCCGTGGAGATTGCAAGTGTTGGGGAAGCCATGGCAGTTGAAGGAGCTGCCCCGGAGGTAGCAAGTGCAGAGGTACCTGTAGAAGTACCCAAATTGCCAAGGTCACCTAGGCCGAGGCCTACGCCACCCAAAGAAGGTCCCAAGATGAAGAAGGATAATCAGAAAGCAACACAGTCAGTGTGTGAGTCGCCAAGGAAACACCAGAAGAAAGACAAGGCTACTGCACAGGAGAAGGCCAAGGTAGTAGACCTAGAACCTAACGAGGACATAGAGGACGTTAGTGTGGGTGTAGAAGATGTTGACATGGGGACAGAAGACATTGATATTGAGGGGGTAGACCCTATCTCCAAGCTAACACCATATATCCCTCTGTGCTAAGGCAAGGCAAAGGTACCAAAGGACATTAACGAGAACAAAATCACATTGTTCATCCTGTTGCTGCCAAACAAAATCACATTTGAAGGGCCGCGCTTGGCGCGTATCCCCCTTTTGAAGCTAGAGGATTGGGATTTAGTAGATACAGAGCGCTTTCCCCACTTGGCGACTGATACATTCATGCACCACGTCTTCTATAAAGACTCTGGTGTGACTGCACTAGAGCCAAGAAAGTGGATAAAAGGGGTGGAGAAGGCAAGATTGTTGAACCTGCTATGGGTGTCGCATTACAACCGCACGCCCATAACTTTGATAGTGATCAAGCAGCTGTTATGCTTGGTGCACGATGGGTGCCTGTGGTTAGGAGATTCGATACCAATCACTGACATGTTGATCCATAGGATCACATTGCTCCCACACTCAAGTTTGAACCTGTCCATGGCATTTGGCGGAAGTCGGGTGAGCACGACCTCGCCGAACGAATGAAGAACAAGTTCAAGCTTGCCAAGAAGCCACGCGACTACTCCATCTCTAGCATAACTGATCCCACGGTTAAAGTGGCCACTCAAATTTTGGCGGGGAAGATTATGAGGAAGTTTTGCGCAGATGAAGTGCCGGCAACGATGGTTTCTTTAGTAGCACAGTGCACAGAGGGCATACAATTTAATTGAGCATGCTACCTTTGTAGCGAGTTCCACGTGAACTGTATAGAAGCACAAGATCAAAGTAAGACTTTCCACTACACATGGCTACTGCTATCAATTGTAAAGGTTGCATGAGACTTATAGGAGGACAGTCAGTTTCCTCTAATTGCACCAGAGATGCCAAAAAAAACGAAGTTCACTTTGCTCTAGGCCACATAGGACCCCCAAGGATCAAGAACAGTAAGATATTTTAGATTCTCATGGAATCAAGCATTTGCACCACCATCAACCGCAAGCAGTGGCTCTCACTGACTGTCTTTGAGCAGTTGTATGAGTATGTGGAGTTCAAGGCAAACTTCCACTGTGTGTCCATCAGAGCGTAGAAAGACCTCGCACAGAAATGGTATGATCTTCCATACCTGGAAATGGATGATGCAATCACCGCGGTTCGACAGAGTTGGCCCGCAGAGTGGTGCAAGGCCTCAAACTTATCAGCTGGGACTAGTAAGTATGCTGCGAAGTAGAAGAAGGAAGATGCTAGGTTAAATATGGAGTAGTTGGCCGAAAAACGAAGGAAGGAAGCTGGGGATAAAGCTACAACAAAATGCGCAGCCAAAACAAGGGAAGAAGAGGAGGAGGAAGAGGATGACTACGACTCTGATAGGATTCAGTAGTCACCTTTCTCCACAGACAGACGATGAGGAGCAGCACTCAGAGCAGAGAGGAGCGGACCGAGAGACTACTCCATTCCGAGTTAAGCACACAGAGGAGAAGGAGAAAGTAGGGCCATAGAAGAAGTCCAAGGCCAACAAATCATCCTTGGACCTAATGACCTTGACAGAGGGTGATTTGAACGATATCAGTGATATAGTGAGGGACACAACTGCGGAACTATTGCAATAGTTCGAGCAGCAACATAAACAACCCTTGGTCACCATTCAAATGGGTTTGCACGAGCTGTAGATCCAGGTGACTCAGGTGTAGAACACTATAGTCGGGGTAGCGTGGCATCGAGCAGTTTGGCATCAGGAACCTTAGACACAACAGAGATGGTCCGTACAATGGATCCTCGGGCTGTGTGTTGCTGGATGGAGCATAAACCACAGAAGAAGAGGCTAATAGGGCCAATTTTAACACCATAAAAAAAGTCGGGTTAAAGTTGGTCGCGCTTCCAAGTGAATCCCTTCACACCCTACTGGATGGTGTGATCACGGAAATAAGAGCTTGAGAACAACACACTTTGAATGTTATCAGTGAGCAGAAGGTGAACAATGCATAGATGTTCGCCGAATGAATCGTCCACGATTGATCTTCTTAAGAAGATCATAGAAAATAATGAGTGCACAAGAATTGTGGTGGTTGAGGCATGCCGAACTGTTCTAGAGTTGAACATCCCCGAAGATGCGTCAGTCGACGCAAGGATCCGAAAGCTCGTTGTAGGTGTGCACGAGTTAGCTAAGGTTTAGTTTGAGCTGAACCTTAAGATCACAGAACTTGAGTTGAGGGCCCAGCCCTTGACTCCGTGATAAGTCAGAGAGAAGCACGTGACCGCTGTAAAAGATGTTGTTGCAGCTATTGACACCGTAGTGAAGGATTGTACTGCGCTCTTTGAGAAGGTGCTCGAAGTAGTGACCAATATGCAGGAAGATCCCAACCTGCAAAGACTAAAAACTGAGGCATGGGAGTTGTAGTGGAAGTATGATGAGGTCAAAGTGACGATGAGCATCGTCGCCATCACATAGAGGTTGGCAAAGTTGCAGGAAGCGAAAGCATTAAAGGAACAGGTGGTTGCAACTCAGCGAAAGGAGGCAATACTGAAGGCTAGATTGGGGCCTTGGCTGGAGGAAGCCTATGTACTCACTGCCTCCATTGAAGGGAAATTGGCCAGTCTGCAGGTGACACAACATAAAATATAGGTAGACAGCGTAGAACCAGTGATGGAACAACTGGTCAAATAGGTTAAGCAGGCAGGTCAAATAGGTTAAGCAGGCAGCGACGCTGTGTACCGCCAACGTTGCAGTCATATAGGTGGAACTGGGAGGTCTTCGTGATAAGATCTCTAAACTGGCCAAGTGACTCGGGACGAGTCACCAGACTTGTGTTGGGGGCCTGTTGGGAACGGTTCCCCTAGGGTTAATTTTGGGGTTAAAATCCCAATTTTTGGGGCTAAAGGCCCAAGATTTGAGGCTAAAGGCCCAAGTTTTGTATAAAGAATGTAAAGTCTCCACATTTTGTGGTCACGGAGCATGAATATGTAAACAGTCAAAAAGGGTTTCTGCCCTTAGATTAGATAGTTTTTGTTGGCTTGATGAGATCCGCCCTTGGTCTGTAGGCCATGGGAATGTATAGAAAGGGAGTATTAGAAGAGTCTAAGGCAGTAGTTCGGTAGAGTTCTAAGTAAGTTTGTGGGTTTGTGAGAGCTAAGAGCGAAGAGTCTTAGTGTAGATAGAGGCTCTCCAATTGAGTGCGCAGAGGCTTAAGGTAGAAGCCTGCAACTGAGTGCGCGGACCCCTGCAGCTGTGTGCACAGGGAAGTTAGAGTTTGTACTGGAGATCTGAACCACCAATAAAGATAATTATTCTAGAGATATCTGTGTATGAGTTATTTTACTTCTGTTATGAATGTTTGTGATTATATTATGTTGAATATTGGGTTTATGATTTAATGCTATATTGATGCACAAATATATGTATTTTACTTTGTCATATGTGTTAGCGCTTGAGATTTCACCTCAGGCTGAGAAAGGTAAACCTCAAGGCAACATCAAACCATTCAGCCCCGTAGCTAGCCCTACGGGGCAGGAGAAGGCTCTCTCCGGTCAATCTCGGTAGATCTTCAATTGATGAGATGACCAAACGGGTATCACTGATATTAGGCTAGTAAACTGATTAGAAAGATTGATTTGGGGTTTTTAATAAAATGACGGGGTTTTTCTGGGCTGCATGGGCAGGCAGTAAACAGAGAAAAATAACAAACAACACAGGTTATCGACTGAGGCAAGGTAGGCAAGAAATTTAGCATCAAATCTAGATTTAAATGGGATGGCAAGACTGGTGAGGAGCTAAGGAGGGCAAACAATAACTTTGAATCCTCCTTAAACAGAAGAAAACATTGAATTGAACAAACTTAAAAGCAGAGCATGGCAGGCATGAATTCTTACTTTAACACTTCATTTGTTCAATTAGAAATGATCATGAAGTGAAATGGAACATAACAGATCACATATGAAACAGAAGGAAAACTTGTGCTAAATTAACATACCACATGAATCTCAGAAGTCAGAGCTGTGTAATTTCATTAAACTCTATGCCAAAAACTGTACATGGAAAGCTCTCTGTTCTCCACCAGCTCTCAGCACTCAGAAACTCTCCCCCTCTAACTCTCCCCAAGAATTTACAATTAAAATAATCCTATCTGTAGGAAAAACCCATCGACCCAAAACAGGGCGCTGTTTTAACTGACATTACAAAAATTAACAAAAAAGCGTTTAATCCATCCTACAAATAGAACAACGTTTCTACGATTGGTTTATTAAGAGACAAAATCTGGAGCAAAAATCTCATGAAATCATGATTGAGGATCGAAATAGGCAAATTCGTTTCTTTTGAAATCCTCTGATGGCTAATAAACCGGAGCGCTGATCCCGTTGAATAAAGTCTGGAAATAGGCATCGAATCCTATTCTGTTGTTCTGGCACCGTTTGAATAGCGGTCACAAAGCGTTCATTGCCTGTTGATTCCTTCTCTAATGGATAAAGAAGGTGATTTTCTTCTTGACAACTACTATCAAGGATCCTGCTACACGTATTACTTTCGTGGCAGTCCTGAGACCTAGATTAACAATCGCAGTATCCTTACGGCTTTCCTCATGGCCAAGTGGTGTCAAAACTTCCTTCTTTGGTACTACCATGCCTATAAGCCCACCCTTCATCGCAGTCCTCCAAGTATGCATTCTACCACCATCTGTAATTCCAGCACACATACCAGCCCCAATGGATACCTGCCATTAAATTTCGACTTTCCAAAGTTTCTCGAAAGCTGCTCGACCTTTCCAAGTTTGAAGAACTTAAAAAGTGACTCCGCTGCCCATTTGCATAGCCAGTAAATTTTGATCCATCCGGGCTACTGGAAGATATATCAAATGAACTGCCTGCCATTTAAGTCACTTGTTGAAGCCTGTTCAGATACAGGAGGAATTCCTTCTTGTGATGCAAATTGCATTGAAGCAGCAATTGCCATAGCGAGTTCTACATCCTCGGGGAGAGGCATGTTTGCAGGTGGTGTTGCAGGTAGGTTTGGCTGCAAAGGAGGTCCTCTCCAAACAACTGGAGTATTCACTTCATTCTGAGCCATACGGATCCCTTTGCAGGCTTCATATAATCTATGCAATTGTGGTTTGTCGCCTTCAAACTCAGACAGAAACTTATATCTACTCTTTGCACCCTTGTCAAATAGTACCAGTACAGGATCTGGCAAATCAAACTTGGGTTCTTCAATTTCAACTTTCGATAGTGAAATAACTGTCCGTGGTCGAGAAACCTTTGGTGTTGGATAAATGGCAAGCTCAAATTTTGGAGGCCTCCTTGGATTGTGTGATATGGAAGGTAACACCACGGCCCAGATTTTTTCTTTTAATAGCCACTGAGGTGCTAATGCTTCCAAGAAGCCAGGTCCAGAAAGTTCCCGAATCATACCAGAAAAAAGAGAAATCCATCCCTCAATTATCCGAACCACGGTGACTTGGTCTTTACCTCTTGCCATGTCAAGAGGTGTCTGGCAATCATCATTGATTGTCAAAGGATTCGCTCCATGAGAAAGAAGCATTTTCACAGTTTTGTCAAGGCCACGTTTGACAGCATGATGTAATGGATTTCCTCCATGAACCCCAGGTTTGTATGAATGTATATTGGCACCCAAACTGATCAATGTTATGGCCATTTCCAGTAAATCGCCTCTTGTACAAGCAAGAATAAGAGGGGTTCTTCCTTCCTTATCCATCCACTTTTGAGCAGCCGGCCATAGTCATCGTTTTCTCCTGCAGAGCCATATAATGATAATAAATGAGAAGAACAGAGCACTCAAGTAAATAGCCACAGCATAACATTTGTTTTGTTTGCCGGTTTAAAATTTTCAAGACCCCCAAGCGTAAAAAGCACCTCATTTGATGGTTGAGCAAGTATTAGCTCTTCAAAACACAAAGCTGCCTGAGTTTTTTAAGCAGTGAAGGTTCTTTGTAGCTAGGTTTGGCTGACTGCCGCCTCAAACACATTCTTTTATCACTAGAATTTTCTTCATTTACAGCCCCATCTGGTTTTAACGAGCCATTATCCCTGTTCAAGAATTTTCCAAATTTGCAGGTAGATAAATCACTATTCTTGCTGGAAGAGGTAATCTTTGATTGCAATTCTTGCGCATCTTGCTTTGTGCCATAGTAAGCACTTAGTGATCCATCCCTGTTGCGCCAGACAATTTACACTATATTCTTTGGAGGGATAGGCACGCAGGTTGAAACCAACTGTCATAATTCTCCCTTCATATCAACTACACTAAAAATAAATGATTGGTCAAAAATGAGAACTGCTAAGAAATGTAATCATACATCTTGCATTTTGGAAGCACGTATCTAGCCTCTGCCACGTAGAACTTTGGATCTCAAGTAAATTCCTTGTCTTCTCCTGCAAAGATACTTGGCATCAGATGGTTTCACCATGTATCTTTTTAAAAATAATCGGATCAGAGCTTCAAAAATAGTTTTATCATTTCTTGTTTCATCTTGATCACCATCACCATTCGTAGAGCTAAGGATAAAAATCCTCTCTCCAGAGAGTGTAGGCAATGATGCCAAAAAGCAAGGCGCTTTCTCTGGCTTCTTGGGTGGTTCAATGGGCTTATTTCGCATCTTTATAATGTCTAAATTGACAAGACTTTGCCACCGAGCTTTAGGCAGCAGTGCAAATGTCACGAGTTTCAGGTGTAAGGTGAGCTGAATATGAATCCCCAATCAAGCTACCAGAAACATCAGGCTTCTTGACATTTGATTCTGCAACAATTATGCTTTTCTCATCCCCTTCCTCTGATGTAAATATCTTGAATGCTACTAGAGTAGGGAGGCGGGAATAATTAGGCATAAGCACATCCTCCGTTCAATTATCCTTCAACCGGTCCCAACACCACCAAAGTTTGCCAGAAACTTTTCATCTATGGCTGCTTCATACGATAAAGACAGAGAACTCTGATTTTTCCAGCTGCTGAAACTGCACCAGCATGTTTGTTTTCTTCAAACTGTTATATTAGCAAAACATAAATGAATTTGAAACAGATTGTTGAGTGGAGCTGGAAATGAGGGCTTGTTGGGCTCTTGCTCTTGCTAACCACCAATTTGGCCTCTCTCTATAGTAATGCATGGTCTAGTCCTTGTTCATCAGCTGCGGAGAATGTAAATCCATGTCTAACTTTTGCAGGGATTGTCTCATCATCCACATCAAAACACTGTCATTTGAAGAGCTGTAGAGCTATAGAACATCATGACAAATTACATATTAATGATTTCTTCTTCAAAATAGGGTTTTGAAGAAGAATCTATCTCTGACATGAGACGGAGTCTAACATCGGCTCCACTTGGGATGGCAGCTGCCGCTTCGTGGAGGTGCCAAGAACCGCAGAACTTTGGGAGAGCAGACAGTGCCTCTACCCATTGGGCAATGGAGTCATCATCAACACAACTTTTGACTTATTTTCAAACTGAAACTGAACTCAAACTGATTTGATCTCAAGACTGAAATGACTGAAAAAACAACTTAACAATCTTCAAGCCAACTAAAACAAGATGCTGCCCTTATGGCTGCTTATTTATGTACAACATCTACTCTAATCTGCTGTATAAACAAGAGATCAGGTAATACTAAAATGCCATATTAACCATTCAAGTAAACATGAAAATGATGCCGCTGTTTGAGAATGCTTCCACCAGGACACCGATGCAGTTGCTGGCAGCCCTTCATGCACGTACTGAGCCTGGTCATGTACAAAGTAGTCTGATCCGTCAATCAAAGTGAAAAATGTGTCCATGTATGTTGCCACTGGATTGCAGAAGCCGGACTCTGTTGGCTGTCCCAACTCTGCAATGCATATTTTCAACTGCACACTGTCAATGTAAACATCTATAGGCAAGTCTTGTTGTGAAGGAGGAAGGATTTCCAAGAACTTTTTAGGGTCTTGGAAATCATATGACTGAATCTGCTCATCGAGATATTGAATCTCCTTTTCGATTCTATCAACAACTAACTCACAGACACCAGTTTTAAACCAAGGGAACTTTGGAGATTTCAACATATGAAGGAAGATACTGAAAAATTCTTCATTAATTTCAATATCCACTAACCATTCTCTAAATTCGTTTAGAGCTTCACACAGGGCAGGGTTTGCCACATACCTGTCCATTGCATGAACAGATCAGCATGCACTGGACTGTTTGGATTAAATTGGAGTCGCCAGGTGAATGGTTCAGCCTGGAAATGTATCTGACTGCTGTCCACCATCAGCATCAGATCTGCACCTTGATTGCATGTACTGGGACAAGACAATCAACAAATTGAATGTTCTCCCCAGTATGGTCGCCAGTATGTTAGCGCTTGAGATTTCACCTCAGGCTGAGAAAGGTAAACCTCAAGGCAAAACAAGACAAGCTTGAAAGAGCTTAATGACTGATATGACCTAATCCAGCAAAACCAAGAGGGGTATAAATAAACCAGCTCCTCCATCAGGGTTATGGCATGCCTAACGGGATGCAAAATTTGACATTGATGAGACACCTACTAATGCAAATGCAAAGAGCTTTGATCACTGATGGAGGGCTTTCAAGACCGACACTAACAATATGAATGCAAGTAAGAATATCTGTTTACGCAGAGATAATCATAATGCATGTTGAAGTTAACCAGTACTTAAGCTAATTGGGGTAGAAACAGAAGTAAGGATAATTACAGAGGCGCGTAAGCATCTGAATTGACTATTTAGGGTCCGCGAAGGACAATTAGAGACTTTCTCGGAGGATTCAAGGACGAATAAGAGATGTCCATTGACAAGCCCTAAAGGGATTATAGGCATGCCTGAAGGAAGGGTTAGCATATAAAACCAACATCAAACCATCTCAGGGTGCAGAAACTTGGTTCCTGCATCCCCCTATACTGCTTCGAGTGAGACTTTAGTCCGTGCTCTGCAGATTGATGCCGAAAGGGCTAGTAGTGTGGGGATTTTCTTGGCTAACTAACGTTGAACCTGGGTCAGGACCCATCAAGCCAACACCTCAATTCCAGATGCAGTTTCCAGTAATGTTCCTCATCATGCCCTTCTTTCTCACAATGAGTACAAGAGGGTTTTTCTTCTCTCCTCTTAGTTGTTGCTTCCCTCTTTGGATGGTCATCTTGCTCATGCTTCCCCCTGATTTCAACATGTGCAACCTTCACACTAACTTCATCAAAAGTTTTAGGTTCAAATAATAACAATGAATGACAAAAATAACCATGCAATGAGCCATTGTATTTCATCAATGTTTGAGAAGAGTCTAGTGGAACATTTAATGGTAATGCGTGTTTCATAAATTCTACTGTAAAATTTTGAACATTTTTACCTTTACTGTGTTTCAAATGTTGTGATTCCATCATGGCCTTCTTCCTGTAGCCCAATGGGTAAAATTGTCCACTTAAAGAAGAAACAAACTCAGACAAAGATGAAAGAAATTTACAACTATTCTTACCACCTTTATGCAACTTTCCTTCCCACCATACAAGAGTAGTGCCACTCAATCGAAGGGATGCTAGCTAGATGTTGGCCTCATATTCTTAGATTCACTGTATGTTAATTCAACCTCTATGATCCAGTTTTCTAGCTTTTTTGCATTAGATTCTGCACCAAAGGTAAGAAAATAAAACTTGACATCTAGCTTGAAAAAGGGCCTTTTATGAGCTTTTCTATCTCTAGAATGATGAGAATAGGAAGAAGAAAAGATTTCACTAGAAGATGGAGAGGGAGGTTCAGGAGGCTCTTCTCCTCTTCCTTCATGATTCACCGAGGCATGATCATCTAGTCCTTCCTTCTTCTTTGGTTTCACCATTGTCTTCTCATACTCTATAAACAATTTGTCCAATTTTTCCACCATGTACAAAGGCCTTGCAATAATTTCTCTCTTCCTCCAATCGAACATCTCCATCTACCATTTTCCTTCTTTGTGTTTCACACCTTGCTTCTGGATCAAAGGACTTAAGTTTTCCTTCACCTCTTTGGAGCTTTTCCCTGGTTATCATACACTTGCAATTCACATCAACAAGAAAACTGCTCTGATGCCAAACTTGATCCTGATCTTTTTACTTCAAAGATGAATACATAATTGCATTTAAAAGGGAATGTTACCATAACATGCATACACATAAAAGAAGAAAAAATAAATGTCAACCATGAGAAGAAAAGACACAAACAAGTTGATAAGAAAGTTCACTCAGGGTGGGTTGTCTCCAGGCCCTACTCAATGTGGGGATACCATTTTCATTAATATTTAGTGTAATCAAATTAGATGCATGTACAAAAGACACCTTATACCTCCACTTCCGGAAATGGCATGAAAATGCAAACCTCTGCTAAAGAAAAGGACTGCACCATTGAATTCCTCGCGAAAAATCATGACAAATGACTGTAAACTCGACCCCTTTCTGCTTCGGTCAAAATTTGGACCCCCGAGAATCTTAAAGATTCCTTCTTGTGGGTTGACTAGAATTTGGCTAATCAAATGAAGAATCTGATCACATCTCATCTTCTTGGTGAGAAACTAAGAAAAATAAGTATAAATTCAACTTGGTTATGAAATTGTCAAATTTGGACCTCCATGGAATCTTTCAGATTCCATGTAGATTCATGTGTCAAGGTTCCACCTTCATGGTTCTGCCGTCAATAGTATGTCTTTGGAAAATTTGCTGCTAAAATCATAAAACCATATGCACCATGAGACTCCTGGCAAATTTCTAAGTAATTTGAATATAAAGTTGGCATAATCCTGATACTGTGAAAATTCGCCTCCAAGGGAACCCTTTAGATTCTTGTAGAATCTCGATGGAATATTCCAAAGAATATTCTCTAGATTATCTTCTTGAAATTCATGCCTGGGCAGGTCCCTTGACGCACGGTTTTAGCATTGCACAGTTCCATCAGCACCTCACTGAAATTATTCCACACACCCTCTTTCCTAGTGCCCTTCGGCAACATTGCTTAAATATATGTACGTGGGTGGACTTATTAAAGTGTGTCACCTATGGCCCATTGGTAACACTTCGGATTTGGTACCGGATGACCCGGGTTCAAACTCGTGGAAATTTATTTTATAACTATTTTGGTTGGTGGTTGGGGTTATTTGGAGGTTGTTGTTAAACGTTTTGAGGTGTTATATAGCACGACCGACGAATTGGACGACAACCTCGCCAGGTGGGTCTGATACCCGCTGATGTTTTTGTAGAAATGAATGTGTAGATTCAATATTGCTCATGAAATTTGGTAAATCACAAGACTTTATGCTACTCTACTGATCCGTGGAAGTTAATTCACCATCTAAAATAAGAATCATAAACATGCAAAAGGAAACATCACACATGCATAGAGATTTATCTAGGGAAAGCAATTGCTCAAAACCCCTTACTATCTATATTGCATTAATGAAAGAATAGAGAAGAAAGACAATGCTTGCTAAAGCCTGAGCACACCCTGCAAGTGTATAGTCTATCCCTCTACTTGACTAACTCAACGTGGCCCAACACATAGCCAATTTCAAGCCTTCCCAAGCTCCTATTTCCTTGCATTGTACCCTTGGGAAATTGCCCCTATTTTTTAGGAATTTCACACCAAGGAATTGTGCAATAGCCTTAGGTCCATCTCTGACTACATGCAATACCTGTACACATGGGAATATGCTACAACTTATAGTACACTACCTTGAATTATCCATCTCAACCAGGTAACTCTAATTCATGGCATGCAAAAATTATTTTGGGTTGATTGATCAGTTAACTAGTTGATCACTAAGTGTGGTTGAAGTTCCACTTTCACAACTTGACCTCCAATAGTTCTTTTGAAATTTAGAACTAGTTAAACTGACAATAACTCAAAGTAAATGTAATAGATTTCTACAAATTAGAAATCAATCATGTAGAACTGAACTCAAGCTTCTACAACTTGAATTTACTGAGTTAACTAAGTGACAAGATCCATTTCACCTCAATTAACTACCTCCAAGTATTCTATTGAAATAGAGATTCAAATTTTAATCTAGTTTGACCAAGGTAAAGTCAAAACTGGATTTTCTTGCTTCATTTTCAACACGAGCTCTTAGCAAGAAAGGGATTATTAGATACCCAAATATTGCTTCTATGGAACTTGAGTTTTCCCCTTAACAAAGCCTTTGTCAAAATATCTGCATCTTGTTCCTTTGTCAGAATGTACTACAACAACATAATCTACCTCTAAACACAATCCCGTAGATTGTGACACCATTTATCAATATGCTTGGATCGGTCATGGAATACATGATTCTCAGGGAGTTTTATATAAGTATGATTATCACAGTGAATCACAGAAGGATCCACCATCTGGCCAAATAACCCAAAAATATTTTTTCACATCTAGATTGCCTCACATGTAGCTTGAATTGCAGCCATGTACTTTGCTTTTGTTTAGATGAGTGCCATAGATCTCTACTTCCTGTTGTACCAAGAAACTATTGTTGACCCAACAATGAAAATTCCTCCTGATGTTCTCTTACTGTCTAGTGGATTCCCCGCCCAATCTGCATCTCTGAATCCTTACAACTTCACTCCCTATGTCTGTCTGTACCAAATAAGAAACTGAGTAGTGCCTCTGAGGTATCTCAACACATGCTTTGCCACCTTCCAATACAGTTTGGTTGGCTTAACCATTGCTTGAATAAGTTTGTTAATATGTTTGGTCGTGTGTTCACCAAATACATAAGTGAACCCACAAACTGCCTGTAAATGGTAGCTTCCACTATTTCACCTGAAGTATCATCCTCTTTCCTCCAGTTTCCTACTAGAGGATTCTCCATGGGTTTGCACCTATCCATGCAGAACCTCTTGTTGGCATACTTGCCTTGAGAGACAAATAGTTCTCCATCACCTTGCCATACTTCCAATCCAAGAAAGTAATGCATGAGTCCCATGTTCTTCATCACGAATTCTCTTGCAATATCCTCTTTGAAAGATTTTATCAACTTCTCATCACTGGTTAAAATTAAATCATCGACATATAGCACAATAATCAATAATTTACCTTAAACCATAATGTGATAAAGGTTTACATCTACTTCACTTTTGGTGAAGCCCAACCCAGTGAGATATTTGTCATTCCACGTGTACCAATCATGAGGTGATTTCTTGAGTCCATACAATGCTCGCTTGAGTTTTCAAACATGTGACTCTCTTTTGAAGGTATCAAACCCCTCCGACTGCTCAAGATATACCTCCTCCTCAATAACTCCATTGAGGAATGTTGTCTTCACATCGATCTAGTGGATCTTCCACCCCATCTACGCTGACAGTGCTAGAGTTAACCCGATGGATGAGTACCTTGCTACTGGAGCAAAGGTTTCCTCATATTCAATTCCCTCAACCTAAGAGAACCCCTTGGCCACAAATCTAGCCTTGTGGCTCTCTATGCTTTCGCCTGTTGCATGCTTTACCTTGCAAATCCATATCAAACCAATCATTAATTTGTGTGCTAGTAGTGGGACCACTTCCCAAACCTTGTTTCTAACAATGGAATCATATTCATGTACCATAGCATCAACCCATATATGTTTCTCTACAAATTCCTCGAATGGGGATGGCTCAGTCTCTACAAGCTCACTCATTAGATCCATGTAGCCAGCGTACCGATTCAGTGACCTCCTCTTCCTACGCTATGATGTGGGTGCTCCCACATTCTTTCTAGAATCCTGCAATAATTTTTCAGTTTCCTTGGTTCACCACCTTCCTACTCTGGATATATTTGCTTGAGTGGATGTCTCCACTCTCTGTTCCTCTACTTGTGGCTGCTCTACAACTTCCCAAGGTTCTTCCTTTGGATCCAAAAGCTCCAAATCATGATGTAACTGAAGGTTCCTCTCAAGAGAACACCTCATTTCCTTCTCCTCATCAAATTCCACATCCCTTCTAACCACTGTCATCTTGAGGGATGGAAAGTACACACGATAGTTATGAGGTGTTTCTGTGTACACCACAAATATGCCCAACTCTACTATCGACTCTAGATTTTTCCTTTCTTCCTTGGAAACATGATAGTAAACTGATGATCCAAAGATCTTGAAGTGTGAAACATCTGGTTTATTCCCTAAAAAAGCTTCATCTGGTGTACTCATGCCAAGAATCCTGTGAGGAATTTAGTTATGCAAATAGACCGTTGTGTTGCACGCTTCAACACACAAGTGCAGTGGTAGGCCTTGGTCATGCAACATCGCCCATGCTGCTCCCACAATACCTTTGTTCTTCCTCTCATCCACCCATTTTGTTGTCAGTTATGGGGTGTTGCCAACATCTGTCGAATGCCTTCCTTAGCGGATAAACTTTTAAATTCATTCGACACATACTCACTTTCATTATCACTCTTAGGATAACAAGTGCTCACACAACTACCAAGTTTCGTGATGAACTTGGTCAAGTTGGTGTTACTGTAACAAGTGCTTTAAATTCAACAAATTTGGAGAATGTACGATCTTTGTTCTGCATGTAGTATAACTAACACTTCCGTGAGAAATCATCTACAAATATAAAATAATACCTGTGCTTGGTAGTGGAGTTTGTTGAGAAAGTTCCATAGACATTAGAATGAATCCTTTCAAGGAATGCATGTGCCTTGTTGTCCCGATCATTGAAGGTGGATTTGTGTACTTCCCCATCGTACACCATTTACATGTATCCCACTACTCTAGTGCTCCTTTGGGGAGGTCTGTAGAAATCTATTGCATGATCTTCAAAGCACCATGATGCAAATGGCCAAGTCTTCTATGCCATATTTTGCTGACATCTCGGCTCTACACCTTCTCTGCTTTTGTGCTCATTGTCGCACAATCTTCCACATCTAATTTGTAGAGGCTCTTCACTCGAACCTTGAGCTGCTTCACTAGCCCTGTGGCGATGTGTCTCAGGAAATCCTTCCCTTCGCTGAATATAACATCATAACCATGGTCTTCCAACACAGCTACCGAAACTAGATTCTTCTTCAGACCTGGTACAAGCATCACATCCTTGAGCCTTAGAGGGGAGCCAGAATCCCTCTGAAAATTAATTGTATCGATACTAGTTGCGCTATAACTTCCATCATCTCCCATCTCGATGTGCATCTGGAGATCCTTCTCATCCAAGTGATTGAAAAATTATTTGTTCCCCGTCATGTGGAATGAGGCACCACTATCTAGATACCAAAAACTACCCATAATTGTGCTTGAAATGCATGCAATGAGGGTAAAATCAAGCTCAAACTCTGAAGCTAAGGCTTCACCTACTGCTCCTCCCGCAGTCTTCTTTCTTTCCTTGTGCAGAGCCTGAATTCATGATAGTGAAAGCACTTGATTCTGGAAAAGTCTCTCTTCTTGCCCCCTTGACTTGAATATGATTTGGATTGGGAAACTTTTCCCTTTCCCTTTATTTTCCTTTCCAACCAAGGCAAAGTTCTCCTCATCCTCACCCTTGGATGAGGTCTCATATATATTGTTCTAGCTTATCTCCTCTTGTACCAAATTAGAACAAAAGAGTTCCCAATTTGGTAGCTTCTCCCTCCAGTTCACTGAAACCTTGTGGTTGTGCCAGCTCTTGGGAAGGCCTAGGAGTGCTAGGCTCATCAAATCATCCTCTGCTACAGTAACACCAACTTGACCAAGTTCATCATGACACTGTGTGAACCTGCTCAGGTACTGTGGAATGGTCTCGTTCCTTTGCATCTTGATATTCTGAAGCTTGTCCTTGAGTGCCAGTTTCTTGTGCTCATTAATATTCTAGAACAAATTTGTCAGTGCTTGCCACATTTCATACAAAGTCTCTTTCACATAGATATTGGATACAATATGGTCTCGTACTCCTTGCAATATGATCCTCCTCGCCTTGGCAACACACTTCTTCCAATCTGCTAGATTCTAAGCATCAACTGTTGTTGGTTTCGGAATATCATTATAAATGAATTCCTTTAACCTGTTATCCTCCAGTATTGCATCCATGTGATCCTTCCATGAAACATAATTTGAGCTTCCCTCAAGGGAATATTCGAGCCTTAGTCCATTGAAAACCATCTTCTCAGTCCAGAAGAAAACTTGCAACCTGATCTGCAACCTCGAACCTCCTGCAATGACAACTTCAAAATGTTTTCTCAGGGCGATTCTAGGTCTGATACCATGTAGAAATTTATGTGTAGAGTAAATACTTTTGATCAAAATTTGCTAAATCATGAGACTTGAAGCTACTCTACTAATCTACAAAAGTTAATTCACCATCTAAAACAAGAATCATAGACATGCAAAAGGAAACATCACACATGCACATAGATTTATCTAGGGGAAAGAAACTGCTCAAAACCCCTTACTATCTATATTGTTTTAATTTGAGAATAGAGAAGAAATACAATGCTTTCTCAAGCTTGAGCACACCCTGCAAGTGTATAATATATCCCTCTGCTTGCCTGACTGAACTTGGCCCAATACTTAGCCAATTTCAAGCCTTCCCAAGCTCATATTTCCTTACATTGTAACCTTGGGAAATTGCCCCTATTTTTTAGGAATTTAACACCAAGGAATTCTGTAATAGCCTTAGGTCCATATTTGATTGAATGCAACACCTATACACATGGGAATATGCTACAACTGATAATACACTGCCTTGGAATCTCCATCTCAACTAGCCAACTTGAATTCTCTGCATGCAACCATTTTTTTGGGTTGATTGATCAATTGACTAGTTGATCATTGAGTGTGGTTGAAGTTCCACTTCCACAACTTGACCTCCAGTAGTTCTTCTGACAGTTAGAACTAGTTAAATTGACAATAACTCATATGAACTGAAATATATTGCTACAAATTAGAAATAAATCATGTAGAACTGAACTCAAGCTTCTCCAAATCAAATTTACTAAGTTAACTGAGTGACAAGAGCCATGTCACCTCAGCTAACTACCTCCAAGTATTCTGCTGAAATAGAAATTCAAATTGTAATCTAGTTTGACCAAGGCAAAGTCAAAAGCTAGATTTTCTTGCTGCATATATATCTATATCTATATATCTATATATCTATATATATATATATATATATATTAACTCCCTTCATTGGGCACACTAAAGATCTATATTTTGTTTATTATTATTATTATTATTATTATAGCACCAACGGTTCAAATTCACGCCGAAATTGTTGTGGGTTATTAGACAAATTAATCAGGCAACAATTTGGTCACCACCAACTATCGTGAAGGTGGAAAATGTCACCTAGTTAAGAAAATTAGAAAGTTGTTGACTAGGTGTTACATGGCATATTATGATTCATCCTTATTGCTAACTGGGTTGCTGAAGTCATATCAACGTCACTTGCCACGTGTTGTCTTTTGATTGGCTGCTCATTGACCATACCTCCATGTTACCTTGCAAACGTTAGTAGCTTTACAACTAAAATTATCATCAGTACGACTGATGTCATCATCCATACTGCTGATGTCAGTGCCACATCATCATCCATGTAGGTCCTACCTGCAAATTTTTTAGTCATTTCTTAAAAACTTCAACGGGTCATAACTTTCTCATACGATGTCAAATTCAGGTGTTATTCATATCGTTGGATTCAAAACGGTGAGCTCTTCGATTTGAGTTTGGTTTCACTACATTTTAAGGATTTTGAAAATTTGGCCTTTTAGGATCCTCCTGGATCAATGACCTTCCACACACATGTTATATAGACCAATCCACAGCCTCAAGATTAATTACAGGAATAAACCATTTCTAAAGGAAAACATTCAGGAGCATTTCTACACAGGAATTCAGATTTCTTATTGTTAACATGAGCCATTGTTTAACATAGTGAATATATATACCATTAGGTCCAAGAAAATAATTATTCATTAACATATATTTCCATCTCCTCATGCTCATGAATTTTGAGGTTACTTTCAAGAACAAAATATCCATAGGAAAATGAATCATTCCATAAAGTTTGTACATAATATAGTGACATTACTTATTCATACAGGAAACAACACTCCTCAACATTAACTTAGCATTGATTCAACACAATAAACATAGACATAATTCTCATAATCACAAAACATAAGAGTATACTTATCTTATAAAAGATATGGAAATTGAGAGTGGGAATCTAACTCTCCACCCAACCATAGACAAGCTACAACCATAGTTTCTTGTAGTTGTCACTCTCGAGCCAGATTCCAGTTCTTGAGGTGGAGTGATTTCGAGGGGAAAATTTAGCCAATATGGACAACTAAAATAAGATGTCACAAGGCCACTCTACCTTCATCCATTACCCACACAAGCTTCCACTAAATATTTCTAGATTCTTTAGAGAAAATCAACATCCATGGACGATACCACAACATAGAGAGTCTCAACTCACTTTCAGGAGAAGAGAGTCCACATCATGTAAAGTTCATCCATGTATAAGCTACTGATTGGAAAAGAGTTCACCTCTCCAGGTGGTTCATCAATGAGTCAAGCACCAAAGCTTAAGCCCCAAGGTAACTCTTGGTGGTTCATCAACCCTCACAAGCACCTGTGTGTCTATTCCCAATCCAATAGGTTCATTAATCGACAAGCTTCTAGTGGGTTCTTTAGCCTTACAGGCAAGCCACTACTCTTTATAATATTTTCACCCAATAAGCCTATGCGAGAATTATTTAGATGGTTACTTTCTCCATAGATTTATTTATATGAATTCTGACCACTGCTCTCTTTGTGTTTTCACCTATGCCCTTGGAACAATTTTTCCCACGATGCTCTACCCAATTTCTCCACTGTGTATGTGTTTTTTTTCCAAAAGGAGTTATCCTCCATTCACTATATATGTGCTTCCCTTCCTTTTTTTCTCTACAACCCATGTGTGCGTTCTTCAACCTGTCAATAGTGATCAAATATTCTCTTACAAGGTGTTGTTAGGGTGTCAAGTCAAATTTTTGTCATTTTAGCGAGTCTTCAAATAAAAATTTGGTCACTGGTTGTTGTGTCTAGGTCACTGTTGCTCCCTTCACTTACTCATGCTCTTCATCACTCATCATGGTCATTTTATTCTTCGAGGTATCATATCTTCATTTTAAGTGTCTTGGGTCATGAAATGGTTAAATTCCTCATTTTAGGTCATGGTCTAGGGTTTCACTCCATGTGTCATCATGATGCCATATGTAAAAAAAAAATTCCATCATGCGAGTGAGTGGGTAAAGGGATTTAGCATATTAGGGAAATAAAAATAAAGGTAAGGTAATGTTTTATTTCAAATAAAACAAAGCTGCAGTACACTACCTTGTCTCATCATTTCTCTCTGGGACAATTTTTATTCAAAATGTGTTTTTGACCAAATGGAGAAGAATTTTACAAAAGTGAAAGAGGTTTTTCTCAAAGATAGGCCAAGGAAAAAAAACCTCCTTTAGTTTATGTACAGGTGTTATTATTTGAGAGAGATTCCCAAACTACACTTGCTACAGGAGAGTTGCTGCACTTCTGGACAATTTGACTTTACGACAATTTTTAAAGGATTTGGAGCAGGTGTTGGCAGTGCTTAAGGACTCTATTGTGTCAGACATCCTAATCATTCCAATGGTAACTTCAAATAGTGATTTGGATTAGTGGAAGGCACCCAAAAGTGCTTTGGAAGTTGGCGCTGCGCTTTTGTTAGAGACACCCTATGTTTTTGGAGCGACCTTGGGAGAATGAATTTTTATCCTTGATGGAGTGTCCACATTACATTCTTGAGGAGTCCATCTTGTAGCATACTTCAAGAGATTTCCAATGAGCTATCAAGTTCTCAATTCAAAGTAGTTTAATGCCTCCAAAAGCAGGTTGCAAGTTGGCATTGCGCTTCTATGAACTGCGCTACACTTTTGGATGTGGTGTTGCACTTCCATGAACTACGCTGCGCTTATGCTAATTGCACTGCGCTTGTGAAAAAGTAGCTTGAAAATCAACCAAACTCACCCAAATTTAGAATTTGAGCTTGCATTCCTACTTCTTTCTATTCTAGTCCTATTTACAAGTAAGTATCATCCTTTTACTCACCTTTTTCCTTTGGCAAGATAAATGCTAATGCAAGTTTTCTTCATCTAGGGTTTAGGTGAAATTTTCATGCTGCAAGCACTAGTGTAACTGATGGATTTGGTTAGTTATGACATTGAAAACATGTAATTTTTTCACCTCATACATCTGTACATGTATAAATCACCCTATCATTCACTAATCAACTCATCTACCCTCATATTACCTCACCTTTACACAAATCGTAGCTCATACCTATCATTTTGGGAAAATTTCCTAGAAAGATTGTTTTTTGAATTCTCCTACTCAACACTCTCTCTCTAATTTCACTCCTTTCAAACTTCCTAAGTTTTCTACCACCCCTATCCATCTCCCAAAATTCCCCTATCATCATCTCCCTTCCCTAACTCCCTCATTTCATCATTTCCTTCCTTGAGCTAGAAAATAGTCAGCGTAAGACTAAACAACTGATCATGGAGAAAGAGCAATCTAAGGTGCTGCAACAAGGAGGTAAAGGTAAAGTAGTGCTAGATCTAGGCGAACATGATGAATAGGAAAACAAAGTTGGAAAGAAGAAACCAAGGACCAAAGGACTCAAAAGGGCATTTAAGGAGGAGAAAGAACATAACCTATTAGATGAAGACTTAGACATTGAAGACAAAATTGCCTTGGAGATCAATGAAGATAGAGAGTATTGGCTAAGTAAGGTCAATGGCCACTTATAACAGCTTCTTTTCAAGGCCAATAGGGATAATCATCTATTGAGACACATGGCCCATCATTATTAGGCTAGAAACATGATATGCAACATCAAGCTCAAGCAGTTGAAAAATAAGCTAAAGGAAACCCTATAGGACAAAAATGAGAGGGATAACTTGGAGATTCTTGATGAAGCATTCATGAGGGTTTGAACTACCACATTTTGCACTTCATGACTAATTTTTAAGGTTTTCTGAGCATTTTTTGGTTTTTTTAGAATTTTGGTGCCAAATTCAGAAATTGGGCTAGTCACAGAAGCGTAGTGCCTTGGCGTTGTGCTTTTTCCTCAGAGCTCCAAATGAAAATTGGCTTACATTTTTGGAAATATAATGACCTCCTCTCAAAAACCATTTCATCATATTTCTTAGACAGGGCTCAAATTTTGAGAAAAAGGAGAAAATGGGTCAAAAATCATCATTCTGCCACTCTTTTTGATAGGCGTTGCGCTTCTAGATACACCTTGGGGGAATGAGTTTTTGGAGGCCTTCCCATGGGTAATTTAAAAAAATTCAAGGTGTTATGGAAATTAGAAAGGAAAATCTAGTTGACCATTCTCTCATATCACAATTTGGACTTCAGGAAGGCACCTTAAAGTGGACTCAACATTGGTGTTGCGTTTGTGAATATTTGTGAGTTTTTATTTAAAATTTCACTGTGTAATTTCCTAGTTTTTTAGTTTGACTTGTTCAAAGTCAAACTCATGATGTAACTTTAGTAGTTAGAGGTTTGTATTATGTAATCATGAATAAATAGACATGATAGGTTGTTTTTATGGTTAATTAGGCCTCATAAAGGAAGCAAAACTCAAAACAAAGTCTAAGAGAAGAGTTTGTATTTGACCTTCTCACTCTCACTTGTTAGTTGAGAGAATTTGGGAAAATGTTTCACCACTTAGGAATTTGACTCCTGAAGGTGGGGAATCTGTTTGATTGAGTCTGTATGTATCATTTCTCATTCAAAGAGACGGGTTGGACTTTTGTGGAGAAGCCTTGTATGTTTATGTTCTCTTCAGCTAATACAGGAGCAGTTGCAGCTATATTTTAGGAAATCTAGTTCAACGAGTCTATGGTGTTTGTTTACTCTTTCTATTAGTTTCTAATGGATAAATCATCTCCCTTTACATGCTTGATCTTATTCCTATGAATTTCCTTGCTGTTATATAGACAAGAATCTTGAATTTAAGAGTTGTTTATGTGCAATTCATACTTGTGTTTCCTTTCTTCTAAAGCTAATGAATTCATGCTTTCACATGCTCATTAGTTTCTTTTAAGCTCAAAAATCTATACTACATTGACAAACACTCCAATTTCACAATAACACACTGATATCTAGCTCCTATTTATACTTTTCTCTGCATACTTGAAGCCTAGACCTAATTACCTGTTCAAAACCCTAGTCCAGCGAACCTTAAAACTTAAATTCACAAGAACTAAAAACAAACATATATATCTAGCCTAAAACTTGTCTCTTTACATATATTCATTGACAAATCCTTTGAGGGATCCCTCTCTCGCTCAGTAGGGCTAGTTATTGAGATGAACGTGTTTCGAGGTTACCTCTTTCAATCTCCTCCTTAGCCTAGGAAATTGTAGAGGATAACATGCGTAAAAAAAAAGAGGAGTGTTTCCTCTACTTAGAATATGCGTGCTTGAATTTTCTTTCCCCCTCATAGACTTAATTTTGTGCCTGCCTAATAGACCAACAATCTGTTGTTTTCCACAGTGGCACACAGTCAACTGCCTTGACAACCATCCCATGCTTGTCTTTAATGTTTTGTCCTCTTCTTACTTGTTGTTAGAGCTAAAGGACACCTATGTATGTACATCATTTTTCTAGTTAATTTATGGCACATTCATCCCATTTAAATCACTCAGCAAACCCAATATTGATATTTAAGACAACCAATCTCTTAAGCAATCTCCTTCCTCAAGCAATCTGGAATTTGTGTACCTTTCTCTCATCCTTTTAAATTAATTAAAATTATTTACAATGAGGTCATATTAACCAAGGGATGTCACTCTTTACATTATAAAATACAATAAATTCTACAAACTTAGATGAAATTGTTTTTCGAATTTGTGATTTGTGTGGCAGAATAAGTGTGTGCAATAAAAAATATAAGTGTGTTGTGATGTTCCACACTTCTGCATGCATTCTATCTCTGTGCATTTCTCCCACATACCTTAGTGAAATAATCTTTCATTATGCGAAGTGCAAAGGTTTCCTTATAGACATGGTACTCTAGATCTTTCATGACACATCAATCCCACATAATGCATGCCATCTTCCTCCACAATGAATTATTGATCCATATCTTTGTATTTTGAATTTTTCTTCCATTATGTTTCGTACTTCTGCATGCATTCTCCCTCTACACAATTCTCCCACACACCTTCCTTCTGCACAATACTAATTCTTAAATGATTGAAGCCAACGAAACTACATCTCAGTTCAAAACACATTAGCACATCTCTCAAAGAAAAGATTGTTGAGACAAATAACTGCAATATTCTCCCTCCACATTTGTATAAGGCCCTTCACATTATCAAATGCATTAAACACTAGATATCGTATTTCCGCACAGTGTGTTATTAAGGCTATATCTCTTTATTAATCAAATAGTTAGCATTGAACAAAGGATTACCATAAGACATTAGTGTTTATAATATATTATACTACGTAACCATTCTAATGATAAAAGGTAATGTAAAAATTGTTAAAATAATTTAGTATTAGAGCATGCAAGAAAAGGCAAGTGTGCATCACAACCATATATGGAAAACTTGTGTCAAGATAGAAATGTTTGTGAAGATGCATGCACTTCGAGTGATGGATATTGATTACACTGTGAATGAGTTCACACTTAGCATTGAAGAATTAATTAATGCTTAGTTGTACTATTAATATCTATTCAACGAATCAATACACAATGACATTATCACTTATGTGATTAATGGAATTTACTATGATGCATTATGTAATGATTATTGGCTGCAAACTTATCAATAAAATTGTATCTATCAATATTATAAAATACTCTTTTAAAAATTTATTCTGTTAATCAATGCGTAATCAACACATTGTTTGAGTGCTTAATAGCTTAAACACTATTTTTAAAAAATACAATAATGCGCACAGGTTTCCACAACCAGTATGCCTCATAGAAAATTGAAGCAATATGTAGATCTCCTTTGTACACTTATATTTGTATATTTCTTTTCACAATGGAAGCTTCCTCCTCGTCTTCACACTCCACACATGTATAATGATTATTGGTCATAAACATATCAAGAAGAATGTATTTATTGATATTATAAAATAGTCTTTTTGAAATTTATGGAGTGAATCGACATGTAATCAAAATACTTGTTTTCTTTGCACACTTCTTGAACACATTACCTTGTTTGATGACAAAAATTTAGCGACTATTGGGTATAGAAGAATAATCGATATGTAATAAGGACATTGTAAAACGCTAATTAATATTTAATTCTATGATTTCTAGATATATTTTAAGATATTAATAGCAGGTACTATTGATACCATAAGCATCTGTAGCAGAGTAATGATAAAATCATTATATGTTTAGATCTTATGTGAATTCAAGTATATTGAATTTTGCTAATGGTTTTTATTTCTTGATTCTTGTTTATTCGTGCTACAGAATATTCACGTTTTTACATTGTTTAGAGTATGATTAAATTGTAACAGATACCTCTAGTCATGTTATTTGTCCAAATTGTAACAAAATCACATTGAATATAATAAAGAATCTACTGTTATGTCCAAATTGCATGAATTACAGACTTTGTTCTCATTCCATGTATTTTAGTTACTGCTTACTAATTTTCCTATTAACGACAAAACATGAATCTTAGAATGATTTAATCAATTAATACCACATCTCCGCACTCCACAAATTGCAATGTGAGGCATAACGATTGCATTATTAGCCTTAGTTAAGTTTTCAATATTCAATAATTTGTGTTCCAAAAAATTTGTATGTGCAGATGGGTAACGTATACGAAAGTGTAAAAAAGAATGAATGAAGTTTATGTCACACATACTTCCACTCTGTTAGAATGGAAATTGGTAGTAGAGCAATGTTTATGCATGCATTTGTTGAATAAATGCTGAAAATAATATTTAATAATATTGATCGGTTTTTTAAAAAGAAATAATTATTATATAATTTCGATTTACCGAATAAATGGTTATGTTTACCACAAAGGGAAATAGACAAATATGCAAATTAAGTTATGGAAATATTTTAAAATTAGGGAAATATTTTTTGGTCTACAAAAAATTTGGGAAAATAATATTTTAAACCCAAAGTCGAGAAATGGCTAAATCAGCAACGATCTACATTAACATAAGGTATAGCCAATGGATTAAAGAGAGGCATATAGATAAATGTCATGAATGGAAATTAAATGTTGCTTATATGGAAAATATGATTATATGTTATTCATTTATTTTCGAATTTGATAACGAACTAAGGTGGAATAATTATATGCTTTGGTTTCAGTATTTTGTGTTATTATTAGCTCCTATTCTGTAACGTTTCTTTTGCAGTCTATGACTATTCATTTAAATAATTTCTTTTGGAACTAAGTCCTAGTTAATTGCAATGCAAGGCTAAGTGGGTTGTTGGTGTGATTAGCTGACATGCTATTTTGTTTAATTTAAAATATTTATTTAGTTTATCTCGTTCATATCATTATTATATTCGTGCCTTTAATGTTTTTTGGTAAAAAACAAGATGTCATGCGAATGAGGCAGAGTGAGGCATGGAGTTGGTGAATAAGCAGAGTCAAGTCAATGCCATCACGAGAGCATTGGTTAGGGGGACATTATAGATCCTAGATATGTCAACATATCTTATTTTAATGACTCTACATTTGAGTAACACGACATTGGTAATGAGCTTGCATATCTCAAAATTCTTTTGGAAGGATTCCTAAGAAATCGACATGATGAACACAATATTATTATCTCATTCATGAATGATCTCCAACGTAACTAGTGGTAGAAACATGTACACTGTGAGTTTCAGCTTCCACCGTCAACAGGTTTAGAAACAAAGAATCTTGTTCCATAAATACCCCTCATAGTTAATAGCTTTTGGGTATGTACCGATCCTAAAAGTTTTCTGGATCCATGTTTATTTTCATTTTTTGGCAGTGAAGAAACTTTTCATTAAATTGTTATTGACATTGTAATCCTCTTTTTTTTTTGCATAAATCAATACTTAGTTTCTTTTACAATTCCTTCTAAATTGATACTTTATTTAAAATTTGATGAGATGACCATTTATCTCTGTGTACTTGAATTCATTTTTAGTCCTTAATATCTTATGATTCAAACTTTATTTATCTTTAGCAATTGCTTTGATGGATTACAAATATTTTCTATTTCACATATTGCACAACACCATGATCAAATGTTTAAAATGGAAAAACAAGGTTTAAACTGAAAGCTTCTTATGGATCAATAGCAATATCAATTACAACAATGTCAGGGAACTCAATAACAAAATAGCCATTCACAAAATTAACTTAGATTTGTGTGCATTGCGGAGGAAGAAAACACGATTCGATATAGTCCATGCTCCTTAACAAACTCCTCCACCCTTAGTTTTTGCATACAAACTTTCTACCGCACTTCCCCCATAATCTTTCTTCTTTATTCACAAATTAATTACAAAGAGTAATTTAGCATTAACTATGGCAAAATGAAATATGGATTTTTTCAAAATGCTTTGAAAAATAAAACCCATAATTTAATGTATTATGAGATCCTATTTTCAACTTTGGCAAAATAATTTATTACATCATAAGTCCTTGTTGTTTTTAGAAACTGATAAAACGTAATATTAAATTAATTTGATTTGTTCATAGTCAATGTTTCATTGTGAGGAGCTTTCCTTGTGCGAAGCGACTTGGTTTGAGTGAAACGTCGTTGCCTTTTAGCCAATTGAAAGCAATGTTAAAATACACAAACAAATAGATAAATATTTCTAAACACATGTTTATTTGGATATTTTATATCAATTTATTAATTAAATAAATACAAATTTTGATGAACTGTATTATTAAAATTTGGAAAACCGCAAAATATCTAAACAATATATGCAAAGTGTGACAAATCCTTTATTATGCTTCGTCCACATTATCGCATATATGCATTACGGAAATTACAATGTCAAGTATAACCATTTCATTATTAAAACAATATAAGCACAATTACAAAAACTAATTGTGAAGATAAAGTAATTGCTAGTTTTGTTTTACCATTATTGTTGAACAAGAAGATGTGTATCAAATAATGTAAAAGTTGATGATTTGCAGTGTGCAAAAAGAAACATAAGGCGGAGGAATTTGATTTTAAATATTTTATTGAGTATTTTGCGATGGTTTATCTATTGTGTGAATTTGAGTGGGCTAATATATTTTATGCATGGATTTTTTAGTTGTGCAAACTTCGACATCTCCACACTTACTTTGTATCAAGACTGAAGTCTGAATATTGGCACCGAATATGTCACATGTAGAAATATATATGAACATATGGGACATTGCGTGGTAAATTCTTTATTCCTTGCTTCACATAGTCATTTTCCTACACATCTATTTCGGTATATGGACAAAATCTATGCAGAGATTGTCACAATAATTGTGTTTGAGAGTGCACCAAAAAGTGTATTAGAGAGAGCATATGTGAAGGAACACAAATAGCTCTGCACATGCTACCTTTGCATTTTTCGATAAACACACATCAATTACAATGTAAATTATAGTTGCAATGTTCAATTTCGGAAACTGCTAATGTCTAATCCATTCAGAATAGTAAACTTTTTCAATTTGATTTTGAAATTATGTTTTTTGATAACAGAGATTCATTGTGTGTAGATTTCTTTGTGCGGAGCTTACAATGAAGGATTTCATTGTGCAAAGGAATATTATAATAGTTTTGGAATGCCAGTTTTAACTTACCGTATAATGGTAGAAACTATATCGAGTCACAAACTGTTACTTAATTGACTTATTTGTACGATGGTTCATATATCCATTTTCCCTCGCAACATTTCTTCCTCACAAGGATTGAAAACACATTTCATTTAATATTGGATAATATGAGTTCAATTAATAAATGTGAAATCACTAATGCACTTAGTATTCGGTAAACATCAATACCAAGGTTTGTTCACTCTATTTTTGTAGTGAAAATTGACCGATAGAAAAATAAGTTAATAGAGTAAATGTCCTGAATACACATTATTCATTGAATAATTCAAAAAATACTTGTATTTATTACCATAAGAGTTTTAGTTAATCAAAATAGAATGAGATTTAGGATATTAATGGAACAACATGTTGATATCGATTTCTAAAGTGCGCTAAACAGAGCAATCATGAAATGTAATTATTTCAATTGGACTATCTTGAGTTGGAATTTAAGAAAAATAGATATGATTTAAAGTAATTGATAACGTAACAATATTTACTGATTACAAACTAGGCAAATCAGTACTAGCCAAATTGATGATGGTCATTGGTTAATGAATACCATTGAAATTGATAGTAGTTAAATGTCCTTTCAGAACTTTGATCTCAATTCGTGATTTACATGACTTATGACCTTTGACACATTATATGTAGGCTTGTTGGCTCTGAACTAGTTTCAAATAGCTCTGGGAAATAAATTTTCCAATGTTTATCTTGTTGGAGACCTGTTAGTATTGAATTCTCCATTAAAAGTTCTAGGAAACTGACGTGATTTGTTTCTTATGAAATTGATAAGTGTTTTCAGGATTTGCTTTATCATTTGTATATTTGTTTTTGAATTGTATACCAACAACGAAACAAATGGCCCTAAGAAACAATGGCAAAAGAAATGGCAGAAGAGGTATATGCAGAGAGCCAAGATATCTAAATTCTTAACCAAGAAATGTTAATGTTTAACAAACATAGTTTAAAGCTAATGGATAAGATATTGGAGGTTCCAAAAATTCTTAGGCAACTTGAAGATGAGCTAGACATTGTAAGAACATTGTTAGAAGATCTCTTGCAAAAAATTAATGGAGCAATCAGACCTCCATTTTCACAGCATAATTGGCAAAAGCGTTAACCTCCAAGAGCAATGGTTGATTAATAAAGAACTATTTACCAAATTTTTCCACTTGCTCAACCAATTTTGAAAGTCAGTATATGTTAAGAATATATATTGTAATCTTATGGGCACAATAAAAAAACCATATTGGAACATTGTGGAATATACACATATGTATACATGAAAAATATTTTCTAAGTTATGGCATAGTCTTGGTTATTCGATTTACAAATTTGATAAATCAATAAAATAGTGCAAGAAATCACATTGGAAATAAGCACACACAACATAGGACAATGAAAAACATAGTAAATAATGTTAGTAAATAACATAGTACAAACATCAATAGTTGATAGTGTGGGTGAAGGGGGGCCGAGGGGGGGTTAGGAGGGCATTATGCGGAGTGTGAACGAAAAAGAGACTAGGTGGGTGGGAGAACAAATCTTCCTCTGTACAATGTATCAACATAAAAAATTCTGCAAACTGCGTAGAACAAAATACTGGAATATTGTCGAATATACACATATGTATACATACGAAGTATTTTGTAAGTGATGTAGTACTCTTCCATAAGTCATTTCTTCAAGTAAACATTTGATTTTTGTATGATAATGGTTCGTTTAGAAATTTGTTTAAATTTTACGTGACAAACACTCTTTGATATAAATTAGCTATAATAACAAGTTATTAGAAATATGTAAATGTATTACAAAAAAATGGAAATGCATTTTCTAATATTGTTTGATTAGTTCTAGGGTTAACAATTTTGATAAATTAATAAAACAATTTCTGAATTCAAGCTTCTGTGATCCATATTGAATAATTAAGAAAGAAAAAAATCGGTAGAAATCACATAGGAGAATTTTTGTCAATGTGTTTCAAACCATCCTGTGTGGTTTATCTTCAGGAAAAGATCAAGAGGAAAATCATGGCACCAACTTAAATAGATAGAAATGTAGAGACGCTTAGTTAAAGTAATGGTTATAATAAACGACTAACATACATACATACATATATATATATATATATATATATATATATATATATATATATATATATATATATATATATATATATATATATATATATATATATATAGATATTAGGATCAAATTATATTAAATAAAATATAATAATAGGTTATGGTTCAAAATATAGTTGAATAAATAGAGTAAAAATAATCATAATTTCAAGGTCAAACCTCAAACAAGGTGCGAAGTCCAAAAACAAATAAAAGGAGTCAACACCCTATTAATAAATAATAATATAATAAATGGAGCCAAGGCCCTATTAATAAATAATAATAATTTATTGAAAAAACATAATTAAAAAATATTCACTCAATGTAAATAAAAACAAACTAAAAATAATATAAATAAAATCCAAACTAAAAAAATAAAAATAAGAAAGACTAATGAATCAAGGTCAAACATAAAATAAGGGCCTAAGGCCCTACAAATAATTCAAGGAGCCAAGAAAAATTAAAATAATCAAAGACTACACTTGAACTCTAAAATATTGTGACCAACATGATGACAAGTTGTGAAAATACACAGATTAGGTCTGATAATAATTTTATGTTTCATTATCAGTCAATATGACCTATGCTAGGGCTGTTGCCTACAAACCCTGAATCATGCCTGAAGTGATGCTTTCTCCCTGATCGGTCAGCTTGTCATCTGACACGTTGTTGACGGTGAGAAATGTGCATGCTTGTGGGGAGGGGAGAGATCCCCTCCTATAGGAATATTTTTGTTGGGGAATAAAGTGCTTAAGGCATAGCACCGACTGCAGACAGTCTAGATGGAGGTGGTAAGGGCACCCCAGTTTTGGGTGCTCAATGGAAAGCACATATGAGAGGCCAATTCCTCCTAAAAGCAGTCAAAACACTGAGAGTTGTAATCCCCTGTAACAAATTGGAGACGTACAGAAAGTTTATGAAAGATCATGCTTTGATCTGCAATTTTATTAGGGTTTGGCCCATTGAATGAGATTTGGTGAAATGGATTCAGCTCAAATGGCAGCCAAAAGGACATATTGAACTAAAGCTAGGTGCTAGAGGCTTTTTCACCGTGATTTTTACCAGTTTGGAAGATAAGGAGAGGGTTTTTGAAAATGGGCCTTATTTTTTCTATAATGTTGGGCTCTTCATATGCCATTGGGAAGAATGCTACAACCTGAACTAAGAGAAATTCATGGCAACCCCAGTGTGGGTTCGGTTATTTTCTTTGCCAGTAGATTTCTGGGATCCAGAAATACTGGAAGGAATCGGGAACTCTATAGGGAGCTTTGTCAAAGTTGCAGATTCAACTCGCCAAGGAAGGTATGCTTCCTATGCCATGGTCTATGTATACATGAATATAACAGAGCTGCTACTAGAATTTATTGGGCTAGAATACCAAGATGAGCTATGGCAACAACCCCTAGATTACGACCACATTCCCTTTCGGTGTCGAGGATGCCATGAGTATGGACATCTGTATCGTGACTGCCCATTGAACCAGCCAGAACTCCAGGAGTCTCAAGTAGCCAAAGGCTCAACCAAGCCTCGGGAGGATGCAAAGGGTTTCCAGGAACTCCAAAGTAAAAAGCGCAATCCAAAGAACCCCCAGACTTCGACTCAGTCACAACCCTGAAAAGGCCTGAATAATACCAACAAATATGTTGTTATGACAGAGGAAGGAAAAACCCTAGGAGAATCGATTAGTCAGCCAAGCAAGGGAAATCAAACAAATCCATAGAAGGGAGGAAACAAAACCAAAAGAAAGGCAGAAGATGAATCACAGGAGAAAGAAGCCCTGACCCATCTAATTGTTGGGGCCTTCATTTTGATTTTGAAAAGATTTTGATTATTTGGCTTGCCAAAGGATGAGGAGGAAACGGGTGGCAGCAACAATGATTAGGTTGTGAGAAGGACAATTGGACAGTAAATCAAGAACAGGAAGTTATAGAGGGGTTGTGAAAAAACAACAGTAGAAGTCAGAGGCAGCCAAGCGGACAGGAAGGAGGAGTGGTAGCCGAGGGAAAGAGCAGTCTAGTGGGAACTAGCAATCCAGGTGGTAGGGGAAATACAAAAGGCGAAGACCTGTAAGGAAGAGGGTTTGGTTGGTTGGTTATTGTTGTTGGAATTGCAGATGGGATAGTTGGATGTGGCAGGACAAAACTAGAATGCAGGGACATGGCCAACTAGGACCCCTGAGTTAGAGAACGATCCTATGATTCTATAAACGGGTATTCCTTGTAATCATCTGTGGCGAATGTCAATATTTCATGTTATAGTCTACCACTGAATTAATATGAAGTAAAGTCCAGACTGGTTTCTTAGCATGATGCGTATGGTTGTTCATGATTTGGTGACCCATTTAAAATTTTAAATATCCTGTAAGATTCATGCATGTAGTAGTTTCTTAGTATTGGATGGTACGTTGTTATCTTGTTTATGTATGTGATGCTACTTATATATTAATGGTTGATGAATCCTTAATTCCATTACAAACCCTTCTTAGTTCTGGTCACGGCACGCCTCGGATGAGACTCCTTACCCCTTGGGTAGAGTGAAAATGTGGCGTTGTCCTAGGCTACAACAATCCATTGTTGGCTCTCCATGCTTGAACCTAGGGTCTTCTCCCCTGATGAATATTTTGTGCCAACACCAATGGAACAAACTAACATGGAGATTGATGGACATAAGGAGGATCTCAATACAGAGGAACACGTTATGCGAAGGTTGTTGAATGAATGGCTCCATCTGGATGGAAAGGTTCATCCCAAAGGATCAAAAGCTACTATACAGAGAGACCTTTCAATAGAATAAATCCAAACAAGGGGTGATAACTGTAGACTAGCCTGACCAACTAGGTTCCCAACTAATTCATGGGGTTGATCCGACTCTCCATGGAAAACAAGAGAAAAAATGAGGAAGAAATAATTTGCATGAATCCATTCAGATGGTAGGCGATATGTTGGTTAAATCGGGAAGGGTGGTACCACTATCTACAGTATTCCACCAACTTAAAAAATCTTGTCAATGATAATTACATCTTGCAATATACGAGGCCTCAATAATAGAGGAAAACGATGGTACCTGAAATACAGGCTCAAAAGAGATAAACCAAGTATCATGATCATTCAAGAAACTAAAATTTCGAAAGCTAGACTAAAGGATATTGTCAAGGGTTTTAAACCCCAATATGAGGTAGTAACTCAAGATGCCAGGGGAAGTATTGGGGGTCTAGCCATTCTTTGGAATCCTACGGAAATCATATTTGATGATTGGTTTAGCATTCCCATAATACTCTCAGGTAAATTCAGGCACATTGGAACCTGACATTGGGCCCTACTATCTCGAGTTTATGGGCCTCACGTTCCAAGAGAAAAAGGGGTTTTTCTTCAAAGCCTTGGTAAAATTAGAAGGGTATATCTAGAAGAACTATGGATTGTGGGTGGAGACTTCAACATAATCTCATCTCTTGATGAGAAAAAAGAGGGTATCCACCAACTAGATGCAGACATCGAGGCATTCAGAGATACCATCTCAGACTCGCACCTAGTGGACATGAAAATGAACAATGGAATCTACACTTGGAATAACATGAGGGGGGTGCACATCAGATTTCCTCATGCCTGGATCACTTCATGATCTCTAAGAAGGTGATTAGTTGTGACATTTTCTTGAGGCCTCTATCCTTTATTACATGGGATAAGACCATTGACTGATCAAATTGTAGATTGACTTCAAAATCAATCGTAAGAACCTCCCCTTCATATTTGAATCCTTTTGGTTAAAAGACTCCACATTAATGAAGAAAGTTGAAAGCTGGTAGGAAGAAAGTGTTGTGAAAGGAAAAAATTACATGCATACTTTCCAGCTTAAGCTGGAGAATCTCAAGAATCAGATTAAGAAATTGAATCAGGAAGAGTTTGCTCACATCATGAAAGACCAACATCAGTTGAACAATAAAATCAAATAAATTCAACAGAAGATCATCAATCAAGGAAGATCTGAAGAACTAGTGGAGGAGGAAGGGAGACTAGTTAACAAGCTATAAGAAAGACGAAAACAAGAAGAGATCTTGTGGAACCTGTTATCTCAAAATCAAACCCTGAAAGGCTGCTGATCAGGGAGACCTTGAGTAACTATTTCAAACCTAATTTTGGCTGAGGCTTAGCCTCCTCAACCTGAGAGGGCTCTCTTACAGGGTTAAAGATTTTGATAATGAATCAGATGGCTAACTCTATGAAACAAATGAAATAGTGTAAATGGTTGAAATACAATTAGAAAATATTCATTGGGCTTATGGAGTCAAAATTGTTTCAGTATGACAATACTGTTAGCCTTACATGGAAGTCAGCGCATCTAGAAGTCAACATATTGAGAACACATCAGAAACATATAGGACAATACAGTTTATAAATGTATGAAGGAAGTTAGAGCACAATCAATGATTTCTGAGTAATCACACATTCATACCACTGCAAAAACTGAGAAGAGGACAATAGAAGACATTCTGAACATTGAATTCCTTTTGATTCCTAAGAATCAAAGCCAAATACTGTATTACTAAAAACAAAGTTTTACACAAAGCACAATATCCAAGTTTCTCTGAAATCTTCCAACCCCTGGTACATTGGATTTTCTCCTATATATAGAGCTCTTTACATAAATGATATTCCTCCTCCAACATGAGGGGAATTCAAATTCTTCCTACTATGACACCTATTGATACTCAAAACTAACTATTTAATGTAACTAACTATTGACTGGCAGTTCTAGAGACCTAAAACAATTAGGAGTATAACTCCTTATCATGTTGATAGTAGCCTTTATTACAATCCAAACTCGTTCTCTAACAAATGGCCCTCTTCAGTTTAGCTTTGGTGGAGGTTTGAAAATCTTTGCTGGCCCTTGATGCCTCATCCCTTTACTGCTCTTGGAAATTAGGAAGCTGCTCCTGTTTTTCTACTTTAAGTCTCCACAAGGATCTTCGAAATCAATTATCCCTGTTGTGCTTCTTAATTACACAAAAATGCATTGGATTATCTTGTTTTCCATACACTGCAGACTTTGCCCATATACACGTGGTAAAACAAAACTTCTTTAATGTTGCCTGAAGCCTTATGAACAATACTAGCTATGAAATAATGATCACTCATATAACATATAGCTTAGAGTTCATAGATGTCCTTCCTTCACTTGATTTGCCTTTGCTGGATGCTTACACTTTGCAAATGACCCTTTTCAGAACTCCTCTTCAAAAATATTTCCCCTTTGTCTCTCAAAATTGGTCAACCGAAACATAATATGCAGCTACAGCAGTTTCGTAGCGCGCTACGAAACTACTGTGCATTAGGCATCACCTACAGCAGTTTCGTAGCGCGCTACGAAACTGCTGTGTAATTTCAAAAACACAGATTAAGGCCAAAATTTGACTTTCTTGAGCTTTCTTTTTCTTGAAATGGCTTTTCCATCTGTCATGAAGCTATTCAAAACTGAATACATAAACACCATTCTTCAAGGTAAACTTCAAAATGTAATCTATCAAAAATTTAGGACTTAGCTTTACTTGCTATGGGTTTTCTTTTAGCTAAGGACGTCCTTCATGCTGGCTTAGTTGTATCTTCAGATCTTTGATTTGCCTCTTCATAATTCTGATTCCAGCTCTCAGTTTTGAATTGACTTTCCTGATGTATCTTGCTTCCTTTATTGCAGGGACTATCCAGGTGTAGTATTGAGCATGACAGTTGACCACTTCGGGTATTGAAATCATTTTGTCTTCCCACAAAGCATCCATTTTATTAAAGTAATCTTCCTTGATTTCATGTTTCCTTGAGGTTTTCCTTAGTTTGGCAATTTCAAGATTTGCTAACTTCAATTTCTTTTTCAAATCTTCAAAACTACATTCCTCTTGAGAGATAATTGCCTTACCTCTATCATTTTTATGCAGCTGTGATGATGTTTCTGATGAAGCCACAGGTCCTTCATGAGATTTTGTTACCTCCCCTGTTTCACTTGCTTCTGGCAGCGTCTCTTGTATCTCCTTTGAGTGCCTTGTCACAGGTCTTCTTGGTTTAAAAACAAATTTAGAAACTTGATCATCAAATTTGAGCTTTTTAGAGGTTTTGGCCTTTTTTGTTTTGCCTTTACCTGTTTCTTTCAAGTCTGCTCGAACCAGAGGAGATTCTTCAATGTCATTTACTTGAAGCAAACCATTCAGACTTCCTTTTGAAATCAGGCTTGCCTCAGTAACCACTGTCTTGCCTTTTTCTTTAGCTAATTGGCTCCTGGATACTCTTCTTTGGACCGTTTCACCTGTAGATTGTTCCTGTACCCCCTCTGTGATCTGACCTTTGCCTTTTTGTGACTGTTGAGGTGTGTCTTGGATTACTAGTGGTCTTTTGGGCTCCTTTACCTATTTCCTAGCCTTCAATTTCACGAATCTCCTTGATCTTGTTTCTGCACGATGACTAACTGTTGGTTGAGAACTCTTTGTAGCCTGAGGACTGAGACCAGTTTCATTCTTAAAACCAGACATAAACACGAACATGGACCATTCCTTATCTATTTTCTGGATCTCATGCAAAACAATCAGTTTGACTAAGCCGTGATGAAACAACGAGGTCTCACACGCTTCCTTCTTCAACTAAACCTTGTCACACATTTTTCCTAGGCTACGAAACAAATAGAAAGGAAAATTGAGAGATATCTTTCTAGTGAAATGAAGCAGAAGCTTGAAGTGATAAGAATACATCTTATGATACCTCCCCTCATAGGTGAAATATCTTTGTATGCAGGAAAGTAAGTTGGCATATGAATCTTTGACAAAACTCCTGGGCACTGACTTGTTTAAGTCTGAATCAATGAACTCTGGCTTCAAAAATTCCTTTCAGGGAGTCATATCAAATTTGAAATTTTTAAACCATCTTTCCTATACCCTTGGAATTTCAGTTACTACAGATATAACCTTTGGAGATATTGGTAATTCAAGCACCCAAACTTTTGAATTCAATCCTGTGAAGTTTAAAGCAAATTCTCTGGTGACTTGCATATGGCCTCCTTGAAGTTTTTCACAAAATCTCCAACAGCCAACCTATTTGAAGACTCATTCAACTTCATGGTTCTTTAGGATAATATCTAAACCTTCTGGTTCCTTTTCTTGTTAGACACATGTCTGACCTATGATCTTTCCTTTCTGTAGACTCCTCCATGGAATTCCTGCGAAGTAAAGATTGAGAAAAAACCCTCACCGTCTTAATCTTGATCACTGCCTCGTTTGAAATGGATAAGGAAAGATGCCTCGCTTGATCCTCAAAGAATTCTAATTGAACGCCTGTCAATTTGCTCCTTATGCATGAACCCAAACATAATCATGACTGTGAATACTTGGCTTCTTTTTGAAACTTGCAACCTGAGCATACCAAGACACCTAACGACCCTATTGATGAGAATAAGCAGTTGAATGTGATAGGAAAAGTGTATGGGCTGACAACTAATGATGTAAAAATAATGGATTTTGATAGATTTGATAGTTGGATGAGATTTTCCACGGATCTGCACGAATCCTCGATTTCGTAGCGCAGCTAGTGCAAATTCTGGGTTTTGCGCTACAAAAACTCCTAGACAGTTTCGTAGCACAATAGAACCTTGAAACAAGTTTGACAGATGGAATTTATGTGTGATGTGGGACCAGTGATAGGCAAGAACAAAGTATTGACCCTATTTGACCATACCAACAAGACTCTATTCAAAATCTTAGACTCTAAAACAACCATGGAAAGACCAAACCAAGACTGACACCAATGTTTGAAATCAAACTGATGCTCAGAATTTTTAAAATTTCCTTAAGTGATAACAGAACCATAAATAAATAGTTCAATGGATTCGAGAAGGGGAACGAAACACCTGCTTCTTACACAAAGCCATGATTCAACATCGCCAACACAACATGATTTTCTCTCTTAAAGATGAAGCGAGGAATATATTGGTTCAACACGAGGAAATGGAATATTTAATAGACAATCACTTCCAATTCTTGCTCTCTAAACCTGCTCAGGATAGATCAGAGGCCATATAGAGAATTGCATGTAACATCCTTCAGCTTATATCTAGAGATCAGAACCTTGCCATCATGCAGGAAGTCACTTTGGAGGAAATAAAGGATGTTGTCAAGGGCATGGAAAAAACTAAAGCTCATGGATCAGATGGCTTCACGACTGAATTGTACCAAGATTCTTGGAGTTTCATTGGGAAATATATCCTGGAAGTGGTGGAGGAATCACATCGTAACTAAAAGGTGTGTCCTGTCCTTAATGCTTCTTTAATTACTTTAATTCCTAAAACATCTAAATCGAAAGATCCCCAAGGGTTTCAACCAATCGTGCTATGTAATATCATATATAAGATTATTTCCATGGTCATTGTTAAGCGCCTAAAGCCCATGCTCCCAAACCTTATCTCTCTTGAAAAAACAAGCTTTGTGAAACGCCGCCAAATTCTAGATGGGATTGTTACCTCCCAAGAAATTTTTCACTCCCTGAAGCAGCTCAAATCCTCGGGTATGATGGTTAAACTCGACCTGTCTAAATCCTATGAACTCCTTAGCTAGACTTACCTTATCAGTATCCTCAAACCTTTTTGTTTTGACCATTGATGGATCAACTTGGCCTTTTCCTTGATCTCTTCTCCCGTGTTTTCTATTCTGCTTAATGACTCTCCCACTAGACCATTCAACCCCTCTTGTGGCCTTAGACAGGGTGACCCGATCTCTGCCTTCCTTTTCATTTTAATGGTTGAAGGCTTGGGAAGATACCTAAAATCTGCAACTCTTTATTCCCATATTCAAGGACTTCTCCCACGGGGAAATGACCTTCCCATTACCTACCAACAATTTGTGGATGATAGTATGCTCTTCTGTCATGTATCTTTGCGGGAATCGAGGAGAATAAAAGATATCCTACATGATTTTATGGAAGCCTCAGTTACCCTAATTAGTAATGCCAATTCTTACATTTTCCTTTTCAACACTTTGGTAAACACCCAACCCTTTTTGGCTTAGGTGTTGGGCTTTGGAATTGGGTCCCTTCCCACCAAATATATTGGCATGTCATTGGCATTTAACTCCTTAAAAACCTCCCCCTGGAAACCTCTGCTCCAAAAGATTCAACTGAAGCTTAGCAACCAGGATTTTAGGAACCTCAATTTAGGTGCTCGAACTGTCCTCTTAAATTTTTTTCTTCAATCCATTCTGATTTACCAGCTCTCGGGGATGACTGCTCCAAAGACGTCTTGTGTATAGATGATCGAAACTTTAAAAAAAATATTATGGGGAGGGCTGCATTAGTTGAATAAATGGTCATTAGTCTCTTGGTCTAATCTCACAAAGCCTAAGATGGAGGGGGGCCTTGGTCTCCGAGTCCCTTACTCCTTGAATCAAGTTATGGGAGTTAAACTTTGGTGGTGACAGATAAAAGGAGGCCCAGAATTATGGAAACAAATCTGGACGAGAAAATATGGTATGTCTATACGCACTGAAGATATCATTAAATACCGAGATCCCCCCAAAGGTTCTTCAATATGGAACCTGGCAGCACAGAACAGTGATCTCATATCGCAACATTTTTTTTCTTGGAAATCATAAACGAAAGAACAACCCTGTTCTAGTAGGACTCTTGGAAACTGAGAGAAGGGATGTTTGGTAGACAAGATCTGGGTGAACTCTTCCTATATACAAATGGATCAAACTTTTGTACTGTTGACCAATTTCGGAAAGCCACTCCAGCAGGAAACAAATGGAGACAATGGAAAGAACCCAGGGACTAGCCAAACCCTCCCAATTTAGAGCAATGGAAGCAACTGGACTGAGAGATACAATCCAGGAAGCTCACAATTTAGGAAGGAATAGATATCCTCAAGTGGGGATACAACACAAGGGGTATTTTCAATATCAAGGAAGCTTACAACCTCCAGGTTGGCTGGGGTCAAAATCATCTTAATCCAATTTGGAATAATATATGGAATGGTGGTTTGTGGACAAAAGTAACTTACTTTCTATGGTTGTGTGCCAAGGTTTAATCCTCACTTGGGATCACCTTTAGAAGGGACATATTCGTGGACCTTCCTATTGTTTCTTATGTGGACACTACAATTAGGATCTAGAACACCTCCTAAACTTGTGTGCTTTTGTTGATCAAAAGTGGAGATAGTTAGAGGACCTTTTTGGTCGTCTTAACAGAGACCATAAAAGCATTAAAGAAACTATTCTCCTATGGCATACAAGGGTTTTCTCAAGTCTGGTTCTTAATAGAGCTTGGGGATCAGCTCTTGGATTCCTTCTCTGGACTATATGGTGTTAGTGTCAATTAGTTCATCCTGTTACCAGTGATCAAATATGCTCTTACAAGGTGTTGTTAAGGTGTCAAGTAAAATTTTTGTCATTTCAGTGAGTCTTGAAATAATAATTTGGTCACTGGTTGTTGTGTCTAGGTAACTGCTACTCCCTTCACTTACTCATGGTCTTCATTACTCATCATGGTCATTGTATTCTTCAAGGTATCATATCTTCATTTAAATGTCTTGGGTCATGAAATGGTTAAATTCCTCATTTTAGGTCATGGTCTAGGGTTTCACTCCATGTGTCTTCATGATACCATATGTAAGAAAATACATGTCCATCAGTTAATTTAGTGGGTAAATGGAGTTAGCAGCTTAGGGAAATCAAAATAAAGGTAAAGGTAATATTTAATTTCAAATAAGACAATGTTGCAGTACACTACCTTGCCTCATCATTCCTCATAGGGACATATTTGCTTCAAAATATGTTTATGACAAAATGCAGAATATTTGTACAAAATTTAAAGAGGTTTTTATCCATTATAGTCCAAGGAACAAAATACTATTGTTATGGGAGAGTTGTTGTACTTCTCGACAAATTGACTTCAAGATAGTTTTTTAGGGGTTTGGAGCAGGTTTTGGAAGTTTTTGAGGCCTCTACTACGTAGCCGACATCCTAATCTTTCCAATGGTACCTTCAGATTGTGATTTGGATTAGTGGAAGGCATCCAAAAGTTCTCTACAAGTTGGCGCTGCACTTTTGTCAGAGAAACCTTGAGTTTTTAGAGTTACCTTGGGAAAATCAATTTTTTATCCCTTATGGAGAGTCCAAATTACATGCTTGAGGTGTTCATCTTATAGCAGACTTCACGAGCTTTCGAACGAGCTATCAAGCTATGAATTTGGAGTAGCTTAAGGCCTCCAAATGTGGTTTGGAAGACCAGAGCTGCACTTAGGAACAAAGCGTTGCGCTAAGAAGATTTGCGTTGCACTTTGGTGCTGCGCTTAGGAACACTGTGTTGCACGCAGGACAGAGAGCCTAGAAATCCTTCAAAACTCTCCCAAATCTCAAGTTTTCACTTTCAAGCTTGATTTTATTGACTTGTAATCCAAGGGACAAATCACTCTTCCACTATTTCTTCACTCATTTTCATCAACTTCCAAAATTCATATCCACCTTTTTCAAACCTCCTCTATCATTTTGTTGAAATCCACCTTCACATCACTTCATTTCCATTCATACCTCACAGTTTATCTTTCATTCGAATGGAGGTGTGGTCCTCTATCAAATCAGTGGAGAAAACTCAAGTACCTAAGTCCGAGGTGACTAAAGTGTACAAGAAGGGGAAGAGGCTTGTGTTTTCTTCTCACAGAGAGAAAGGGGCCAAGCCTTCTTCATCAACAAAGCAGGAATTGACATCAAAAGAGAAAGACACAGTTTAACATGAGTTTGAACTAATTGATCCAGAGACAGAGGATTAGACCACAAACATGCGACACTTTATCAGGGATAAGGACTACCAAATCAAGGAGATAGCAATCAATTTGGAAATGGAAAAGTATGTTCTATCATTCCTTGAACAGGAAAACAATCAACTCAAAGCAAAGGAGTTGATCCTAGAAAAGGTAAAAGCCAAGTTATTGCAGCAAGTTGGAAAAGGTAAGGAAATCATGGAATCAAGCGAGCCTGAAGCATCAAAAGGGAGAGGAAAAAGGAAAAGACCAAGAACAAGAGGCCTAAAGAAAGCTTTGCAAGAGGAGCAAGAACAAATTCTGCTAAATGAGGACCTTGACCTAGAGGATAGGATTGCCCTTGAGGTTCATCAAGATAAAGAATATTGGCTAAATAGGGTAAATGAACACTTGGAGAAGCTCCTTGAGAAGGAAACAGGGATAATGAGTTGCTCAGACACATGGTGCATCACTATCAAGCTCAAAACATGACCGCCAATGTCAAAGTAAAACAACTTGAAAATAAGCTCAAGGAGGCCAAAAAAGACCAAAAGGATGAGGGAAACTTGGAGATGCCTGCTGAAGAATCTATGACGGTTTAACAAACATATTTTTACACCTTCCCTCCAATTTTGAGCAAATTCTGATCATTTTGAGTTTTTTGTGAAATTTTGGTCCAAGTTCAGAAAATTAGCTTCTCCAGTCCTCAGGCCTCTATTTGAGGAAAGATATAAATTTTTGGAAATCTCTTGTCATCCTCTAAATACCCATTTTCTCATATTTTGCAGAGGTGGATTAGTTTTGAAGGAAAAGGCAAAAAAGTGGCAAAGAACTAATTCTGGACCATTTTTTGATAGGCATTGTGCTTTTGGAGCGATGTTGGGAGAATGGATTTTGAAGGTCTTCCCATGCTCTAAATTCCGAAATTCAAACTCTTCTGGAAGCTAGAATTGAAGTGCGAGTTGACCATTCTCTCAGATTTTCATTTTGACCCCTGGAAGGCACCTACAAATCATCTCAAAGTCGGCGTTGTGCTTCTGCACTTTTCTGTGTTTCAAATTGTAAATTTCAGTGTGTAAATTTCTAGTTTCTAGTTTGACTTAGTCAAAGTCAAGATTCTCTATGTAATGGCACTAGTTACGAGGCTAGGTGATGTAGGAATGAATAAATTTACATCATAGGTAGTTTTTTATGTTTATTAGGCCTCATAAAAGAAGCAAACTCCTAAACAAACTCTTCATGAAGTGTTTGAGTTTCACCTTCTCACTCTCACCTGTTGGTTGAGAGAATCTTGGAGTCAGTTCCTCCACCAAGGAATTCAAATCCTCAAGATGGGAAAGTGGTCTAAGAGACTCTATATGTATCATTTCACTTCAGGAGAAGAAGGTGGAACTTTTTGTGAAGAAAGCTTGCATGTAAACATCTTTTCAGCTAATACAGAGACATGTTGCAACTATTTTGAAGGAACTCTAGCCCAGTGCGTTCATGGTGCTTGTACTTCATTCTTTTTGTTTTATCATGGTCTAAATATCTTTATCTACATTATATATCTTCTTTCTATGAATTCCTTATAATGAAATACTCATAATTCTTGTTTTTCAAGCTCTATTATCTAGTTTTCATAGTTTTGTGCATGTCTTCCTAAGCTAATGAAATCATGTTTATTTATGCTCATTAGTTTCTTCAACACTATATCCTCTATACTACACTGACAAATACTAAAATTACACCATGGCTTCTGATATCTATCTCCTTCTTATGTTTTCTCCTACACTCCCACAGCCTAGACCTACTTGTGGCTCCAAACCCTAAGTTCAACAAACCCTAAAAACCAACTTTTCACAAACAAACAAACAAATACACATATCTAGCCTAAAATTCATTTGCTTTAAAGTAATATCAATGATAAGAGACTTAGATAGATCCCTCTCATGCTCAGTAGGGCTAGCTACTAAGATAAAGTGGTTTGAGGTTACCCTTCTCGATTTCCTTTTCAGCCTAGGAGATTGTAAAGACTAACTTTTTTGGCATCGTTGCCGAGGAACAAAATATCATATCTTCCCTGGGAAAGGACGACAAGGAACATATCTGATTGCTGATGGTGAACAGTGATCAGACAGAAGAAAGGTTGTGCATCTTTCACCTGGCGACTCCAGTGTTGAAGAATCCAAAGGTTCAGCATTTTCATGGCGACTCCACTATTCAAAAACTGGTAGTTTGAAGAACTTCATGGTGTCTTAATTGTTTTCAAGATGGATTCAATTGCTCGAAGGTATGCTCCTATGAATTGAGCTCATATTCTTGGTTTTCTGAATCGAATTCCTTGTATAGATTGGAAAACAAATTTTCCCAAATTCATAGATGGAAACGAGGATGAGGCTATTCTGTTGGCATATACATAAGCTCAGGATTAAGTTTCATCAGGATTATTTGATGGAAATGTTTATGGCTACCCTAGAAGGAAAAGCAAGATCATGGTATGAAGGATTGAAGCCATGTAGCTTATTCTCTCTTAAAGAATTCCACACAACATTCTTTGAGTTTTATATAAAATATTATCATTCATTCTTGTTGTTAGAAGGCTGTTGTGAATCTTGTGAAAACTTCATTCAATACCTTGAAGAAACTTTTGGTGATGAAGAATGTCTAGATTATGAGATCATAGAGGCCCTTTATGAATATTCTTCGCAAAAAAAAAAAACAGAGATTAGCTGCTTTGATACAAAGGATCATTCACAACACACATCAACTCCCTCTTTGCTTGAAGATGAAACAGATTTGCATCCTAACAGTGAATAGGAAATTGGTCCAAGTGAGAATTCTGAAATTGCATGTACAAAAACCTTAAGCAGTGAACCATCTAATGACAATGATCATCTGCTTTTGCAAGGAAATAGTGAACAAGAAGTTTTTTCCCTTGATTCTTGTGGCAGTCAAATTGATAGTCTTCCTGTTGAAGCACATGAGGAATTAAATATACTTGAACTGGTGCTTGCATTTAAAGTTTTCCATGAGCATCCAAAACCCTTTTTTTTGGATGAGAGGTATGAAGATAGTCATCCACTTGTTCTTTCAGATTGTTCTTTCTCTAAGGTTTTATTTCAAGATCAGGTTTGTGAAGACCAAGATGAGGTTTCTGATGAAATGTATGAACAAGGATCTCTAGACATTCACCACTCATATGTCTCTCCAGCTCATCCATTTTCTGAAGCACTATTTCAAGGGCAGATTCATGAAAATCATAATTTTAAATTGGCATGTGTGAAGGTTTCGGACAATGTAATTATGGCAAAGAATAATCATCAAACATTACAAGCAGATTATGAAGAGGAGAGTAGCGATAAAGAAGAGGTTGTTTTAGAGCTACTTGCACATGATGATCTTCAGCCAGATTTAGAAAATGAAGAGTGTGCTTGATTTCTTTTGACTTTCAATATATGCTAATGTTTCAGATTATTATAGACCCTATTTCCAATTTGTTGCAGCCATCTGGAAAGATGAATTTTCTTGTCTTTATGGATCATGAGCACAAATTCAGTTGACACTTGGAGTTTCCTGGCTTTTGTTTGTTCTACCTGCTCAAGGAAAGTACAAAAAGAATTCAAGTAAGAAGCCACTTGCTAGATTGGTTACATTGGAGGGATCATTACACATGATTGTATATACATATTCAGCAGGTGGGCAGTTATCATTAGGATTTGAAGCCCAAGGTGAAGGCCCTAAGATCCCGATGATCTGCTGCCATAAGTAAGTTCAGTCAGTATGTTTTTTATAGTCAAGTCAGTCAGTTTTCAGTTTGAGTTTAGTCTTTGCATGTTGACTCCATTGCCCAATGAATAAGGCTACTTGGTCTACAGTGTTCTTGACACCTCCAAAGAGCTGCCATCCCCAGTTGGAGCCAATGTTAGTGTCAGTTAGTTCAACCTGTCACCAGTGATCAAATAGGCTCTTACAAGGTGTTGTTAGCGTGTCAAGTCAATTTTGTGTCATTTCAGTGAGTCTTCAAACAAAAATTTGGTCATTGGCTCCCTTCACTTACTCATGGTCTTCATTACTCATCATGGTCATTGTATTATTTGAGGCATCATATCTTCATTTAAATGTCTTGGGTCATGAAATGGTTAAATTCCTCATTTTAGGTCATGGTCTAGGGTTTCACTCCATGTGTCGTCATGATACCATATGTCAAAAAGAAACATGTCCATCAGTTAATTTAGTGGGTAAATCGAGTTAGAAGCTTAGGGAAATCAAAATAAAGGTAAAGATAATATTTAATTTCAAATAAGACAATGTTGCAGTACACTAACTTGCCTCATCATTCCTCATAGGGACATATTTTCTTCAAAATATGTTTATGACAAAATGGAGAATAGTTGTACAAAATTGAAAGAGGTTTTTTTCCATTATAGTCCAAGGAACAAAAACCTCCTTCTGTTGTTGCACAAGTGTTATGATTTGAAAGAAATGACCAAAATACAATTGTTATAGGAGAGTTGCTGCACTTCTCGACATCTTGACTTCAAGATAGTTTTTCAGGGGTTTGGAGTAGGTTTTGGAAGTTTTTGAGGCCTCTATTGTGTAGTAGACATCCTAATATTTCCAATGGTACCTTCAGCTTGTGATTTGGATTAGTGGAAGGCATCTAAAAGTGCTCTACAAGTTGGCACTATGCTTTTGTCAGAGAAACCTTGAGTTTTTGGAGTGACCTTGGGAAAATAATTTTTTCTCCCTCATGGAGTGTCAAAATTACATGTTTTAGGTGTCCATCTTATATCAGACTTCACGAAATTTCCAACGAGCTATCAAGCTCTCAATTTGGAGCAGCTTAAGGCCTCCAAATGTGGTTTGCAAGACCGGCACTACGCTTAGCAGGTTGGCGCTGCGCTCAGAAGAACTGCGTTGCGCTTTGGCACTACGCTTAGGAACACTGCACTGCGTAGGACAGAGTGCCCAAAAATCTTCAAAACTCTCCCAAATCTCAATTTTTCACTTGCAAGCTTGATTTTATTGACTTCTAATCCAAGGGACAAATCACTCTTCCACTGTTTCTTCACTCATTTTCATCAGCTTCCAAAGTTCATATCCACCTTTTTCAAACCTCCTCTATCATTTTGTCGAAATCCACCTTCACATCACTTCATTTCCGTTCATACCTCACAGTTTATTTTTCATTCAAATGGAGTTGGGGTCCTCTAGAAAATCAGTTGATCTAGGTGGATGTTGGTGGCCACCCACCTATCCCATTTGGACCCCCACAATTGTCTCTTTCAGCTTTTTCAGTTTCCTAAATTGTAGCACAGTTTACTATTTTTAGCAGTTTTTCGGGTCCTGAACTTCCAGATCTGTTTTGAGGCCCTAAATGGCGTTTTTTGGGAAATATGTGGCAACATGGGTCCATGGACCCATGTTGTCTCCCAAAGTGGTAGTACTTGGATAGATCTTTCTAATGAGCTATTGTACGCATCAAACGGAGATCGTATGCCAAAGTTACGAACCCGGGAAATTGATGTACCAATTTACCCAAACGGGGCCCACAATTTGGCGTTTCATCTTCTAGGGTTAGGTTTTGGAATGTGAAAGGTTTTCCATTGTTTCTCAACAATAAATAGGCCTTCGAGCCTCATTGTAACATAGTTCAGAGGGAGGTAGCCACCACATCTCTTCTCAGAGATAAGCTACCATCGCCCTAGCTGGTTTATTTCCATTACTGTTTGTAAGCATATTTCAATATGTTACATTGATGAAGTGAAGTATTATTTCTGCTGCATATCTATCTTTATGGTTATCTCTGTATTTTATTGCATTCTTGTTTAAGTCTGGATCATCAGTGGAGAAAACTCAAGTACCTAAGCCCGAGGTGACTAAAGTGTACAAGAAGGGGCAGAGGCTTGTGTTTTCTTCTCACAGAGAGAAAGGGGCCAAACCTTCTTCATCAACAAAGTAGGAACCAACATCAAAAGAGAAAGACACAGTTGAGCATGAGTTTGAACTAATTGATCCAGAGACTAAGGATCATACCACAAACATGCAACAGACTATCAAGGATAATGATTACCAAATCAAGGAAATAACAATCAATTTGGAAAGGGAAAAGTATGTTATATCATTCCTTGAATAGGAAAACAATCAACTCAAAGCAAAGGAGTTGATCTTAGAAAAGGAAAAAGCCAAGCTATTGCAGCAAGTTGGAAAAGGTAAGGAAATCATGGAATCAAGCGAGCCTGAAGCATCAAAGGGGAGAGGAAAAAGGAAAATACCAAGAACAAGAGGCCTCAAGAAAGCTTTGCAAGAGGAGCAAGAACAAATTCTGCTGACTGAGGACCTTGACCTAGAGGATAGGATTGCCCTTGAGGTTTATCAAGATAAATAATATTGGCTAAATAGGGTAAATGAACACTTGGAGAAGCTCCTTGAGAAGTCAAACATGGATAATCAGTTGCTTAGACACATGACGCATCACTATCAAGCTCAAAACATGATCGTCAATGTCAAAGTAAAACAACTTGAAAATAAGCTCAAGGAGGCCAAAAAAGACCGAAAGGATGACGGAAACTTGGAGATGCTTTCTAAAGAATCTATGAAGGTTTAAAAAACATATTTTTACACCTTCCCTCCAATTTTGAGCAAATTTTGATCATTTTTATTTTTTTGAGAAATTTTGGTCCAAGTTCAGAAAATCAACTGCTCCAGAAGCACAACGCTTTGGCGTTGTGCTTTTTCCTGAGGCCTCCATTTGAGGAAAGGTATGCATTTTTGGAAAGCTCTTGTGGTAGTTTGGAAGGTGGCCAAAAACTATCATTTTGGACCATTTTTTGACAGGCGCTGTGCTTCAGGAGTGACCTTGGGAGAATGGATTTTGAAAGGTCTTCCCATGCTCCAAATTCAAAAATTCAAACTATTTTAGAAACTAGACTTGAAGGGTGAGTGGGCTGTTCTCTCAGATTTTCATTTTGACCCCCAGCAGGCACCTAAAAATCAGCTCAAAGTCGGTGCTGCGCTTTTTCCATTTTCTATGTTTCAAATTGTAAATTTCACTGTGTAAATTTCTAGTTTCTAGTTTGACTTAGTCAAATTCAAGATTATCTATGTAATGGCACTAATTATGAGGCTAGGTGATGCAGGCATGAATAAATTTACATCATATGTAGTTTTTTATGTTTATTAGGCCTCATAAAAGAAGCAAACTCCTAAACAAACTCTTCATGAAGTGTTTGAATTTCACCTTCTCACTCTCACTTGTTGGTTGAGAGAACATTTGAGTCAGTTCCTCCACCAAGGAATTCCACTCTTGAAGATGGAAAAGTGGTCTAGGACAGTCTATATGTATCATTTCACTTCAAGAGAAGAAGGTGGAACTTTTTGTGAAGGAAGCTTGCATGTAATCATCTTTTTAGCTAATACAGAGACAGGTTGCAGCTATTTTGAAGGAACTCTAGCCTAGTGAGTTCATGGTGCTTGTACTTCATTCATTTTGTTTTATCATGGTCTAAACATCTTTATCTACATTATATCTCTTCTTTCTATGAATGCCTTATAATAAAATACTCAGAATTCTTGTTTTTCAAGCTCTGTTATCTGGCTTTCATAGTTTAATGTATGTCTTCCTAAGCTAATGAAATCATGTTTATTTATGCTCATTAGTTTCTTCCACACTATATCATCTATACTACATTGAAAAATACTAAAATTACACCATGGCTTTTGATATCTAGGTCCTTCTTATGTTGCTCCTGCACTCCCACAGCGTAGACCTACTTGTGGCTCCAAACCCTAAGTTCAACAAACCCTAAAAACCAATTTTTCACAAACAAACAAACAAATACACATATCTAGCCTAAAATTCATTTGCTTTAAAGTCATATCACTAATAAGAGACTTAGAGAGATCCCTCTCATGCTTAGTAGGGCTAGCTACTGAGCTGAAGTGGTTTGAGGTTACCCTTCTCGATTTCCTTTTTAGCCTAAGAGACTGTAAGGAATAACATATGGAAGGAGAGGAACAAAAGTATTGTAATTCCCTCCTCCCACATCTACCCAAGCAACCGACTAGCCCAGATAAACATGTGACGAGAGGCTACTGTGATATGGTTCGACCTCCTAAGTCACATTAAGGAAGTGGAACCGACAGAAACACACCATAAGTACATCCAACATCATAAATAGAACCCTCAAAAGACAAGTCAACCACTTAGACAACCTATCCCTAGGCCCCACTGTTGTTTTAGGTCTCTTGGGCCATAGTCGCTCTCATGCTATGGGTAAGGGAGCGACCAGAAACCTAAAGTCACTCTCATAGGCTTTCTTGCCAGCGACTGCGGACCAGAATTTCCAGTGTTGTGCCAACGACCCTGGGATTTAAGCTACTTTTTCAGGCTCAGAGCCCATGTCACTTCCCAGAATTTATCCATCTCTTCAATTCAGTAAGATAACATGGAAATGACAGTACTAAAGAAAACACTTATTCAAGACCTTGAGTGGACCCCTACTAGCCATGACAGTAATTTCATCAAACATATTGCAAATGTGTAATCTACAAGTGTAACTCACAGTTCTGAGCATAAGGGTCTCATAATTAGCTGAGAATCGCTAGGAACCATTGATTTCTCTATGCATCAACTACCATTCCATCCGTTAGGTCATAGGTACATTGAACATTCAATTATAAGTAAAAACATGATGAGAGCCACACATGGTTGTTGTCATAAAACACATACATAACCAACACAATAGCAACATAAAATACTCATGAAAGTACAGCCTTATAGACCACATATAATCCATCAAGGTGATCATATAAATACAAGGAGAAATAACCTTTCATTAATGATGAAAATCCAAACCTGGGATGGGAATTCCACATTCCACCTAACCATAGAATCGTTGAGCCAAATCTCTCTTCAGCCATTCACCCCCTTGCCATATTCCAAGCATGAATGTAGGGTCTCGTATAACATGTCAATCAAAACTTAGCCAGGGCTTCTAGAGGCCATCCACCTCAACCCATCAAATAGTGATTCCACCTCATGGTTGAAAATCACAAAACCATCATGAGATTGGTCTTCATCCAAGCCTTCTAGGGATTCTAGAGTGTTTGTTTCAACCAAGGCTTCCTAGACTAGTAACTCAACCCACAGCTTCTGTTGGGCTTCCAAAGTGTTTTTCCAACCAAGGTTTCCAGGACTAGTAATTCAACCCACCAAGGGCTTCCAGAGCATTTTTCCAACCAAGGATTCCAGGACTAGTAACTCAACCCAAGCTATTACAAGGCTTCTAGAGCGTTTGTCCAACTAGGGATTCCAGGAACTAATAACTCAACCCAAGCTAAGGAAACATGAGAACTAGCCAGAAACAAATAATGAAAATAAACCCACAATCACCATGGCTATCTAGGAAATGGAAAGGCTAGGTAATCCACTGTCAATCTAGACAATCCTCCATGCCAATGACATATCACAACCAAGAAACCACATGCATGCCAAAACTAGTGAAGAAATCATACATGCAACTCGGTACCTGCAATAAAATCTAATGTAATTGCTGATCCTAATGCATCCTTGCGCTTTCCTACTTTTTCTTTTCTTCCTTTCTCAAAAAATCCAAGTATGCCACACCCTCCAAGGGTGGTCCATGAAAATTCTCAGTGTCCAAGAGTATGAGAGAGAGAATAATGAGAGAGAGCTCCAACACTGAACTGACCAAAGGTTACCAACTGATCCTTAGAAGCATTTTTATGGGTGAGGCCTTTATTTTCTTCATTTTCCATTATTTTCCTTCATTTTCCTCCTCACATGCAACCTGTGACCTTTCACCTCCCTTTTCTCATAATTTCCATTATTTTCATAAATAAATTTGCCAAAAATTCCATTTTGCCTTTCCAAAGCCTTAATCATTTCCTTTGCCAGTTTTCTTAGCCATAAACAACCAATGAACACCCCCTAGGATATCTTGCCCAACATTCATCTTGGAATAAGTGTCCCATCGACCGTGGTTATTGTTTTTAACTTTTATTACATGGAATTTTCACCAGGGCTACTACAGAACCCTCCACCTTGGGGGACACCATCCTTAGTGTTCAATCACACATATACTTCAATGACCTGTTGAAAGAAGAAATACTACTCATGGATATTTATCCACAGTTCGATGCAATATTTACAATGAAAGGTCTGATCAAGAGAAAAACATCATGACAACATACCACATAGTGGAGCTTTATATCACATCCCATTACGATATTTACAATGATCATCCTACTGAGTGCCAACTCATATGTCATCATAACATCACGATAACATAACCACATGATAACATAATAACATGACACCCATACCACATAATGGAGCTTTATAACGTAGCTCATTATGGTATTTACATCCATACACGGGTGTACATATAGCAACATCATCAAAATATAGATACCAAAACATATGCCAAATCATATACCAAAGCATATATCAAAACATATACTAAACACCATGTCTAAGCATATATCAAAGCATCATATAACATATATCAAACCATCATAAAGAAAACATCAACCACCATAAAGCAAATACCAAACCATGATAAAGCATATACGAAGCCACCATAAAGAAACTACCAAACCACCATAAGAAAATACCAAACCACCATGTCAAGCTGCTTTGCCTCAATCGGAAAACAAGGAAGGAAACATAGCCCACATCTGATCTGCCATCTCCCATGTAGCTTCATCGGTCGCAAAGTGCTTCCATTGCACTTTAAATTTCTCTATTGCTTGGTTCAAACCATGAGCATCTTTTTCTGCAATACACATTGATGCTCCAACTGGAATTCTCCATCTGGTTCCACCTGTAATACAGACTAGTCAATTACATGGTCAAAATTTTTAACATACTTATTAACCAATGAGACATGGAAAACATCACGAACTTTCACTATCAGAGGCAGTGCAAGTTAATAGGCTACTGGCCCAATCCTCTCAAAGATACTAAAGGATCCACAAAATTGTGGTGCCAGCTTGGCACATGAGGTAATCTGCAAGGATCTCTTCTTCAGTTCGATGTGCAAGTACACGTGTTCCCCAACCTAAAATTTCTTGAACAACCTGTTCCTATCTGCATAACTCTTCTTCCTATCTTGTGATACCTTTACATTCTTCTTGATTACTTGCATTTCTTGTTCCATGTCTACCAACATATCTGGTCCAATCAATACCCTACTAACTGGATCACTCCAACTGGTATATGGTCCTCATTTTTAGAATATATCAGTATATCATCAATGAACACAATAACAAACTTATCCAAACATGGACGCAATACATTATTCATCAAGCACATGAATGTAATTGGAGCATTAGTTAAGCCAAATGGAACTACAACAAACTCATAATGCCCATACCTGGTCCTGAATGGAGTCTTGTAAATGCCTTCTTCCTTGATGCGTACCTGATGATATCTAGATCTCAAGTCAATCTTTGAGAATAGTTTTGCTCCCTTTATTTGATAGAACAAGTCATCACTCCTTAGAAAAGGGTACCTGTTCTTGATAGTCACTTTGTTCAATTGCCTATAATCAATGCATAATATGAGATTACCATCTTTCTTCCTCACAAACAAGACCGGTGTGCCCCATGGTGATACATTTGGCCTAATGTATCCTTTGTCCAACATTTCCTTCAATTGTAGCTTTAGTTTTACCAACTCAAGTGTGCTCATCCTATATGGTGCTTTTGATGTTGGAGGTGCCCCTGCTAGAACAGTCTACCTCTTTGTGAGGTGGCAACTCTGTAATGTCCTCAGGAAATACATCCCCGAACTGCTGTAAAACTAGGTACTTGTTCAACATATCTACATTCTCAACCTCCTTACCCTTATCACTATAAATGTGGACTGCGAAGTGTTAAAGTTTATAATTTTACTTAGTTAGAAACCCTCCATGCACTTTATCTAATTTATTCCTACCTACTTGTTATTTTCCTTAACAAGTTATTTTCAATGTAAATACTGAAAATAAACACTAGTGCATGCTCAACATATTACAAATCAGCAACTAAAAGAAACACACCATATGACACCATTATTTTTGGAGTAATGTCCCCAGAAAAACCCAATGTGGGAAAACCGGTGGAACTATATGAGGGTTTTCTTATTAAGCAATATCAGAGTGTAATCTGGGTGCCGAAACTAGCCTACCTAATAGAGAATTTCCTTGGTAGTAATACCTCTCAGTTTGAGACAAATCTCCTGGCTGAAACCTCGGATAAACGTTTCGGCAGCTCCTCATCACAAATCTGCCCCAGAAACCCCAGCGTCAGCCTTCTTTGGACTGTGTCAGCCCCTCTCTGCCCAGCGCCTACCCTGCGTCACCCTAGATGGGTCTGTGTCAACCTTGGGAGGCCCTACATTAGCCCTCTAGCCCTCTGCATCAGCAACACTAACCTCTCTGAGCCTTTGTGCAACACCTGGCTACCTCTGCGTGAGCCTTGGCTGGCTCTGCGTCACTCTCCCCAGCTATTGCACTACTCTCCCAACACTATATTTGCCTCTCTGTCTCTCTATACTCAATGCCCCTCGGTTGCAAATCCTGATAACTAATTCTATATCCCTTAGCAAACCCTGCTCTAGAGAATAAAATGACTGATCACTCTGGTGTATTCTCCAAGTGACCCTCAAGCCTCCTCTTATACTTTTCCTGTTGACATATCAATGGCCGAGATTAATTCCCTAATCAACGACCGAGATTAAGTCCCTAATCAACAACTAAGATTAGATCTAACTTGATCCATGTCTTTTGGACCAATCTAACACAGATTCATATTAATACACATTAATATTTTACTTTGCCTAAGTTTAGACTTAGGGACTCCATTAAAAATATTAATTATTTTAATATCTCCTGATCTGTTTAGAATCTTCCCAAACCCTTTCTCGGTATTGGAGATCTCATGTGCCCCAACACCAAATTTCGTGGCTAGAGAACATTTGATGCTACCCCAAATCAACACTCCCTCTTAGCGAGGATTATGCTTTAGCAGTACTCCTCACTGAGTATTACGTTGATCATCCGGCATCGGTACCTATGTTGATCCTAGGCCTTCCTGCCCAACATCCTCTACACTACTGCATCCTGTACTGCTGCCCATGGTTCTACCACTGCTTCATCTATATGAAAACTCCCTCTACATTCGTTTTGTTTCTGGTCCTTTCTCCCAGCACTTCATCGGCACTGCACCTCCTCTCATCATGTTGCATCGTGCTTCCCACTGCTGCACTACAACTCAGTTACTGAGAAGTATGTAACTGATCTCCCAACTGACCTCCCTGCTGGGCTAGAGACACCCACAATTGCTGAAGCTCCCTCTGTCACTGATAAGTGCTCCCTCTCTAACCTCTGCGTTGCTGCAACAACTCCTTGCATCTCGCACCGTTGCACACCACTCTATGCCATCTTGCATTGGTGCAACACTCGTGTGCCTCTCACACTGTTGTAGCCTGCTAGCCTTGCGCTGTATCAGGACTTTTTCACTATAGCTCTCTCTGTCACTCCATCCGCATCCGTCTCTACCCACTCAACTAGTCCTACTACTCCTCATTAGGGCTCCCTTAGCAAGGACTAATCCAAGAGGTTGGGTACCTCAAGGATCTTGCCCCTCATCGCCTGTAGTCCACTTGACTACAGCTTGATGTCTCCCCACTTCCACTCAAGTGGTGCTTGTGCACTCATGGCACAGTCATTGTCTGTCAAAACTTCCTTCTTTGCCCGTGTTCATGCTGCCTTAGTCTCGGAAGACTCTCCCTTACTCTTCTTCCTTGGACACTCGGTCGCATAATGACCCAACTCCCCATAGTGGAAGCACTTGATCTTGGAGAGATATTTCTTCTTCCACTTCTCCTGCTTTCCCTCAAATGCTAGGGCCACCTCTTCCTCCTCTTGCTTGACTTTCATCTCCTTGCCGCTGCTACCAACTTCGACTGCCGTCTGATCTCTTCTTGGCGAAGAGCAACCCACATCTCATCACAAGGTGGGAGTGTCCCTCTACCCAGTATACTCTGGAAAAATACCTCCTGGTCTTATAAGACTGCATTCAGGGCTATCCTCACCATCAGCTCCTGATCCGGCATGGATTCTATAGCATTCAACTGATCTCGGATCTCATTCAGTCCTCCGAGGAAGGTTTCAATCAGTTCTCCCTTCTTCATCTGATACGACCTCAACTGATTCTCAAGCAACATTCTTCTCTGCACAGAAGTATGCTAGTACAATTGCTTGAGGGTCTCCCACATCTCATATGTTGTTTCCTTCTCAGAAAAGTGTGGTACTACATGGTCCTTGACCCCGTCATGGATGATGCTCTTGGCCCTTGCCATTGCCTCCTCATACTTGTCGTTATCATTGGGATCGACTAGGATAGCTATAACCTTCAAGACGAAGTTCTTGAGACGATTTCTGTCAAGTACATATAAGTTTTTGGTCTTCGATACTGCGAAGTTCGACACTCCGTCCAGTCTATCCTAGTCTCTTACTCCATGTAGTGTTATGATGCTCTTCTACTTCACTCCTAGAAGTTCTCTGTTTGACTCGTCTGAGTCTCTACTTCCGATCTGGAAGTTATCTTCTGGACTCCTTCTAAGTCCTGATTTCCCTCTTGGAAATCCTTCTGTCGCTATTGAGATGCCCCCTACTCTGATCGTCTTGTAATACCGCACCACTAATTCGGGTTCCTTGGCTAGAAACCCTCGATAGTAACTCCCTCCTTTTGGCCTTGCTCTATCAGGTACTATTCTAACTACAGTACCTCACCAGCTCCACTCTGCAATATTCCCACAACCTTCTAAACCCCAGCAACCTAAAGGTGAGAGCTCATAGGCTCTGCACAATCCCGACATCAGCAATCCGACCTCCTCAGCCAACTGCGTCAGCCCTCCCAGCTTTTGTGTGGCTCTACATGAGGCTCCATTTGCCTTCATTAGCCTCTGTGTTGCCTCTTCCCAGCTCACCCTTGACGATGTAGGCACTGCACTGCTCTGCTAGAAACAACTTCTGTCACCTCGGGACAGCTATTTTCTACTGCTATTGCTCCACTTGGTCGATGTCCTCAGTCCTCCTATGATCTATAGTCACGCTCTGATACCATGTTGAAGTTTCTAATTTCACTTAGAAATCCTCCATGCACTTTATCTAATTTATTCCTATCTACTTTTTATTTTCCTTAACAAGTTATTTACAATGTAAATACTGAAAATAAACACTAGTGCATGCTCAACATATTACATATCAACAACTAAAAGAAACACACCATATGACACCATTATTTTTGGACTAATGTCCTTGAAAAAACCCAACGTGGGAAAACTGGTGCAGCTATCTGAGGGTTTCCTTATTAAGAAATATTAGAGTACAATCTAGGTGCTGAAACTGGCCTACCCAATAGAGAATTTCCTTGGTAGTAATACCTCTAAGTTTGAGACAAATCTCCTAGTTGAAACCCCGAATAATCCTTATAGTAGCTCCTCAGCACAAATCTTCCCTAGAAGCCCCAGCGTCAGCCTTCTTTGGACTGCATCAGCCCCTTTCTTCCTAGCGCTGGCCCTGCATCACCCCGGATGGGTCTGCATCAGCCTTAGGAGGCCCTATGTCATCCCTTTGGTCCTCTGCGTCAGCAACGCTGGCCTCTATGAGGCTCTACGGAGCTCCTGGCTGCCTCTGTGTGGCCCTGCATCACTATCCCCATCTATTGCACTGCTCTCCCGGCACTATCTCTGCCTCTCTTTATCTTTGTACTCAATGCCCCTGAGCTGCAATTCTCGATCACTAATTCTATCTCTCTTAGAAAACCCTGCTCTAGAGAATAGAATGACTGATCACTCCAGTGTATTCTCCAAGTGACCCTCAAGCCTCCTCTTATACTTTTCCTATTGACATATCAATGGCCGAGATTAAGTCCCTAATCAATGGCTAAGATTAGATCTAGCTTGATCCATGTCTTTTGGACCAATCTAACACAAATTCATATTAATACACATTAATACTTTATTTTCCCTAAGTTTAGACTTAGGGACTCCATTAAAAATATTAATTATTTTAATATCTACTGATCTGTTTAGAATCTACCCAAACCCTTTCTGGGTATTGGATATCTCACGTGCCCCAACATCTCCACCAAATGTCATGGCTAGAGCACATCCGATGCTACCCCAAATAAACACGAATAGCTTGCACGCTTTCTTGCAGCTACACTTTGCTTGCATAGCTTTCACCATCCTAACCGATGTGGCCTTATTCTTACCTTGTAAGACTCTTGGTTCTCCATTTTCATCAACACACTCAATAGATTTGTCATAGTAGTCAACCTTGGCTCTATGTAGATACAACCAATCCATGCCCAATAGCATACTGTATGAACCCAACGATAACTTTTTTAAATGTGTTGTTGTGGGCATACCATTTAAGTCAAATGTGCAAGCTCTTACCCAATGATGCACTCGCTTCTTTGTACCTATAGCCAGCTGCACTAACCAAGACTCTGTAGACAACTCCTTATTCAAACCACACTTATCCACCAAGTTAGGACTAACATAGCTATAGTTAGATCCAGGGTCAATCAAAATAGAAACAACTTGATCACAAATCTTACCGTCCATCTCAATGATAGATGCCTGATGTTCTGCATGTTTGTTATCCAAAGCTACATAGATATGTGGAATACTATGACCAACATCTCTAATAGTATTCACCTCTTGTGCACTGTATATTTGAGGTCTACCACCCTGATTCTGCGTATAATCTCTTATGCGATGATCTTTGCCACAAGCCCAAGACTCTATAGGCTTCCAGCCTCCATCCTTATTCTTTTCTTCAACTTGATGTCCCTGTCCTCTATCTGATGCATTGAACCTCTTAGGTGGTGCAATATTCTCCTTGTTACCTTAATCCTGTGGTCTTGCTCGCTTCTTGTCCCATTTTCCTTCGTTCTTTACATTACCTCTCTAGCTTAGCTTAGTTTTAGTGTTGCGCTTCAATTGTTCATAGAAATGCTTTAGCTTTTGAATAGCACTCAAGCACGATTATGGGCCATTCCCACACATAACACATATAATCAAGAATAGATGAACAAAACTCATTTGTAACGTCATGTAACGCAATAAACAAGAATGATACATATGAACAAACATAAAATAATGTAACCAAGAAACCACATGATACATGTAAGTGATATATAACAACACATCACCAGTCATATACTCACAGCGATGCATCCCACAAAAGCACACTAAGTTCCACATGACGACATCACCACAACAATGATAAACACCATGCAATTGTAACAACATATGGAATGAATGTGTGAGAGACACACATGCAACCTACATGTCTGCATGACCAACACATAGCCCATTCAGTCTGAGGGGTGAACCATGCTCTGATACCACTCTGTAACACCCTCCTCCCACATATACCCAAGCAACCAGCCAGTTGGGGTAAACATTCGACAAGAGGCCACTGTGATATGATTCGACCTCCTAAGTCACATTAAGGAAGTGGAACCGATGGAAACACACCATACAAACATCCAACATCATCAACAGAACCCCCAGAGGAAAAGTCAGCCACTCAGATATCTTGTCTTTTGGGCCATAGTCACTCTCATGCTATGGGCAAGGGAGTGACCAGCAACCTAAAGTCACTCTCACAGGCCTACCTGCCAGCGACGGTGGACCAAATTACCACTGTTGTATCATTGACCTAGGGATTTAAGCCACCTTTTTAGGCTCAAAGCCCAAGTCACCGCCCATAATTGATCCATGTTTTCAAATCAGTAAGGTAACATGTAAATGACAGTACTAAAGCAAATACTTGTTCAAGACCTCGACTAGACCCCTACTAGCCATGACAGACATTTCATCAAACATGTTGCAAATGTGTAATCTACAAGTGTAACTCACAGTTCTGAGCATAAGGGTCTCATACTTAGCCGAGAATCGCTAATAACCATTGATGCATCAATGCATCAATTGTCATTCCATCCATTAGGTCATAGATACGTTGATCATTCAATTATAAGTAAAGACATGATGAGAGCCACACATGGTTGTTGTCATAAAACACATACACAACCAGCATAATAGAAATAAAAAATACTTATGAAAGTATAGTCATATAGACCACATATAATCCATCAATATTCTCATATAAATACAAGGGAAAAAACCTTTCATTAATGATGAAAAATCCAAACCCGGGATGGGACTTCCATGTTCCACCCGACCATAGAATGGTTGAGCCAAATCTATCTTTATCCATTCACCCACATGCCATATTCCAAGCATGAATGTGGGATCTCATAGAACACATCAAACAAAACTGATCTAGGGCTTCTAGAGGCCATCCACCTCAACCCATCAAACAATGATTCCACCTCACGGTCGGACATCACAAAACCATCATCAGATTGGTCTCCATCCAAGCCTTCCAGGTCTTCCAGAGAATTTGTTCCAACCGAGGCTTCCAGGACTAGTAACTCAACCCATAGTTGCCGACGGGCTTCCAGAGCATTTGTCCAACCAAGGCTTCTAGGACTAGTAACTCAACCTAAGGATTTATTGGGCTTCCAGAGCGTTTTTCCAACCATGGCTTCTAGGAACTAATAACTCAACCCACGCTAAGGAAACATGAGAACCAACCAAAAACAAAAAATGAAAATTAACCCACAATCACCATGGTTATCTAGGAAATGGAAAGGCTAGGCAATCCACTATCAATCCAGGCAATCCTCCATGCCAATGACATATCAAATACAAGAAACCACTTGCATGTGCCATGCATGCCAAAACTAGTGAAGAAATCATACATGCAACTCGATCCCTATAAGAAAATATAATGTAGTTACTAATCTCAATGCCTCCTTGCGCTTTCTTGCTTTTCCTTTGCTTCCTTTCTCAAAAAATTGAAGTATGCCACACCCTCCAAGGGTGCTCCAAGAAAACTCTCAATGTCCAAGAGTATGGGAGAGAGAATAATGAGAGAGAGCTTCGACACCGAACTCACCAGAGGTTACCAACAGATCCTTAGAAGCCTTTTTATGGGTGAGGCCTCCATTTTCTTCATTTTTCTCCTCACATGCAACCTGTGACCTTTCACCTCCCTTTTCTCATGATTTCCATTATTTTCATAAATAAATGTGGCAAAAATGCCATTTTTCCTTTCCAAAGTCTTAGCCATTGTCTTTGCCAATTTCCTTAGCCTTAAACAACCAAATGAACACGCCTAGGATGTCTTTCCCAACATTTAGCTTGGAATAAGTGTCCCATTAACCATGGTTATTTTTGTAACTTTTATTACATGGAATTTTCACTGGGGCTGTTACAAGTATTTTTAAGAATTTCTAGAAATCACAAGAAGAATTATGGAAGGGAGTAACTCAGAATATCCGATAAGCAATCCTAGCATAAAAATGGCACCCAAATGATTTCCAAGTAGCTCCTCATGAATCTAGAATCCTTTAACATCTAAATCTCTCTCCCACAATGATAGCCTTGAATTATTGGAATCTTATGGTAGTTCCCATAGCCTCACTACAACATTTGTCAGTTCCCCTAGAGGGTTTCATCAAGTTGATTTTTGATGGAGCCTCGAAAGACAACCCAGGCCTTGCGGGTTTTGGGAGGATATTCTAAGATTCAAGAGTGAGAACTCGACTGATATATGCATCAGGATGTAGCTACATGAGTGAGAACGAAGAATAATTCACAACAGTTAGACAGGGTCTCATTACGACTATTAAGTTGGGTTAAAAGAAGATAGTAGTTGAAGGGGACTCAAAATTAGTGATTGACACTGCCAAGAAGTTGAGTCAAGGTACCAATGGGACAAGCTCAATAATAGTTGGCGAAAAACTAGACTGGTGCAAGAGGTAGGAGACTTCCTTCTTAAATTTGACTATGTCATCACCTCACATGTTCCAAGGGAAGGAAATAAAGACACAAATTTCCTAGCTAGTTGGAGTTGCAATAACCAAAACAAACCAACAAAGCTAGCTTGGCCTCCACAACCCCCATAAGTCGATTTGAATCCCTTAACTATGCTCCTAGAGTAATATATGAGGGATAGTAACCAGAGAACTCAAACTCCTGAGCCTAAACCATGATCGAGGTGTGAGTTGGACAACACTAACATGGTGGGTGATTAATGGGGGTATTTTCGAGGCAACCCCCCACCACCCTCCACATGCATAAGGCATATGGAGTGGTGTCTCTATGCATGCGAAGAGTAATTATCATAGTGGAAGGTAGCAAAGGCTTCAGTGTTTGGAAGAATTTTAGAACCTTCGGGTGTGAGTTTGGCAATTTTCTAGTTGGTGAGAGTCACCTCTCATTGTCTTTGGGTGCTTGGCTCTATGGTTTGGTGCAAGTTCAACTCGCAAAGGGTCTCTGGACGTGGCTCCAGTCTTGGCTTCTCCTCGCTCTGATAAACAGGTATGTGGTCTGCTCTCTTTACAGTGCCCCCATGCAACAATATTATTACCAGTTGGCCTCTGGTTTGTCTGATTTTAAGTCATCGAAGTCTGAAAGGAGGATGGTTTTTGAGAAAATATATGTATCTGTATGGAATTTGAAGCATGTATTAAGGATTCTTGGTTTCCACGTGTTTGTTGGTGGTCTATTTCTCGGTTATGTCTCAATGGTTCTACTCTATCCTGCCCTCGAGATTGGTTACTGTATCTATGGGCTGGTGGTCTAATGACTGTACCCTTGGGGCTTAACCAAAAGGTTGTGTCAGTCGATAAAAAGACATGCCAAATCCTTGAGAGGATGGGGTGCCCTAATGGCTTAATGGGGTTAATGTATCTGTTTTTGTCTGCCTATAACATAAGTAGATTTGGATAAGGCACGGGGCGACTCTCTGGGTTTCATTCTGGAAGTATTTGGCTCACTTATGTCTTCTGGCAGGTTTGCGACTCGGTAGCATCCCCTTGAAGTCAGGTTCTTTTGGGTTTTGGCTGCCATCTTAGCCGATTAAAAGTTTGGTTTTAGTTTATCTAGGAAATTTCAGGTCCAGGAGGATGGCTCTTTCAACTGCAGCGAAAGGTAAAGGTGGCCCAAGCTCGAGGGGTCACGAGAAAAGAACTATGGAGTCTCTGGTGCCTAGCCAACCCAACTCATCTAAGGGCCGAGCTCGAGGCCACAAACCAGTCTCAAGTATCATAAATGATGTGGCCATGACATATTATGAGGGAACTTCAAAAGAGATTCGCTAGTTAATTGAAGAATGGGAAGAGGATTTAGACAAGCAGGGAGGCATGATGGACATAGATGTGGAGGACTAGCAAGTCTTAGTGCCAGATTGAGGGCACACCTGAGGCTGAACCACACATTTTAAGTAGACCTTGTTCTTGTACTAGTCAATGAAAAGTATTCTAGCGAAAGCCTTGGAGAAGATCTCCGCGGGAAAGGCAATGAAAGTTCACAAATTTCCTGATTATAAAAAGGAGTTTCAAAAACTCTAGTCCTAATGGTAAAAGAAAGATGGCAGGCTGCGTCACATTGAAGAGAATATCCCATGCATACCATAGACATAGCTTCCATCCACTTCTAAGGACCCAGCTCCGGTGGATTTTGTTGATGATGATGACTAGTTTGATAACTATGCCCATAGTTTTTCCTTTTCTGTATGCCAGAAGACTTTAAATTTCAGTATGTTGTTAGTTATGTTTTCAAGTATCTAAAGTATAATAAGTTTAAAGACAATCATACATATTTGGCATAGTTGGATAGTCTTATTATTTTTTGTTTCAAGATGGCTTATCACACCATTAGGTGTTCAACAAACTTGGTTTCCCTCTCGGCAAGTTGAGGCCACCTAACTATTTTCGTGTGGATGTAACTTTCCTTTTTGAAATTAATGAAAAAGAAAGGACCTACCAAGCTTACAAAAAAAATAATAATCAAAGACTAACATAAAATAAGGCCTTACAAATTCTTAAACGAGCCAAGAATAACCAAGATGATAAAAAAAATATTTGATGAAAAACCAATCAAAAAATTATCAAAAAACTTTGAAAAATAAGTAAAACAAAAAGATATAAAGAAGATACAAATACCTATATAGATAAATAAAATAGGATAATTTCGAATAAAAATCTCAATAAAATAAATATTCAATAAAAGAAACTTATAAAATTAGGAAGACAGGACGTGAACCCAATATCTGCTAATTTTCCAACCATCGTATCTATTCAAATTGTTGGGCCTTTTTTCGATTTCTAGGGCCTCCGTGAATTTTCGATGATGGAAATGACTAATCCTGGCAATGACTTGGGCCTCTTCAATGCAAATGTGATGCTTATTTTTTTTTGCATGTTCTGCCAAAGTGGAGGAGTGGGTCCTTCCATGCTTGGGTTTTCATCAAATAAGTTTTTTATCATCTTGATTATTCTTGGCTCCTTTAAGTATTTTTAGGGCTTTATTTTATGTTAGTTTTTTATTATTTTGATTTTTCTTGGCTCCATGAATTATTTGTAGGGCCTTAGCCCCTTATTTTATGTTTGACCTTGATTCATTAGTCTTTCTTATTTTGATTATTTTTAGTTTGGATTTTATTTATAGTATTTAAGTTTGTTTTTATTTACATTGTGTGAATATTTTTTTATTATGTTTTTTCAATAAATTATTAGTATTTATTAATAGGGTCTTGACTCCTTTTATTATTTTTTGGACTTCACTCCTTCTTTGAGGTTTGACTTTGAAATTTTGATTCATTTTACTCTATTTATTCAACTATATTTCTAACCATAACCTATTATTAGATTTTATTTAATATAATTTGATCCTCATAATTGATGTTATATTTTAAAAAAAAAATATTATTCATAAACTAGCAGTTTATTATAGCAGTTAACTTAACTAAGGGTCTCTAGATTTCTATCTATTTAAGTTGGTGTCATGATCTACCTCTTCATCTTGTCTTGAAGATGCACACTGGATCGTTCGAAACACGTCGGAAAAAATTCTCCTATGTGATTTATACCGAGAGTTTTTTTCTTAATTATTTAATAAAACAATGTAAAATACCACATCACAAAAAACAAGACATGACATAGGACAAGGAACTAGTTACACATTAGAATCAAAACATAGTAAATGATGTTAGTAAATAGCGTAGTGTAAACATTAATACTTGAAGGGCAGAGGGGGAGGTGTGAGGGGTGAGATTGTATGGAGTACGAAAGAAAAAACCACTGGGTGGATGGGGGAACAAATCCTACTTCACACCTCCACACAATGTATCTACGTTAATAGTTGCATGAACTATGCAAGTGTCTCAAAACGATAAGGCATCTTCTAAATGTACTCATAGCCTTGGAAATATAAAAACCGAGTTTCGAATATAGTTAAGTGCCACATAAATCACATCGCAAATAAGCAAACATGACATAGGACAATGAACTAGTTACACATTATAATCAAGACATAGTAAATAATGTTAGTAAATTTCATAGTACAAACAGCAATACTTGAGGGGCAGAGCAAGGGGCATTGTGCATAGTGAATAAGAAAAAATGACCAAGTGGGTGGGGGAACAAATCCTCCTTCGCACCTTCAAAGAATATATCAATGTTAACATTTCCACGAACTATGTAAATGTATTAAAACAAGAAGGCATATTGTAACTGTACACATGGCCTTGGAAATGTAAAAATCAAGTTTTAAACACAGTGTGTTAAACTGAAAAATTGGATCATTGTTGTCAAATATTATTAAACACAATTTTTTCTTTCTAGAGACATCAAACACGTTTTAAGGATCCACACAATATTTAAATCTTGAAATGTATAAACTCCTCACATGGTTTGTAATATTGTTTGACTAATTATAGAATTTGAAAATTTGAAAAATTAATAAAAAAATATAAGAAATCAGCCTATAAGAAAGTAGACATGACATAGCACAATGAACCAACTACACATTACAATCAAAACATAGTAAATAGAATAATACAAAACATAAAACTTGAACAAATAAATTCATTGAAATACATTTTTGTACAATGTAATTAGATGCCACTTCCCTATTAAAAGTTCTTAAGCAATGCTCAAATTATTGAACCCAAAAGTAGAAGATGATGTTAATATTGGAAGTACAAATATGTGGAAGCACATAAATGTGGTAGACACCCTATCCCTCACAAGTATTGAATAGTATATTGCTTGACAATGCAAGAAAAGAGAATTATAGATCAACTAATCGTAACATGAAATCAGATCCCAATCATCCAACAAATTGAAAAAGTTGTATGACAATAGTCAAATTCTTCAAGCAAAAAGTATACGGTAATGTTAATATTTTTTAATAATGTAATGAGAACCATACTGTCACTATATTCCTTGACAATGTAAACAAAGAGAACCATCATTGTATATGTATAATCATGTGTTGATGGTTTATTCTAATGTGTCGTGTGTCTCAAAACTGGATAACAAATAAATAATAGTTGATTTATCCTCACAACATTTCTCATAGGAAACTTTTCATAGTTCAGGTAATACTTTCTCTAGTTCTGCACCTCTTAGAACAAAATGTAGTTTAGTCTTGTCATTTGCATGTATGATATAGTGTAATCGATTTGAATTAATGAAGCAACAATCCTTGTTGCAAATGGTACAATAAAGCATAATTTCATTCATAGTTCTAATAGTTGTAATTAGACTATTTCATTGCACATATACTGTCTCAAATGGATTCATATATGCACTAGCCATTGTCAGGTGATATTGAAAGTGTTGTAAAATTGATCCGTAAATTTTCATGGATATTCCACTAGATAGTTCATCACAATAGATCTAAGAATATTATATTAAAAATCTGAGATTCTACACTATGATAGTTTTATTTAATTTCTAGATCTTCAAAATTAATTGTAATTAGTACATGCATGTAAAATTAAATCAATTAGAAAAGTATAGAATGGAAAAATAAGATCACATACACATAGTACACAAGATATTCTCTCCGGGAAACCCTTTCAAGAGAAAACCTAGCTGGAAGGTGAGGTTGTTTCGCTCTCTTTCTCTGTTTGGAAATATGGTTGCAGGTACAAAGAAGTAGTGTTTGTGGCCCGTGGGCTGCTATAGTGCACATATCCTCTCTGTGTGCCCTACCTCCTATCTCTCCTGGCTATATTTTCTCAACTATTGAACAAAATTCTCTCAAAAGTATTGAATGCCTCTTCCTCCTAGTGGCCCAGTTATAACACAACCTGATAGCCTACTAGTGGTTAAGTTTGACTACATAAACTCTTAACTAGAGTTACAAAATAGACTCTTATAGATTCTTTTACATCAGAAACACGTGTCTATCCCCTTTTCCATGAATAATGGGGGTTGATGCGGCCTCTTCCTGAACTATAGGTGTGAAAACATGAAGGTCAACTTCTAAGTGGCATAACTTTTGCATACAGACTCCGATTGATGAGCTTCTTGCATTGTTGGAAATATTTATGTGTGTAGAATACCATGAAAAAATGTTTCTCGTAAGAAACAAAGTTTTACCCCTAAAAAACATCATTTTATGCCTCAAAACGCTCCCATGAGCAGATTCCTCCACTTTTCCACTCCAAATGCATCGAGATGGATGACAAACAATATAATGATCCAATTTGGATCACACCTCCCCATTTTGGGAGGCTTTTGATCCCCAAAATATTTTACTGAATGAGGTGAGGACATTTTTCCTCCACCTTCTCTCTGGTGTACCATTTAGCTTTTCCTAGAAGTTGTCCCTTCAACCCAATCTGCCAAAGGTCTTGTTGCTCTTGTCTTGTAGTTTTCAACCTCTTCTGCAAAACAGTATCTTCTGTCAACTCTGCCTGAGCGTTTGATGCCGAATCCTCCATAGAAGTTAGGACATGTTCCTCTTCCTGATCTAGCATGGAAGGCTCATAGAGTTTCAAATTCTCTACATTTACAACTGAGTAAATGCACATATATGGTGGTAAACTGAGTCAATAGGCATTATCACCCACCTTTTCCAGTATTTCAAATGGACCATACCTTAGAGCCTTGATTTTCTTACTGGTCCCTTGCAACCTCTCCTTGTTCAATTATAGCCATACTCTGTCTCCCACCTTGAATGTTTTTTGTGTTTTGTGCTGATCAAGCTTGGCCTTATACTTCACTTGCAACTTCTGTAGTGTTTCCTATACTTGTACATGGATCTGCCTGATCTTCTCTATAAAATTTTCAGCCCTCAAAGCATCTCCTGTAAGGTCTTCCTTCACTCCTCCTTGTTGCCCATATGCAATATCCAAAGGTGAAGGTGGAAAATATCCAAAACAAGTTTCAAATGGGAACTTTTCTGTAGAAGTGTGGACTGATGTTATAAGAATGATGTATATATACCATATTTTCATCCCAGGTCTTCGGATGCTTATGGTTGTAACCCCTCAGAAGCTGCACCAAAGTCCTGTTGACTACTTCTGTCTTCCCATATTTTTGTGGATGGAATGTTGTAGATCTCTTCAACTTTATGTCCATCTTCTCCCACAATGTAGTCCAGAATGCATTGATAAATCTTGTATCCCTCTGTGAAATGATGCTCCTTGGTATCCCAAAGTGTACCTAGGCTGTCCAAAGAACCAATTTCTTTCTTCTTGTCTGCTGATGGTCTTTTTACATGGCATCAGAACACACATTTGGTTGAACCTATCAACTACCATGAATAGGTAGTCATGTCCATTCTTGGTTGTTGGCAAACCTCCCACAAAGTCCATGGAAATGCTTTCCTAAGGACAAGTAGGTACAGGTAAGGGATGATACATACTTCTTGCTAGAATTGATCAATTTCTTTGCTTGGTTGGCAATTACCAATGAAATTTTCGACTTGCATTTGTGCGCGTTGATGATGAATGATTTTCCATCCTTGATGAGCCGGTACTGGTTAGATGTCCTCATGAATATTACATCACGCATGTACATGTATCGAATCACAAACACGACTCCACATACATCAAGGGGAACCACATCCAGATCTACTTCATTAATAAAATCAGCACTGATATCAAATCTAATTCTACATTGTTTTGTTACCTTGAGCTCTGCATCCTTATGTACCCATCCCAGTGGATATGTGTTTGGATGATCACACACTTCCAACCCCAACTTCTTGACTAGATCTGCTATAATGAAATTTTCCTTCGATCGTAAGTCAAGCAAAGCATCAATCTTTGTCTTCTTTCTCTTCCTGTTGCTGAAGGCTACTCAGATTAACCTCCTTCTGCACTAATGTACAGATGGTCTTCTCATCCACGTATGAGCTTATTTCAACTTGGTTTCTCGAATTAGCGGCCATGAGATTCTTATTCTTATTATATTTCTTCTTATTCTTCGAGTTTAGCTTTGGATGCAACTTCCAGTACTTCTCCTCTGTATGGCCATCAATGTTGCAGTGGTTGTAGTGGTTGCTAGGATCTTTACACTGATGTGTTATGGCTTCTCTCTTTTTATCTTTCCCCCTTTTTTCTTCTTCTTCCCATCCTTGGAAGCATCGTGTTGCTCCTTTTTCTTTGATCCACTTGATTGCGCTCTTTTCAGGCCTATGTTCTCTAGGTATTGCACCTATACACAAGCCTCATCCACTGTTTTGGGCTTGAATAACATCACTTTCTCACACAGATGGCGGTACAGACCCCTTAAATACTTGAGGAATACATCTAGGTTCTTTAGAGAGATACCCAACATTATAACCATCTTTTTGAATTATGTGGTGTACCCCTACACGCTTTGACCCGACTTTTGCCTGAAATAATTCCACCGGATCCATTGGTCTTCCACATACCCAATGGGATAAAACTGTGACTTAATGAGGGTTCTGAAATCATCTCACTTAGTCAATGGAGGTTCTCTCTCGAACATTAGGGTTTTCGTGTGGCTCTCCCACCAATTCAGTGCATGGCCCTCCAATTTCAGCCACGCGAATGAGATCTTTTTCCCTTCCTTGATCTGATGGACACTTAAATAAACTTCTAGTTTCTATAAATAGTGGTTCAGCTTTAGAGCGTCAATATCACCGTGATATGGGTTGATATCGAATTTTTCTTCCACTTTAAACAAGGAATGGTTCACAACACTCGAACTGGGTTGATCTTTTTCGGGTTCTTTCTTCGGCTGGTTACCTGCGTCTTCCCGATCTCCCGATCCCCCTTCTGACTTTTCCTCTGCATTCGAACCCCCTTCTTCTCCAAATATCCCCAACTTATTTCTCAGGGCCACCATGAGGAGGTTGACACTACAATTTATATCCACGACTTGTTCTTTCAGCCATGAAAACCTCACCTTTGTAGTATCACGAGGTTTGTTTACAGATTCGTTGCCCATGGTTAGGGTTTTACGATTTTCGGCCTTGCCAATCTAGATCCATACAATCGCCACAAAATACCCAAAGAAACCTGCATTGATACCAAATTATTCATAAACTTCTATGGATATTCCACTAGACAGTTCATTGCAACAGATCTGATAATATTATATTAAAATTATGAGATTCTACACTATTACAATTTTATTTAATTTATAGATCTGTAAAATTAACTATAATTAGTGCATGCTTGTAAAAATAAATCAAGAATAAAAGTAGAGAACTAAAAAATAATCACACACACATAATACACAAGATATTCTCTCTGGGAAACCCTTTCGGGATAAAACCCAGCTGGAAGGTGAGGTCACTTCACTCTCTTTCTTTGTCTATAAATATGGCTACAAATACAAAGAAGTAATGTTTGTGGCCCATGGGATACTATAGTGCACAGATCCTCTCTATGTGCTCTACCTCCTATCTCTCCTCGCTAACTTTTCTCAACTATGAAACAAAATTCTCTCAAAAGAATGGAATGCCTCTTCCTCCCAGTGGCTTGGTTATAACACAATATGATAGACTACTAGTGGTTAAGTTTGAGTACATAAAATCTTAACTAGAGTTATATAATAGACTCTTCTAGAGTATTTTACATCACAAACATGTGGTTATCCCATTTTCCATGAATAATGGGGTTTGACGCGGCATCCTCCCGAAATATAGGTGTGAAAACATGAAGGTCAACTTACAAGTGGCATAACGTTTGCATACAGACTCCAATTGACACAATTCTTGTGTTGTTGGAAATTTTTTTGTGTGTAGAATAAAATGAAAAGATGATATGCCTAGGTGGAAAAATTTCACCCCACAGAAACTGTTGTTTGATTCCTCAAAACGCTCCTGGAAGGTTTTAGACGTCGTTTCGTCAAACTAGGTCTCGCCGGTAAAAACGGTCCTTTGAGCTGATTCCTCCACTTTTTCCACTCTAAATGCATCAAAATGGATGAAAAAAATATAATGATCCAATTCGGATGGAATTGAGGCTTAGAAACTTGAAATAAAATGCCTTTCTATCCTTCTTTTATTTATATATATACACATAATAGCTACAATATAATCAAGTTTATTGTGCATATTCCACTTACGGAAGAAATTTTTTTCTTATATATTCAACTAATTTTCCTATTTTCAATGGAAATATGAATGTTGATTTTGAATTTTGGAAAAACCTTGTTTTGAGAAATCTAGGGCATTAGTATTAGTTGATTTCTCTTCTATTATTGATTGCTTGTGAATGTTTTTTACTTTCTTAGATTAGGATCTTCTTTACGTTAGATTCTTAGTGTTCTTCTTCATCAAATAGTAACCAATGCATTAAAATAAATAAACAAGAGACACAACATGTAGGCTATGAGCCAGGTCCAAAACCTCTCACTCTTTGAGAGGAAAACCCACACAAATTCTTCTTCTAGAGATTCCAATTGACAAATACCAAGACCAAGACCCTTGACCTATTAGCCACTCCAAGACTAAGCCATAAGTCCTCTTGATTGTCTTATCTTCTCTTGACTCATTTTCCTCTTTGATCTTTTGAGCATTGACATCACTTAGACCTCATCTAAATCTCCTATCTTGGGACCTTCTTACTGTCATCATCAACGAACTGAAGATGTCCTAGTTGTCTCTACTTTCTCTATCTGAGTTTCATCTCCTGTATTGAACCCATGCACCCGAACTATACTCAAGAGGGATATGAATTCCCTTTATCATAGAATTGTAGCCTTCTTCACCGAGTAGGAGATCTAAAACACAGGGGATCTGATTTTTCCTTTCTACCACTGATTATTAGACCTCTTTGTTGTCCCTTCATTAATTTCTTGTTGCTCCTTGCAACTGAGTTTATTTCTATTTGGAGATCCGAATTGATCTCTATAATACCCAACCAAAATTCAGAGAGATGCGAAGATCTAAACTTCCCTTCAATGCCTTTTGTTATTTGAAATCACAGAAAGACCACCGAGCTTCTTCACTACCTTTGTTCACCCAAAATCTCATAGGGATGTCCAAAATTCACTACTTCTGTGGAACAAGTCGAGGTCCCTTTATATAGTGTTTAGCCTATGTATATAAGCTAATATGATCTAGTGAAGTGATGTGTCTCCAAAATAAGTGAGTTGACATGTGTTTTTATTTCTTCTTAAGGCCAACATGAAGAGGATAGCTTGTGCTTGTCGTCGGATGGCTTTTTAGACATCTTATAGACTCATACCCATTTTACATATGCTCAAGAAGAGCTCTTCATACATGACATTAATTCTTTGACCTTAATTAAAAATCTGAAGGCTCTCAATGGGAACCACCTAAAATAAAATCAGTTGCTCATGAAACCCCTGAAGCAAGCCTTACAAAAATAATTTTATTTCCTTTATTACAAAAGTCACAATTACATGTCATTATGAAGACCACACCTAAGGAGGTATTCATAATGGTACTTGGTCATTCTCAATCTAAATAATTTCTCATAGGAAGAATTCAGATTTGTAACTCATTTGTATAGCATCATATGAACCAACATTGTTATATAGTAAGGTCTTGACTAACAACTCTATCTCTCCACAAGATCATAGCACAATGTTGGCGAGACCAATTATTTATAGACATACTCATCATTGTCTCTCTAGGAACATACCCCACCTGAGTTCACTCAGGATATGATCCATAAGGACTATTTCTTTCTTGGACTCCCCAGTCCCACAAAGAATATCAGTCCTCCACGACTATTCTTACTGTTGGATGCCCTATCTCATCCTTAAAGAGAATCATATGCCAAATGATTACGCAATCCTCCATTTTGTCTTCCTAGGTGAAGAACAAAACGACATGTATATCTCTCCCTTTTAAACCAAGAGGACATATTCCATTAAAGGAATGTATTCATTCCTATCACAAAGGAATGTACATAAGCTCCCTCCTTAGGAATTTTCCAAGTTTCTTCCAAGTAAGAAACTTATTTTCAGGCTCCCTCTTAACTAGGGACCTATCACAACTCCTCATGTGGAGATCCTGAAACAACCAGCTGCTTGAAGAGCTCCTTCCTTTGATGTCATGAATTTCTTCTTCTTCAAGGAGTCTTCATCTTTGGGAACTTCTACATAGGGCACATATCATCCATAACTTTTATCCATGAGTTAGTCATGTTCTTAACTCATCAGAAAGTGATCCATTAGATTTTCCATCTGGATTTGCTTCATGTCATTTTGATTTCATGCCATATTTTTCAGAAGGACATTACATCTTTCTATATGGTATGCTTGGAAGTTATTCACAGATATTCCCTTTGACAGTAAGTTTTAGCGGCTACAACCACCCTCCAAAATTTTTCCTTAGATTCATTTTGGAGCCTCCGTACCAACCATCGTTAGGATCATGTCGTGCACTATCAAGTACATAGGCTTCAGCTGAGTCTCAGTGGCCTGTTAGCCTGTGCATGTCAACTTGTTTGTCTCCCACCCACAGGCTGTCTGTTGGCCCTCAGTTTTGGTCTATTTTTGCTTAAGGAAACTTGCTTAATCCTTATATTTTCCATTCATTTTCCATCACTTCCATCTCATTTCTATGTATTTTATGCATATTCAGGTATTTAATTTTAATTTTGCAATTTCTAGAAGTTTTTATGAAAATTGAGTTTCAAGTGCAATTTTGGATAGAATAAGAAATTCCCATAATAGCTATGTGGATGACATATTTGCAGTACACTTGGGCTCGAGCTGGATGCATGAATGGAAAGCTTGGGAACTAGGGCTGAACCAATTCCACTTGGTTCAGTCAAAAAAAGCTTTATTAGGCCCGGTCAAGGCTGGTCAAACATTACTAGTCACCAGAAAATCCCTAGGAAATAGGGCAGTTTTGAGATTTTATGGGATTGACCATATTTCTTGGGATGAATTGGATGAGTTCAACCTAGATAGGTGGATATGAGTAGATATGAGTGTTAGAGATAATATAAATCAATTTGTTTCCTAAAACTTCTATTTGAAGCCCAGACTTTGATGGCTTATGGATGTAACTTTTGTATAATTTTATGCTGAGACACTTTGGAGTTTGAAGCTAATTTGAAGAACCTGTTCGACTGTTATTTTGTTGTTCAATAATGTGGATGTTTGATTGAATTTTTAGCTTCTGATATCAACCTTAAAGTGTGCAAAGCAAGGGTGAAGGGCCCCCACTCCAAGCTAAGTACACTTCTTGTTAGACTAGTTTAATTTTCCATAATTTGGTTATCTTAGAACTTGTTTATGTGCTTTGATTCATATTGGTTTATGGTTGATGTGTGATGATTTATTTGATTGAATCTTAGTTTGTTCATCACTTTAGTAATATGGAATAACAAGGTGTTCAAGTTGAACACTCCTTCTATTAAATTGGTGGATTGAAACTAGGTTTTTCCTTGATTACATGCAAGCAGTTTTTCTTATGTATTTTCAGTCTTCAATTGATAACATTATGGTAAATGAATTATTATGGGAAATATCAAAGGTATTTTAAGTTAAGAGCCTCCCTTCATTGATGATTTGTCCATCTTAAGCTATTGAGAGTTCATGGTTTCTAATTTATGTTCATCAAGTAATAATTAAGGAAGAATTGGACCTATTAAGTTAAGAGCCATTTCAGCTTTCCTTCATTGCAAGGTGAATTGGAAATTGTTAGTGTAGGCTATATTTGTAATATGCACTTCTTTAGTTTTTGAAAACTTGTCTTTCAAGTTTGATTATATCTGATATCCATATATAGTGGACTTGCCTCCAAGTTTTACAAACCCGGATTGATAATTAAATACTTGTGTTAATTTATGTTAATAAATTAGCCCAACATTTTGGCACCATTGCCGGGGAGGCAATTATCAGCATAGTCAAATAGAAGATAAACAAAAACACTAAAAGAAATTAGTTAGTATACATTTCTCTTAGTTATGTTTCTTTATGCCTAGAAATAGAGATCCTAAAAGTAGATTCCCAAAACAAACCCCCCAACAAAAACATAAAATAAAAAATAACTACAAAATCCATTTGCAAGACAAGATCTAAAAAATGATGTTAAAGAAATCATTTAGAGAAGGAGGGTATGCCACCACAAAACTATTCTCAAGTCCTTGTCCTCAATTTAGAATGCTCACTAGGGATGAATCTTTATGTCAAAGGATAGAAGAGCAACAAAACATCCATGAAGATGATCCACAGGAAGAGAATCTAGAACTTTCTTCTAGCTATCTTTGTGAGGAGGTGAATGAGTCATGGATCATATACAATGAAGATCAAACATTAGAGCCAGAAATTGAAGAATTTCTAGCATGTATATCACAAAATCCCTTGTGCATACAAGATTTTGAACAAGTAAGACAAGAAGAGTTTTTTGCTATGACAATTAATGCAAGCCAAGAAAAAAAAGATCATCTTAAAACTTGGTTTCAACTAGTCATTAGGTCACAACACTACTCCATTCTTCAACATTATTTCTCATCAAATCTTTATGATTAGATAAATTTTCATGTCCAAACATTCATTAAAGTATATTTTTCAAATTTGATATGAATTTACTTATGATCTTGTTACGAAAATGGATGCATTGGAAACTCTCTTATACTTGAGAGAATGAATTATTTTTCTAAAATAGAAGAGGATAGAATAGAATAAATAAACAAGTCAAATGAATTCACAATAAGACTTCCATAATAAATTTGTTTCAAAATTTTTCTTCAAATCATTGTTCAATATTCATTTGAAAGGACTACATGGCAAAATGCAGTAAGAACAAGCCTATTTTGGGTAACCATATATGATAATTCTGAAATCATGGTCTTTTTTTTACATATCTCTTGAAATCTAGTTTTGGAATCCATTTTTAAGTTCTCAATTTATATCACAAATAAAAATGTGATCAAAATCAAAACTAGGTCTCAAGTGAAATGTTGAGGACAAAGTTAGTACAACCTATATTTGAGGTGTCTAATGGAAACATTTTTATCTGCAATTCATAGGGAAGATAGCCCTTGGAATCTAGTTTCCAAATAAATTTGAATCACTTCAATCATGTATCATATGAAAAATTTATTCTTGAAATACTAACTGCTTGTCAAAAAATCTGCATGGTGACAATTCTAGGTCTTGACTGCTCATTGGCATATTTGACATAACAAATCATCTTATTTTCAAAACCTATTTATATAGGAGATATATATTCAAGTATAGTTTAAGACAGAATTTGAATCATCCCATTTGGAGGTGAAATGAAAACGATATGCCGCATTTAATGATTGCATGTCTTCAAACCAACATAACAAAACTCTACCTCATAGGTCTGTTCATCACCAATTTTGTGATATCAAGCCTAAGAACTTTTAAAACATGTTTCTACTGGAAATACAAAAATGAATCTACTTTAATATCCAAGTGGAATCATATTGATCTGATCTTTATCGAAGAAGTTACACTTCAAATAGTGATTGTTGGTCTAGTTAAAAATTAACAAGCAGCACTATCAAACATGACACTCCTTATAATTTTTACCATATCATTTTAAACCATTTTGAAAACCTATTTATACTGGAGGTAGCCATATGAATTCACTTCAACTTGGCTTTGGAATCACTCTAATTTGATATAAAACGAATATTTTGTAAACAAAATACTGCTAGGAGGTCTAGGCTGGCCACCATTCCTCAAGGGGTAAATAAATGCAATTTGTTTGTATATCATCTTTGGACTTATTTTCTAAGCAATGCTTGTAATGATTTACATATTTATTGGAAAAAGAGAGATTTTAAACCTCTCTTTCTCCATCATCTAATATTGTATTGCAGGCAAGTGCTATGTTTTTGTAGGTCATAGGAAGAATGGAGTGAACTCCATGGATGAAGTAATTTTCAAAGTTGAAGCTTGCTCTTATATGCTGACCAACAACATCAACAAACCCTACAACATGATCGAGATCGAGGCAAAAAGACATGAAGATAATCATCAGAAGAAGCAGTCAAGTTCTGTAAAGTCAAGTCACAATGAAACCTTTCATAAGCCAAATTGTTCATGATTTCATCCATCATACATATTGTATGTTAAGCTCCGCGACCATGCATGTTGAAGTCCATACTTATTATCTATCCATTTACTACTAAATCATGACTTCAATATAACCTATTTTCATAAGATTTTCATACTTCCCTACTCCATTACACCCCACCTCCATTCAAAAAAGAAAAAAAATAGAAAAAGATAAAAAATAATAAAGGAGTTTGGTTGTGAAAATCCACGAAAGTGGCACAATACAAACTCGAATTCATATAGGAAAACCAACAAGCTTGGCCAATATGAATTCTCTATTTTGTTTTACCATTTCTTCAGATTGATTTTCTAGGAATCATCCTCCAAAATAAACAAGACTTGAGGACAAGTCTTCCCATCAGCAAGGGGGAAGGTCGCAAAAGAAACTTAATTGTGCAGCTGAATTGACGACGGAACTTGTATTGTTGGTAGTTGGGACCTGAAATATTTTTGAAATCAATAGCAGTTGGGACCTGAAATGTTAGCAAAAACATGTATATATTGCATAAAAATGTACATGACAAAAGGGACCTGAGTTATTATGAATCAATTGCAGAGGGACTTGAACGACATCAACAATCAATGGACCAAAATCTATGAAGAACGTAGAACAGGAAGCATAAATAAGCTCTATGTTTCTATCTGTCTATGATATTCAATCAAGAAAACTTCATCCAATATTGTTAAAGAACAACAACATTCATCCAATACTATCAGGGAAGTACAAGTATAGTAAGTGCACAATTTTGCTCTTGTAAATTCAATTTTTTGTAGAAATTTTTAGACTTTGTTAAAATTGAGATTAGTACCTGAATGCATATTCATTACATTACCTTCATCCTATATCCATTATTTTATACCCATTATCCTATATTCTACATTCCAATGTACATATGTACATCTTATATTTCATTCCATAACCCTAAGTATTTTTCCTCAAAGCAAAAGAGATTAAAAGATGCAATGAAACCTGCACAAACAAACCAAGCAATTAGCATCATGGAAATAATTTTAAACATGACCTAAATGGTCATTTTAAAATTAAAATGATATATTAAAACAACATAGGAGATATAAGAGATGCGCATATTGCAAAGAATACAAATCAAAACAATTAAACCTTATCATGGCACATAAGGATATGGCATAAGGTTATGATGCAATAAGGTGAAGTCATAATAGTAAACGAGAACTGATATAATGGCAATACAATGCAAACTTAAGTGATAATGTTTGAAGGGACAGTCGTAGGAAATGAACATTAGTATTATGGAGTTTATTTTTGTTATGCAATTAACATGGCAATCAAACCAATGCATAACAAAAATAAACCAGTACTCAAAAAGAAATACGATGGTATTGCGGGTTGGTTGCAGGACACCCACAATGGATTGGAGGACAACCATGAATCATAAGGCATATCGGCAGTGACATAATGAATCAACCTGAGTTATAATGCAATGAACATTTGATGCTATGTAATACAGAAAAGTCAGAGGAAATAAGCCACATTCCATTCTAGTCAGAGGACAACAAACAAAACGGTTAAAACATTTTTGAAACAACAAAAATAAACCCTGTGCGTTCAACAGAGAAGAGATCCGCCATTGTTGAAGCTCAAAACCGTAAATTTCTTTGCCATCACAGCCATTTGAGGCTCAGAAAAGGTGGTAGATGCCATTGGCCAGCAGTTGATGGAAGTAAAACGTTTTGACAGCGGAGGTAAGGGTAGAAATAGAGCACTGAAGCCATGGAGAGATAAGCAGGGTAAATCAACGGAGGAAGTGCAAGTTAGTTGCCAGAAATCTCGTGGGAAACTTCAGGTAAGCTAAGATCTGATTTGCTTCTATTTTGATGAGGATCGCAGAGGAAATGTCAGGATCCCGGTCGCTGAACCTTTTGCTAAAGACTGCCTGTCATTTAATGACTTTTTCTCTATTTTTGCCACCAGTCAACAAGTTGAGGCGTTCAAAACACAAATTGAATGAGATAAGGGTAATATGGAGCGCAACTAAGAGGTCCATTGTACAAGTCTTTGTGAAACAAAACAATCAATTCATTTTACAACTACACCTGTACATATGTTTCTACGATCAAGCAGTGTGATCAATAATCAAATCTTAATATGATGCACAGTGAAGGATTTTCGAAAAAACAAAGCATGAATTCATGAACTGAGAGTTCTTTCATTTTTATGTTTGTGGAAAAACCTGTGAACAATTTTTGAAGCCAACATTTTGGACTAGCTTAGTGAGTCCATCATCAGGGCAATGAGATTTGTATTTGAGAAGAGAGAGCATGAAATCATGGAGCTATTAATAGTTCTAGCTCTGGAAATTCTCATCTTCTCAAAATTTAGAGCATTGTTCATTATGTCCCTTCCATGGTGGGACTTAATGGTGCTAAAGAGAGAGTCCATACAGGTTGGTAGAATTTTTATGTTTGTGGAAAAACCTGTGAACAATTTTTGAAACCAACATTTCGGACTAGCTTAGTGAGTCCATCATCAGGGCAATGAGATTTGTATTTGAGAAGAGAGAGCGTGAAATCATGGAGTTATTAATAGTTCTAGCTCTGGAAATTCTCATCTTCTCAAAATTTAGAGCATTGTTCATTATGTCCCTTCCATGTTGGGACTTAAGAGTTCTTTCATGTTTACATTTAAGCAATTGATTGTTATTGTTATTCATGAACTGAGAGTTATTCTGAATGAACTAAGAGTTATTCCGAATAATTATTATTGTTTTCAATCATCCTCTGAAGAAGACGAGATGCCTAAGAATAGCAGCCAGCAACACGGACCTTTTGGGGATGGAGACACCGAGCTTCCCAATTTTATACGCTGCCACATGCTGCCACCTGTAAATTTTGAAATGTCGAAAGAAGAGTTTTTGGAAATGTTTTGTTTAACAGAGGAAAATAACCATTTTCCAGAAATTTCTACAAGTTTTCTTGCAGTAAATTAAAGACCAGGTATCCAAAATGATTTCTTTGTGCATATTTATCAACTGTTTGCATATGAAAACGTAGTAAACTTCAGTTGTATACAGAGTACGCAATTTTGTTGAAACAGAGAGAGTTTTCATGAGGGTAAAGCACGATTTTGCAAAACAGTGAAAGATTTTATTTTGACAGTGGAGATACTTTTATAATCTTTCAGCAGTTAGAATTTTTCTTCACTCAGATTTAAAAAAACAAAGGACCTTGTTTTGATATTATTTGCAGCAGAAAACAAAGAAGGTTAATTTGAAGAAATTGTCTATTGATTTCTTGAATTCGATTTCTGAAAAAGAAAGTATGGTGTTGATTCTAAAAAAATTGAAGGCAGAGAAGGTTATAAAGATGGTAGCAATCAGAAGATTGTTCTCAGAGGTATTTTGACAAGGTATTTTCCAGAAAGGTGTTTTCAAAGCATTAGAACAAAGCCTTCTCTCCACAAGCAACAAAAACAGAGGTAGTGTCTCGGCTCAGAAATTTGACATTACAAGTTCAGGAATTTCTCCTCATCTTCGTGGGTATTCAACAGTGGTCGAAATTTACATATCAGTCCAGCAAATCAACATTCTAGTTCAAAATTTTTGAGCAATATTACAAGCTTGGTAAGCAAATAGTTGCATTTTCAAAAATTGTTGATTACTTTTAAACCGTATATCCATTTGATGCAAAATTTTGAGGGAAGATGCATTAATATAAGATGAATAAACCCAAAAAATTTCAAGCCAAAAGAACTTTCATTTTTGAAGGAATCAAGCAATGTCACCTACAGCCAATTTGTCTTTTTCTCAAAATCTGTGATGAGGGTACTTCCAATTTTTGGTGAAGAGAAGCAATGGAGTGGTAGAAATATTTTTGCAAAATTTCAAAGAAACCCAGTTTGTAGTTTATAAGAAAATGGTTAAAAAAATTTATTGCTACTTGTACAATGTAACTTTAAGTTTCAACTTCACTGGCATTGCTAGAATTGAATGATCATTACTTTAAAATTCATTTCCTATCAATATCATAAATTGGGAAAAAATAGTGGTTTTGGTTATTGGGCATTAAGAAAGGAAAATTACAAAGGAATGGGTTGCATGGTTCAGATGAAAGGAAGTACTATCCTCTTTCAAAATCAAAGAAAAATTTTAGACACATCTCCAAAAATATGGTAATGGAAATGATTCACATGACAAAGAATTTCGTTAGATGTGCTCCAATTGAATTAATAGAAGAAAGGAAAGGAGAAAAAGTAAAGAATGTCATCTACAAGGAAGGAGAAAAAGTACATGAAGGCATAGATATCCTTTTATAGGTAGCTCAAGGGAAAGCTTCATCTTCAAGGGTCAGAGCCATAGGTACATCAACAGGCCAGTTAGCATATAGAAGAAAAAGGTCAAAAGGAAGAAACAAGCATGAGGACATGCTTAAAGATTAGCAAGGGGGAGATGTTGGCCCTCAGTTCTGGTCTATTTTTGCTTAAGGAAACTTACTTAATCTTTATATTTTCCATCCATTTTCCATCACATCCATCTCATTTTTATGTATTTTATGCATATTCAGGTATTTAATTTTAATTTTTCAATTTCTAGAAGTTTTTATGAAAATTGAGTTTCAAGTGCAATTTTGGATAGAACCAGAAATTCCCGTAATAGCTATGTGAATGACATATTTGAAGGACACTTGGGCTCGAGTTGGATGCATGAATGAAAAGCTTGGGAACTAGGACTGAACTAATTCCACTTGGTTTGGTCAAAACAAGCTTTATTAGGCCCAGTGAAGGCTGGTCAAACATGACTAGTCACCAAAAATCCCTAGGAAATATGGCAGTTTTGAGATTTTATGGGATTGACCATATTTCTTGGGATGAATTGGATAAGTTTGACCTAGATAGGTGGATATGAGTAGATATGATTGTTAGAGATAATATAGATCAGTTTGTTTCCTAAAACTTCTATTTAAAGCAAAGACTTTGATGGCTTAGGGATGTAACTTTTGTATAATTTTATGCTGAGACACTTTGGAGTTTGAAGCTAATTTGAAGAACATGTTCTACTATTATTTTGTTGTTCAATAATGTGGATGTGTGACTGAAGTTTCAGCTTCTGATATCAACCTTCAAGTGTGCAAAGCAAGGGTGGAGGGCCCCCACTCCAAGCTAAGTACACTTCTTGTTAGACTAGTTTAATTTTCCATAATTTGGTTATCTTAGAACTTGTTTATGTGCTTTGCTTCAGATTGGTTTATGGTTGATGTGTGATGATTTATTTTATTGAATCTTAGTTTGTTCATCACTTTAGTAAGATGGAATAACAAGGTGTTCAAGTTGAACACTCCTTCTGTTAAATTGGTGGATTGAAACTAGGTTTTTCCTTGATTACATGCAAGTAGTTTTTCTTATGTATTTTCAGTCTTCAATTGATAGCATTATGGTGAATGAATTATTATGGGAAATACCAAAGGTCTCTTAAGTTAAGAGCCTCCCTTCATTGATGATTTGTCCATCTTAAGCTATTGAGAGTTCATGGTTTCTAATTTTTGTTCATCAAGTAATAATTGAGGAAGAATTGGACCTCTTAAGTTAAGAGCCATTTCAGCTTTCCTTCATTGCAAGGTGAATTGAAAATTGTTAGTGTAGGCTATATTTGTAATATGCACTTCTTTAGTTTTTGAAAACTTTTCTGAAGTTTGATTATATCTGATATCCATATATAGTGGACTTGCCTCCAAGTTTTACAAACCCAGATTGATAATTAAATACTTGTGTTAATTTATGTTAATAAATTAGCCCAACACTATCCTTCTAGTCTTAGACAATTTTCTTGCTGAGATGCTCCCCCTAAAAATTGCGCAATCCTGTTGGGCTTCCTACTGGGCTCCATAATTTCATAATCCAGTTAGGCAACCTTCCCTCCATAAATTGCGCAATCCAGCCCAAAACTGGGCTTTAGCTTAGAAATTGCACAATTCTGGGAGGTAGTGACCTACTGGCCACAAAAATTGCATAATTCCTGAGGGGAAATCAGCCTTGCTCAGGCCAAAAACTTCACAAATTACATCCCTAAGCTTGCATGTTGTTGCATGTGATGTCATGTTAATTGGTCCACTCCAGGACTGAGCAAGCCTAATTTGCATGCATGGCTTGTTTTTATCGAAAAAGAAAAAGGAAAAGCATCCCTAGATTTTAGGGATCTATTTTTAGCATATCGAGGTTACATGCAAATATTGTTTTAAAACCTCCCATCAACTGTCGCTTTTTCCTAGATTTGTTGCATGCGCGTCATAACCTCGATCTTATCAAAACTCATTTTCTAGATGCTACAGAGCTCATTCCCCACATTGATCTTGTAGCTCTGACATCCCACATCGCATCTAGGAATCTTCGGCACATTCAACTCAACTTTTTCAGGGTAATTCTACTTTTCATTTCTTTTGCTATGTTTCTATCACTTTTTGTATTCCTCTTTGTGTAAGTGTTGTCTGCTTGATTCCAATGAATTCTTGTTATCGTTTTTATGCATGTTAGCTTGTAGAAGCACAGTTTCAGTTTTTATTTGCATTTCATTGCTGTCACATGCATGAAGTTGTTTTGCATTAATGGTCATTGTCGCAGTGACTTGCTTCACACACATGCTCACTTTACCATTTCCTGAATCTTTCCCTCACTGTTTGCATGAATGATCATTCACTCTTGTTTTCACTCAACTTTGCCATGCATTCAGACTTCTCATGTTTTCAGTCACCCGTCAGTGGGTCTAGGCTACGTTGGCACAGACCTTACCTTTCTCGAATAGAAAATGTGCATTTTTGGAAGTGAAGGCTTTTCCTTCCCTCCAGAAATTGCACAAATTTGGCCCAACAATGGCCTCCAGGCTTGCATTGCATAATTCTAGGAGGTAGTGCCTTACTAGCCCCAAAAAATGCTAAATGCAGTTTGCTGGTTTGCATGTCACTGCTCACTGAAATTTTTCATTGCACAGTTTCAGTCCTCAGAAGGCCAAGCTCGACTGTACATTGTGCAGTTCCAAAAGTCATTCCGCCTCCCGACAGCCTAGACTGTGACTTGCGTAGTTTTTGCAGTTAGTCTCCCAGCCTCCCGGTGAAAATTGTTGAATCTTCACAATCAGTCACACAAGTATGTTGCATGTCAGTCCTCCAATTTGTTTTAGTTTTCAACTGACAGATTTCTTGCCATGAGTGTTTCTATGTCTCCAGGTATCACTAGTTTCCGTCTTCCTCTCAGCAGTACAGGTACAATGGCCTCCCAGAGAGCAGGATCAAAGGACATCGTTGAGAGCACAAATGGAGATGCAACTGATCGAGTGTCGATGAGATTGCTTATCTATGAAGACACCAAGCTGTTGATGGACCTAGATATCGAGATGAAATGACAACAACAACACAGAGAGAAGCACCATCAACAACAGCAAAGGGTAGCAGACCTTCACATGAACAAGGCAGGAGGAAGGTTGTTAACAACACAGAGGCATAGAAAATCTGCAAGTTCAAAGCAGATCCACTTGTGATGAAAGCAGCTTTGGAGATTGAGGCTAAGAGGTGGCAGCGCGACAAGAGGATCGTGCAAAGGCAATGAGAGAAACAAAGGATCAAGGAAACAGAGAAGGAGTTGGAGGAGTTGAAGCGATAACTCAGGGGAAAACAAGAGTTGTGCAGGGAAGAGAAGGAAGCATAGCAATAACAGGTACAGCAACAGGTGCAACATGCACATACTGATGAAACTACACCCATGTAGGATATAGACCCATCCCAACAGCTGGCACAAAGAAGAAAGGGTGAGCAATGTTATCAATCACATGCACGGGTGTTCAGGAGCATGGATGTGAGTGTGTGCATGCATGCGATCCCATCCATTGGCACACTCACTGAGGTGAAGACAAAGAACCAAGTCTAACTGGAGCTAGACATGTACTTTGACGAGTTGATGTGCACAGCCACCAACACACACTTAGAGATTAGCAAAGACACTATGCATCAGTATGTTGTTGGCCAGGCCACACTCAATACTATGATGCACATGTTATCAGACGAGTTGCACATAGGAACCAAAGCAGTGTACCCGGGTGCAATGGAGGCAAGAGTTCACTTCCATAAGGATGTCACCATAGAGTACATGGACACCATCATGGACTACCAAGCTTGGCATCGGTTCACCACCGTCGACCATCACGACGATGTCGAAGAGTTGGTCTTCCCACAACTATCCGAGTCTTAGTGATGTCTCGCATGGCTTACTCAAGCCTATTTTGTCTCACATGGGTACATGTGCAGATTGTAATGTAACATCTTGTAAAATGAAAGACCAAGTGTCGATGGTTGAATGTAACAGTCATGTAGTAGTCTAAGAGTCACGAGGGTAGGTGAAGAGTCACAAAAGGGAATGTCAAGGGTCACCCCACCCTTTTTTATTTATAGAACCTCATAACTCATTGTATGGGAACCAAACTTCCCATAGGTGTGTCTTAAAGAAAGCATGGAGTGTATTGTAACGAGCCTTGGCTTCTCTACCGTGCAGAGCTAATATATCTCTTTGGAGGAGCAGGTGGTAGTAACTGTAATGTTTCGTTGTCAAAACTAGTGGTTGGTCATGGTTTCATTGTATGATTGGGTCTTTCACTCTTAATATAACAGAGCCATCATGTTTCATGCATATGTTGTTATTGTATTTCAGCTAGCTTGGTTAGTCTAATAATATATGTAGCTATTTGCTTATGCATGTATGTATGGAATCTTTCTATATATGTATGTATGAATCTTACTAAGATGTGTTGTTGGTTCAACCATCACTTTGGATCGTTGGTTTCCCTTCCTTCCATCTTGTGATGTATCTTTGCTTGTGTGTTCCCTTTCAAGCTGCGTGTTTCCACAGGTTTCTAAGGGGTGCACTCATTCCCCTTTCGTTGTGTTAGAACCCTTCATGCACCTTCCTTGGCTTGCTACACTAGTCACACCCTTGCTACCAACAAGGACATCTTGCTTGCCTCTCCATGCAACTGTGGTCAAGGTGATACCGTATGACCCACTGTCGGGACTTGTACACCAAATGATCTGAGGTCTAGTTGGGAATTCTTACTAGGGAGATCCCCTGACATGTTGGCGGGTCTAGCACCATCAACATTTTGGTGCTAGAAGGAGGGCCAAATGACAAGCTTAGTCCTCACAATGTGTTTTGAATCTCTGCATACCTATCATGACGAACTACAGAGTTTCTCTTCTGGAGTGCATATCTTATGGAAATGACTTTGAAGTCTCGGAAGAGATTTGGGATAACTTGTCACATAAAACATACGATGGTGGAGGCCACGTAGCCTTGGTTAGGCATGCGGTCGGCGTTGTAGACTCATGCGAAAGACATGAAATATTTGAAGATTACATGACCTGCGCGTTGTTCGCCTACACGCTTCGAGGGCACCCAATGCATTGGTGTGCCACGCTGGCCGAAAAATATATTCATTCTCTTTCTCATCTGGTCGCAGAGATAGACCTTATTTTCAATCACTTTGACCATAAAGCACTCAATAAAGAAATTCTGAAATTACGAAAAGCACCCAATGAATCTGTTGAACAGTTTCACACACGTTTTTGTAATCTTTCATACCCATTTCCTGAAGATGAAATTTATTGGGAATTTCTCGATGGAATATTTGAGTATCTTCTTTACATATCAGAAAATCTGCAATTCTTGAAATCACTTGAATCCCGCTTAGCATACTTTGGTGATTGAACTAAGCAATCACAGGCAGGCAAATTTCCTGTCACAAGTGACTATCCACCTGCACCTCATCAAATAGCTCCACCACCGCAGAGTGATGTGGTAGAACATGAACACACATCTATTGAACTGTCACATCCTCCCACCCCACCTGCTCTTGATATCTATGCATATTTGGCTTGCAGACATGTTGGTTGTCACGTGGATTTGTTCCCTCAACCTCTGTCCCCACGTTCCATTGATCCTAAGGATTGCATTATCTTGTGTTCTTTTGTTCCAGACTCCACACTTGTTATGAATGGGGATCAAGTTGTTGATGGAGTTGATGTTATGCAGCCAACCTACGCCATCATTCATGATGAGTGTGTTTGGGAATCTAAAGAAGAACCTGTGGTGAAGGATGAATCCCTTCCACCTACGCCTCATCTGCTCTATCCTGACATCCCTTGTGATTCTGCCCCTGTTGATTTCTCCTGTGAAAACTCACTTCCAGATGTTTCTACTTTTGATCTTTCAAAGGACACATTAGATTTCAGTCTATCATTACATTGTAGAGACGACACATCTTCCTCTAAAAATCCATCCAATTTGTCATCTATCATTTCTGAAAAAATAGAAGGTGAACAATCTTGTTTCTCATATACCCCTCTACATGATTCATCAAATCATGAGGATGTTGAAGAACATCCTGAATTCTCTGATCATGGCTATCATGATCTCTGTACTTCTTCATTTGACCATAATGTTGATTCACTCACTGTTAATATGTCTAGGCCACTGGTCTCCAATGATCTACTTGTCGACGAAGTCAAAACCCCGTAAGTTGTTGAGGCACTTCACCCCGAGATGATGGTTATGTTAGGCCCTCGCTGTCCTGAGGTTGGTTTCACTTTTGATTAGGAAATTTTTGAAACACTCAAGGCTCCTCATCACTCTCTACTTCGCATTGAAGATCAACTAAACACCCATATTTCGCTTCCTCCACTCGAATCACATGATCTCATCACTGTTGCATTGGAGGAATATTACACATCAAGCGCACTTGTGCGATGTAAGTGGTCTACCTTTCTCACGTTTGCTTGCATGTCACAATCAAGAGAATGTGTATGCTTAACATTTGCATGCAGTGTAGCATAGCGCCATGGCAAGTCCACAGAGTGCATGTCATGCACTTTCACTTATTTCTTTTTTGTGGACGCACTTAAACCCGTAGTGTGTTTATATTCATCGTTATATCTTTCATGTTTGCTGGTTTGCATGATTGTGCTATTCGCGAACCACACCTTCACTAACATGGGTTGACCAATGCGCCAGTGGCTGCATTGGAAGTATCACTTCACGTGAGCAGACCCATGCACTAATAGCTTAGCAATAGGAGTAGTGTTTGCTTCTTGTTTGTTTTCTTACATGCATGTTTACTTTCTTTTTCATTTTTTTTCTCGATTTTTTGTTTTATTACTCCCTTTCCTTTCTAATTTTATTCTTTCTCTTCGCTCTTTTGTTGTTTGTTTCTTGCTTTCGTTCATAGGATAGCTTCGCATGAACCGTGTGCGACTCTTGAAACAAGCTGGGTAAAGTAAAAGAGGACTTGGGCACTTATCAATACTTTGTTATCTATCGTCTTGTCTCTGTATGAATAACTTGTTGACTTTAGTCCATGATACACCAATGGAAAATATGTCCTGTTTGAAGTGAAGCTTGATGAAAACACAATGCTCGCGCGCTAACTAGTATCACCTACTCTAGTCGATTGGTTTGGGTTAATCCTTGTCAGCTTAGTCAAGTAGAGTAAGGTGAGGGGGGAACTTAACAAGTATGTTAGAGATATATACAAAATATTTCTCTAAAGGAACAACCTCTTATGCTCTCAATAAGTCGGGATCCCTCTTTTGCCTCTGAAATGAATAAGTGTTATTCATAGTTATGAAAAGATGAAAATGAAAATAAAAATGTGAAAATTTTTTAAAAATGAAAAATGAATAAGGCGAAAGAAGAGAAAGGATTCCTGCGTAGAGAGGTGATGAAAGTAACTCCACTGGGGTGCTAACCAGGCTCGCTGGCAGTGGAGTGATGCTTGTGTTCCTACGTGACTCTGCCAGGGTACTGTCTAGGCCTTCTCGCAGCGGAGCAACACCAGAGATGAAACTTAAACTCAGACTATCATATTTCTTGTGCACCAACATACCCCTCATCCCCAATCGAAACAACTATGTTGACTTGTCTTGGAATGTATGATGACCGACCAAGAGCATGGTAGGTGCTACATCTTTCAATCAAGCTAGTGTGGAAGCCAAGATGATCAGAGAATTGAACAACACTTCCAGAAGAGTTAGACTTTCTTTTCATGAAACAAGGTCCATTTAGAGAGTTAGAATTCTACCAGTGTGTTGCCAAGTGTTGTAGCAACTACAACCACCCTCCAAAATTTTGCCTTAGCTTCGTTTTGGAGCCTCCCTACCAACCATCCTTAGCGACATGTCGTGCACTGTCAAGTACATAGGATTCAACTGAGTTTTAGTGTCCTGCTAGCTTGTGCACTTCAACTTGTTTTTCTCCCACCCGCAAGTTTTCATTCCAGATTTAGAAATTTTTTTGGCTAAGATGCTCCCCCTAAAAATTGTGGAATTCTGGAGGGGACAATCCTTCCCTCTAGAAATTGTGCAATCCTACTGGGCTCCAGAATTGCACAATCCACCCAGGCAGCCTTCCTTCCAAAAATTGCGCAATTCAACCTAGCACTTGGCTTCAGCTCAGGAATAACACAATTCTGGGAGGCAGTGACCTGTTGGCCCCAGAAATTGTGCAATTCCTGAGGGACAACCAACCTTGCTCAGCCCAGAAATTGCACAAATTTCATCCCCGGGCTTGCAAGTTGTTGCATGTGCTGTCAAGTTGACCTGTCCCCTCTAGGAAAGAGCAAGCTTGATTTGCATGCATGGCTTGTTTTTCTCAAAAAAGTAAAAGGAAAAGCATCCCGAGACTTTAGAGATCTATTTTCAGCAACTAGAGGTTACATGCAAATATTGTTTTAGAAACCTCCCGCCAAGTGTCGCTTTTTCCTAGATTTATGGCATGCACATCATAACCTCGATCTTATCAAAACTCATTTGTCAGACACTGCAGAGCTCATTCCTCACATCAATCTTGCAGCCCTGACATCCCATATCACATTTAGGAGACTTTGGCACATTTAGCTCAGCTTTTTTAGGGTAAGTCTACTTTTCATTTCTTGTGCTATGTTTTTGTCACTTTTTGTATTTTTCTTTCTGTAAGTATTGTCTGCATGATTTCAATGAACACTTGTTGTCATTTTGATGCATGTTAGCTTGTAGAAGCATTGTTTCAGTTTTTCTTTGCATCTCACTCTTTTCACATGCATGACACTGTTTCTAAACTGACAATCGTCATCGCGACGACTTGCTTCACACACATGCTCACTTTCCCATTTTATGAATCTTTCACTCACTGTTTGCATTCATGATCATTCACTCTTGTTTGCACTCAACTTCAACATGCTTTCAAACTTCTCATGTTTTCAGTCACCCGTCTGCGGGTCTAGGTTGCCTTGGTCTAGACCTTGCTTTGGCCGGCCAACAAATGCACATTTCTGGAAGTGAAAAATCTACCTTCCCTCTAAAAATTATGTAAATATGGCCTAGCACTAGCCTCCATGCTTGCATTGCATAATTGTAAGAGGTAGTGCCTTGCTGGCCCCAGAAACTGTGCAATGTTATTTGTTGGTTTGCACGTCATTGCTGACTGAAATTGCACATTGTGCAGTTTTAATCCTTAGCAGGCCAGGCTAGACCATACATTGCATAGTTCCAGTAGTCAGTCAGCCTCCCAACAACCCGGACTATGCCTTGCGCAATTTTGGCAGTCAGTCTCCCGCCTCCCTGTGAAAATTATGCAATCTTCACAATCAGTCACACAGGTACATTGCATGCCAATCCTCCAATTTGTTTTGGTTTTCAACTAACATATTTCTTTCCATGAGTGTTTCTATGTCTCTAGGTATAACATGTGTTTATTTGCCTCTCAGCAGTATAGGTACAATGGCCTCCCAGAGAGCGGGGTGAAAGGACACCATTGAGAGTGCAACTAGAGATGCAGTTGAGAGAGTATCGATGATCTTTCCTATCTATGAAGACACCAAGTTCAAGTTGTTCATGGACCCGGATATCACGATGAAATAATAGTGGCATTGTAGAGAGCAGCACCATCAGCAATAGCAAAGGGTAGCAATCTTGCACATGACCAAGGCAGGAGGAAAGTTGTTGACAGTGCAAAGGCAGAGCAAAGCTGCATTTCAAAGAAAACCCACTTGTGATGAAAGAAACTTTGGATATTGAGGCTAAGAGGTGGCAACTGTTTAGTCGATTTAGTGTGTCCTAAATTGCTACATTAATTATCGACTGGGAGTCGTAAACTAACGAAGTGTGGCGCACTATATGTGCAAGACAACCTCTTTCTTAATTTTTGTTGTTTTCAATTTTTATTTTGTTTTTTTGGGGGTTTTTATCTTTGTTTATCTCCTAATGTGAATGGAAATCCTATTCCTGAGTTTTAAGAATACTCTAGAAGGTAAGTATGCATATAGATTTTAAGGCAATTATGTCGTCTATAATGATTTCTAGAACTTAACACTCCAGAGGGTCTTAGAACATACTAGTGGTGAAATTAATACTTGAACAAGAATAAAAATGTGCTGCTATTTAAATCAAGCAAATAATGAACTACTGATCATGAAACCATTATCTCTGCTATTGTCTAAATACAGAAAAATGAATTAAGCTACTGTACTCAAATAAATCAAAAATTGCAATCTAGTAAAAGTAAAATCAATTCACATCATTCATAGTCCGATACCTTGCCAAGTAGTCTAAGCTATGGCTTTCGGAGATAATGTCAATGATATGAGCAAGTTGATGTCTAATTGCAGAAAAGTAAAACTAAAATCAAATCACATCATTTATAGTCCGATACCTCGCCATGTAGTCTAAGCTATGACTTTCGGAGATAACGTCAATGATATGAGCAAGTTGATGTCTAATTCCAAAAAAGTAAAACTAAAATCAAATCACATCATTCATTGTCCGATACCTTGCCATGTAGTCTAAGCTATGGCTTTCGAAGATAACGTCAATGATATGAGATAGTTGATATCTAAACTAACTAACAAAGCAAGTGAATAAGACTAAAATCAACAGAAAAGAACTAGAATTAAAAAAAATAAGAAAATCAAAGTCAGCAGAGAGGCTAATCCCATGTCACTAGTTATTGCAAAAATTATATGAAAATGTCCGGGCCTACTCTATCCTAAAACATACACACACTGATCAACGTTAACAGCAATATACAAAGCTTGTAAAATCATAAACAGGAATGAAATGTTAATACCATAACAGATGAAATATATACACAGGTGGATAACTATGAAACATGTGCAATGGAAATAAGGAAACAATACATAAAAACTGTACAGCAAATAGGAAACAAAACCTCAGCATGCAGCGGCCCTCTGCACGGCCTTGGTCAGCAGGCTATCAGTCCAAAATTCTGCTCATGCAGTCATATAGAAAGAGAGTATTCTTTATAATTCAAAACAAAGGAAGAATCCTCTCGTCACCACAGTGGGATTAGTTTCACATCACAGTAGACTTAATAGAAAAATTACATCAACAAAGACTAACTCTATGCATTTGGAAATGCGTTATTTATAACAAAAGCTTCATAACTGTTTTCCTGTGAAACTACGTAAACAGAGGACATGTAAAAGACAGCGTCCATGAATTTAGCATAATGGTTGTCGCGATTATTCAATCTATCAGAAGTGGTTGTTGGATTCGCATCGTGGAGCAGTCTACAGCAGCCAACATGACCCCAGGGATCTTGGAATGACCACGAATCCTTCACGTGTTTGAAAACAGAGTCCTATTGCTGTAGGATTCCTCTGTTTGACCACCGTTTGACCATCGTTGACCATGGCTTTCCTTAATGAGTCCGGCTGAACCAATAGGACCTGATCCATGTCCAGGTCATTCCTGATCTGCCCATGTGTCCTGTTTTGCCTGATGATACCTGCAACCTGGAGTTTAACAAAAAAAGCTGCGGAAACTTGAATCAGCTATGGAAAGTGGCTGCATTCCGCAACTAATGAGCAAAATCTACTTCAAACAACAAACAAAAAAACATAGTTAGAAAACCAATTAAATGCTCTTTTAGAATCAATATGCAATGATTTTGATAGCTTATGAGGTCCAGGTGAGGGGGAAAAGCCTGGGAAAATGTGTAGGAGAGGTGTAATTTCAAAGCTCAACATACCCACACTGTGAAGGTGTTGCATGTCCCCATGCAACCAAAACTTTGATCATCCTCCTTTCAGTTCATGTGTTCTGAGACCTCTGCCAATACATTCATCCTTCTTTTCTTCTTTCTTGGGACCACTGTCATCCTCGGCTTCCTCATTAGGCACTTGAATTTGAGGTTGATGAGAACCTTGCTCAACTTCCTGTTCTTTTTCTTTAATTTTCTATTTTTCTTCTGCCATAGCCCAAGATGCAACATGGTGTTGTCGTGAATAATCTTATCTAACCTGCCCTGTTCTTTCAATGTTTCATTTTCTCTTTTGATGTGTCTATTTAGGACCTCCAGCTCAAAAACTTCCTGTTTTAGTGATTGGATTTGAGCTTCTTGGGTTGTATTAGGCTGGGCAGATGAAGTGCCTTGCTCTGTGGCAGTTTTCTCCAACGTCTCAATGTAATCATACATTTCTTGCTGGGTTGGATCTATCTCAGGTGTAGTCTTCCTTGGGTTGTCCCCAAAATCTGGTTGAGAAGGACTGATCTCAAAATCTGGCCGAGAAGGACTATTTTCAAAATCTGGCTGACAAATAGGAGTATGGTGTGGGCCACGGCCAGAAGGGATTGCTGAAGGTTGTTCCGGTGTTTCCCCTCCTAAATCAATAAAGTGGGGCCCTTTAATTTGTATTTTCCTCAATTTCCCTTTAAGTCTGGAACTTCTCCTCAAATTTTGTGAACTAGTGTCTTCTTTCTCCACACTCTGTTTTTCTTTCCCTTTTCTCTTTGCTACAGCTGACAGTTCCTGAAGGTATACTAGTCTTTCAGACAGAATTTGGTGGTCCTCTTCTGAGGAAGGTTCTAGGGTTTAATATACAGGCTCAATATTTCTTTTCCCTTTTGATTTTCTTGGCTTCTTACCCTCAGTTCTTTCCTTCCTACTTTCAGACAGTTTTCCTTCCCTACTAGTTTCTTTAACTATGTTAGTAGGAGTGTCCTGAATTCTAACACTTGTTTTCTTTCTTCTGCTTCTCCTTGATGAGTTGCTTTCGGGTGTTTCTTGTGGATCTTGAAAGAAATTTCTAACCAAAAACTGCTCCTAGGTGTCCTTCTTTTCCTTTAATTGTTTTTCAATCAAAAGTTTCACAAGGTCGTGATGATACAGGTGGGATTCTATGTCCCCTAGATTCTTTTGGACGGTGATGGACATTTTTTTCAGGCTATTTAACAAAAAGTAGGGCAAATTAATAGTTTGATTTTCTAGAAAATTCATCAGCAACTAGGTGTGGTACATATACATTGACCCAAATCGTCCCTCACAGGTAATGAATTTCTGGATTATCAATAATAGACTAGCCCACTTTTCTTCTAAAGCAGAGACAGGGATTCCTCATTTGAAAATGGTTATATCCATACCTGGATTTCGTAGGATAACCCTCCATTCTCTCTCGTCAAAGATTTTATTTTTGAACCACCGTTCTCCCTCCCATGGGAGTTCCGTTGTGGCTGATATGGCTGCCTCTGTGACAAAGAATTTAAGGTCCCCAACCTCATCTTCCACGCCATCAAAAGACATCACAAAAGTCTTCGTAACTTCCTTGTTGTAGCCTCTGAACTTTTGATTGAATTGTAGCCACCGTGCCTTCCTAAGCATGCTTCTCAATTGCAGATACCCTTCCATAAATTTGGGCCCTTCCAGTTTTGCTCTCAACAGAGGACCCATTCCTTCCCCTTCTTTAAAATACGTTTGCGTGAATGATAGACTGACGGAGGTGAGACGGTTGTGCTTGCGGGGAATGTAGAAGGACTGTGGAGAAAAACTAGTAGTCGTAAATGGAGGAACAGAGAATAGGTAGTGAAAATGAGTTCACAGAATGAAGGCTTATGTGAGCAGACTAGAAATATAAATGCAACTTCGATGGGGCAGTATGGAAATAGAGTGAGCCCGACAAAGTTTTGAACTAGACGGCTATGGAATAGACGTTAGCATGCTCACAAAATGGCTGCGGAATTTGTGCGGTAGGAAAGAGCCGTGACCAAATCGATCACATCCTCATGATTACTCGGTTTAACAGATGGAATGTCAAAGTACGATTGAACACGAGTTAAGTTCGGAGATGGATCATAAAGCTGTTAGAAATTAATGCAAGGTTCATGGTGGAATTATGTAAAGGCTATGAAGCAGTTATGGAAGCTATCAAGGCGAATCATTACATATAATGGAGCTAGTGGTTTCAGAACTATGTAAGATGTGTTTTAAAACACTATTTGAAATGAACTTTGCTCATACCTTGGAACTTACCACTTCCGTCTACTAACCTTTGATTGGCTGCTTCCTGATGATGCTTCTAGGTGCTTTATATCTTTAGAATATATTTCTTTTGCCATACCTGCATTTTATTTTCATGATCATTTAACTAACATCTGACTGTTAGTGTTGAAAAATAGAGTGATGGCTACGGAATTAGCTTCTGGCTGCGGAAACTGGGTTCAGCTGCGGAAATTGACACAGTGATCATATTACTGAATGGAGATGGATAAATGATGACTGAGTGAATGAAAACTGGTCATGAGAGGGTTTTTTATTGGCAGAATGGAATGAAATGAGGTGAAGTGAAATGTCATGAAACTATGAATACAATGAGAAAAGAGATTTTTTTTTTTTGGAAAATATAGGGCGTCAGGAGTTCCTGATTTTCGCCCTGTATTTTCTGTATAAGACTGCCAATCAGTGATTGGTTTTCAGGCTTATACACATTATTTATTTATTTATTTATTTATTTTTAAACAGAAAAGAACAAAGGCTAGGCTGGTGGAGAAGAAGGATTCTTCTTCACCAGCCTTATTGCAGAACTATCTTGAAAATTTTGACAAATTCCTCTTTTGGGAGTGGCTTATGATAGATCTTTAACCTGTGGCCATTCACAATAAGAGGAGTTTGATGTTCATCAATGGTTTTGATTCTTACCGCTCCATTGCTAAAGATTTTGTCAATCTCATATGGCCCAAGCCAATGAGTTTGAAATTTTCCTTTAAAATCTTTAAACTTGAAATCAAATAGCACTCCTTCTTGAAACTTTTTCTCCTTGATGTATTTGTCATGCCACTTAGCTCTTTCATATTGAACTATATCAGTTCTTAGGATTGCTTCTTGTCTGATCTCATCTAGCTCATTCAATTGTTCCATTCTATGCTTTTGGGCTTCTGACAGATCCATTCCCAACTGTACTGTCATCTTGAAAGTTTTAACTTGGAACTCGATGGGGAGCAGGACTTCTTTCCCATAAACAAGTTCATAGGGAGAATGTCCTATTGTATTTCTCCATGTAGTTCTGTAGGCCCACAAGGCTTCAGGAAGCCTTTCTGCCCAATCTCTTCTGTGTGGATGAACAGTCTTGGTAATGATGCCTTCAATAACTTTGTTTGTAGACTCCACTTGACCATTTTCTTGCGGATGGTAAGGAGTAGATTTTATGTGCTTGACTTTGTATTCTTCCATCAGCTTCTCCACTAGGTTGGATGTGAATTGACTTCCCTAATCTGTCACAATTTCTCTTGGAACACCAAAGCGAGTAAAAATATCCTCATAAAGAAAACTAACAACTGAATGCTCAGTAGCAGAAAATAATGCTTTGGATTCTACCCATTTAGTGACATAATCAGTACATGCCAATATATACTTTCTTTGTTTAGATGGTGGGTTAATAGGTCCAATGAAATATATAGCCCATTTTTCAAAGGGTTCGATGAGTACCTATGGCTACAATGGCATTTCATTTGAAAGGGTAGGTTTCCCTACTCTTTGGCAGCTGTCACACCTTTTGACATTGTTTTGCATCTTTGAAGAGGGATGGCCAATAATATCCTAAAGAGAGGATTTTATAGGCTGTCCTTTTGTCAGCAAAGTGTCCGCCGCATGGTTCATCATGACATTCTTTGATGATATCAGGCATTTCATTTTCCCTAACACATCTTCTGATCACAAGATCTGGCCCTGTTTTAAACAACTCGTTAGAAATCCATGAATATTTTGAACTCTCCTGAATAATATTTCTTCTTTCACCAGGAAATAAATGTGGAGGTAGTTTCCCCGCAACCAAATAGTTAGCTATATATGCATACCAAGGAGTCTTAGTAGTTACTGCAAATAAATATTCATCAGGAAACTTATCCTCTACAAGAGAATCTTCTTTAGTATTCTAAATCCTAGACAAGAAATCAGCTACTGTATTTTGTTTCCCTGGTCTATCCAACACAGTAATATTGAATTCCTATAAAAGTAGGAGCCACCATGTAACCCTACCATTAGTAATAGGTTTGTTCATTAGATATCTAATTGTAGAATGATCAATATGAATAAAAGTTTCATAGCCTGTTATATAATGTCTGAACTTATTGATTGCATGAACAACAACTAAGAACTCTTTTTCAGTCACAGTATAGATCAACTCAGTGGGAGTTATTTTTACTGGTATAGTAAATGGCATAAGGAATTAAATATTTTTGACCCAACACAGATCCTAAAGTTGTATCTAAAGCATCTGTAGAAATATGGAAAGGAAGTTTCCAATTTGGTCCTCTCAAGATAGGCACTTCAGATATTCTTGTTTTCAAAGTTTCAAATGCTGATTGGCAATCAGGATCCCATTTGAATTCACAGTCTTTTGTAAGTAGTTTGAAGAGTGGATATGCTATTTTAGTGAAGTTTTCTATAAATCTTCTATAGTATCCAGTGAATCCCAAAAAACTTCTAACATCTTTTTGATAATTTGGAATAGGAAACTTGGAGATGACTTCAACTTTTGATCTATCAACTTTAATCCCATCCCCTGAAATATGATGTCATAAAGCAATACCTTCAGTAAACATCATAAAGCATTTTTCATGGCTTAATGAAAGGTTTGTTTCTTTACATCTTATAAGGACTTTTTCCAAATTTTCTAATGCCTCTTCAAACGAATCACCATAAACTGTAAAATCATCCATATAAACCTCTACACAATAATGGATTAGATTTGAAAAAATTCCTAGTATTTCTCTTTGGAATGTTACGGGTGCATTACATAAACCAAAAGGAAGCACTCGATAAGCAAAATTTCCCCATGGACAGGTAAATGTGGTCTTATCCTGATCTTCAGGTGCTACCTGAATTTGATTATAACCACTAAAACCATCCAGAAATGAAAAGTACTTTTTTCCTGCTAATGTATCTAATACTTGATCGATAAAGGGCAAAGGAAAGTGATCCTTCAAAGTTGCTTTGTTTAAGTCCCTGTAATCAATGCATACCCTCCATTTACCATTATTTTTGGGTACTATAACCAAAGGAGAAACCCATCGGCTATCTGAAATTGGATAAATGAAGTTTACATTGAGTAGTTTTTGGAGCTCTTCTTTCACTATCTCCCTAAGATTTGGATCCATCCTTCTTTGAGGTTGTCTGATTGGTCTATTGTTTTCCTCGATATAGATATGATGGATGCAAGTCTTAGGGTCAATACCTTTCATATCAGTGTATTCCCATGCAAATGCAGTAGAATGTTTTTGCAAGATTTTGGTTAGCTCTTCCTGTTGTGACTTTTCCAAATTTTTGTTGATATTCAATGTTTTACCTGGAAAAATCTCAATGGTAGAACTACCAAACTCTTCCATAGAGTAAAGAGACCTTTGTCTTGATGATAAATACTCAATGTCAGAATCTAACTGAAATTGTGTGTGGTCATATTCTGAAGATGTTTCAAAATTTTTAATGTGTTTAGAATTTGACTATCTTCACTAATTTCAGAAATGGTAAAGACAGGTTGTATGTTGTCCTCATCATCGACCCATTCATTGTCTCCTACCTCTGTAGTTTCTTTTGCTAGAGGATACAGATTGAATTTCTTTGTCGAACTACCATCATAAATGTACATATCTCCATATCTACAACTAATGAAAGCATCAGCTGTGGCTAGCCAAGGTCTTCCTAAGATGAGTGGATGCCCTCCTAAATTACTCTTGGGAGTCAAAATCATGAAATCTACTGAATATTCCCAAGAATCTAAGGAGACTCAAATATCTTCTAATACACCATCTGGTTTGATTATTGATCTATCTGCAAGTTGCAGTAAGGTGGGTGTAAAAAAAAGATTAGGAAGTTTAAGTTGTTCCATAGTCTGTCTACTCATAATGTTGATAGCAACCCCTAATTCAATCAAAGTATTTGGAATTTCTATCCCATTTACATGTGTCTTGACAACTGGACTACCTGGATCTACATATTTTTGCATGGTAATTTTTCCCATCATGATATCTGCAATTTTTCCTACCAGGTGGATTTTTCTTGTATCTCTTGGTTTCCTTCCCGGTCTTTTAAGACTTAACTCCTTTATTGTTTTTGCTAGAATAGGAATCTCTCTAATGGCTTGTAGCGAGGGAATCTTGATACAAACATTCTTTAATTCATCTAGAAAATCATAGTGAGGCAACAAGATTTGTTTTTCTACCCCTTTGTCAATTTGTAATCGTTTAGAGAAAGGAGGTGTGGATGAAGATGTAGGTTGCTCAACTATAGGAGTTGTGGGGGTTGACTCTTTTTCTTTTTCTTTTTGAATGTTTTGGTTTTGAAGAAATGCTTCCTCAGAACCTTTATTGGCTTTAAGAGAATCCTCCTCAGAGGTATTTTTCTCTTGAACATCTATAGAAAGTTTTTCTAAAACTCTACTGGACCTGAATTGTACATCATTAAGAGGAACAATCATATAGGTAGGAAATTGTTGTCCTTCTACCATGTAAGCATTCTGAGGATTTTTATTATTTGGATTTGGCAATGGTTGGGCTGGTAGTTGATTTGTCTTTTGTTGAAAATGAAGCAAGAGTTGAGAATTTGGATTTTGTTGAGCAGGTTGTTGTTGTGGAAATGGTAATGAAAGTTGTGGGTTTTGATTTGGAAGTTGTGGATTTTGTTGATTTTGAAAAGATGGAGGATATTGATAAAATTGAACAAATCTCCCATAAGGATTTTGCATCCCTTGTGCCCATGATTGGTATGGATTTTGAGATTGGGGCCAAGGTTGTTGCCAAGAATTCCAATTTGGTGGGAGCTGAAAGTTCATAGGATTGTTAAATCCTTGATTTTGTGGCCCCTGCCATGGTCTCCTTGAAACAAAACAAAGGGACTCTACTGAATTTGGATCTTCCTAAAAGACATCTTTGAGCCCAGGAATTGAAGGACAATCCTTGGTCTCATGGCTTTCTGAGAAAATCACACATGTTTCTACAACTTTTGCATCCAAGGGGCATTCCCTTAAAGCATGTTTCTTTCTACATTTTGGACAAAAGATGGCTAAGGCTTCGACTTCTTCTTTCTGCTTGTTTTGTATTTTAAGGGTGTCTAGTTGTTCACTAAGGCTCTCTAGAATATCAGTTTTGAACTCATCAAGCATATTGCCAATCTCTGCCCTACTTACTGATCCAGTTGCAGATTTGTTTGCTCTAAGAAGAGAAGGATCTCTAGGCCCTTTTCCAGTTTTAGATTTTCCCCTTGAGAGATGGACACATAGTTCTGCTATGTAATGTAGTGGAAGTTGAGAAATATCTCCCTTCCCCATCATGTTTAAAATATATATCCATTCATCTCTAATCGATTTCAATAGAAGGGATTTCAAGGTTTCCTCATCTAAATTACTCATTTTTTCTCTTTTTAAGTTGTATTGAAATATTTCAAGTAAATCCTCCAAGTTTTCATCTTCTTTTTGCATCATCTTGAATACCTCATCCTTATGATTGGTGGGAATACAATAATCCAGGTATCTATCCAAAAAATTTTGTTTCATATCATTCCAAGTCTTAATAGATTGAGTGACTAATCCCATGAACCATTTCAAAGCAACTCCTTTCAATGTTGAAGGAAACAGCTTGAGTTTTTGAGAGTCTTCCATATAGTCATAGGTTCGGCACAAGACTTCAAACTCAAATAGAAATGTTTCAAGATCCTCACTTCGCAACCCATAAAAGTTTGGGAGGAAATATGGTGAGATGTTTTTCATTGTTGTATGGGTTTCCTCATCGGCTATAGGGACTCCAAATGAGTTATCTCCATCCATATTTCCCCCATTGTTACCTGTACCTCCTCCATTGTTTCCTCTTCCTCTACCTCTACCCCCTCCTCCAAATCCATTTACTACTTCCTCTGTCATGATAGTTTCCTCAGAGTTATCAGAGTCCTCTGGTTCTTCTATTAATGGCAAATGAGGAAGAATTTCTCCCTCCTCTTCTTCAGGTGATTCTACTTCTTTGATTACAATATGTTCCCCTGTTGAAGTGAAGAAAGGTTCTTCTCCTAGATCATATTTAATGGATAGTGTGGGAGAGTCTCCTAATTCGGTTGCTGCCCCTTCAATTCCAAGAATCCTAAGGCTAGGAGTGTGAGTCGAAGATGATGGAGGTGTATCTTGTCTATGCCTTGAAGTAGCTGGAGTTGTGAAAATCGAAATTTTGGCCCTAGCTATAAACCTTCCCCTAGAATATCTTGCTATATGCATGTCATTTTTTTATTTTTTATTTTTTCAATTCGGGCTAATAATTATCTTTCTGATCTTCTAGGTCACACTAGGTGCAAAAAGAGAGCATAATCAAGAAATTATTGAACTAACAACTCTCTTTTCTGATCCTCCAGATCACACTAGATGCAAGAGGAGAGCGTACTTCAAGAAGTTATCAATTTTTCCCTTCTTTATTTTTTTTTTTATGTAAGAGATCGACTAGCTAGTTACACTTCCCCAGCAATGGCGCCAAAATGTTTAGTCAATTTAGTGTGTCCTAAATTGCTACATTAATTATCAACCGGGAGTCGTAAACTCACGAAGTGTGGCGCACTATATGTGCAAGACAACCTCTTTCTTAATTTTTATTGTTTTCAATTTTTATTTTGCCTTTTTGGGGGTTTTTATCTTTGTTTATCTCCTAATGTGAATGGAAGTCCTATTCCTGAGTTTTAAGAATACTCTAGAAGGCAAGTATGGATATAGATTTTAAGGCAATTATGTCCTCTATAATGATTTCCATAACTTAACAATTCAGAGGGTCTTAGAACATACTAGTGGTTAAATTAATACTTGAACAAGAATAAAAATGCGTTGCTATTTAAATCAAGCAAATAATGAACTACTAATCATGAAACCATTATCTCTGCTACTGTCTAAATATAGAAAAATGAATTAAGGTACTGTACTCAAATAAATAAAAAATTGCAATCTAGTAAAAGTAAAATCAATTCACATCATTCATAGTCTGATACCTCGCCAGGTAGTCTAAGCTATGGCTTTCAGAGATAACGTCAATGACATGAGCAATTTGATGTCTAATTACAGAAAAGTAAAACTAAAATAAAATCACATCATTCGTAGTTTGATACCTCGCCATGTAGTCTAAGCTATGGCTTTCGGAGATAATGTCAATGATATGAGCAAGTTTATGTCTAATTGCAGAAAAGTAAAACTAAAATCAAATCACATCATTCATAGTCTGATACCTCGCCATGTAGTCTAAGCTATGGCTTTCAAAGATAACGTCAATGATATGAGCAAGTTGATATCTAAACTAACTAACAAAGCAAGTGAATAAGACTTAAATCAACAGAACAAAACCAGAATTAAAAAAACTAAGAAAAGCAAAGTCAGCAGAGAGGCTAATCCCATGTCACTAGTTATTGTGAAAATTGTATGAAAATGCCCGGGCCTACTCTATCCTGAAACATACACACACTGCTCAGCCTTAATAGCAATATACAAAGCTTGTAAAATCATAAACAGGAATGAAATGTTAATACCATAACAGATGAAATATATACACAAGTGGATAACTATGAAACATGTGCAATGGAAATAAGTAAACAATACATAAAAGCTGTACAACAAATAGGAAACAAAACCTCAGCGTGCAGGGGCCCTCTGCACAGCCTTGGTCAATAGGCTATCAGTCCAAAATTATGCTCACGCAGTCATATAGAAAGAGAGTCTTCTTTATAATTCAAAACAGAGGAAGAATCCTCTCGTCACCACAGTGGGGTTAGTGTCACGACACATTAGACTTAACAGCAAAATTACATCAACAAAGATCAACTCTATGCTTTTGGAAACACGTTATTTATAACAAAAGCTTCATAACTGTTTTCCTATGAAACTACATCCATAGAGGACACGTAAAAGACAACGTCCATGAATTTAGCATAATGGTTACCAAGAATATTCAATCTATCAAAAGTAGCTGTTGGATTCGCATTGTGGGGCAGTCTACAGCTGTCAACGTGACCCCAAGGATCTTGGAACAGCCACGAATCCTTCACGTGTTTGAAAATGGAGTCTTGTTGTTGTAGGATTCCTTTGTTTGACCACCGCTTGACCACCGTTGACCACGGCTTTCCTTAATGAGTCCGGCTGAACCAATAGGACCCGATACATGTCCTGGTCATTCCTGATCTGCCCACATGTTCTGTTTTTCCTGATGACACCTGCAACTTGGAGTTTAACAAAAACAGTTGCGAAAATTTGAATTAGCTGCAGAAAGTGGCTGCATTCCGCAACTAATGAGAAAAATATAGTTCAAATAACAAACACAAAAACATAGTTAGAAAACCACTTAAATGCTCTTTTAGAATCAATATGAAATGATTTTGATAGCTTATGAGGTCCAGGTGAGGGGGAAAAGTCTGGGAAAATGTGTAGGAGAGGTGTAATTTCAAAGCTCAACAGCAACATGAAAAAAGGATCGCACAAAGGAAAAGAGAGAAATAGAGGATCAAGGAAATAGAGGAGTTGCAGGAGTTGATGTGGAAACTCAGGGGAAAACATGATTTTTGCAGTGGAGAGAAGGAAGCACAATAGGAATAGGTACAACAGGAGGCATAACATGCATAGATTGATGAAACTACACCCATACAGGATATAGACACATCCCAACAGCTGACATAGAGTAGACAGCGTGAGAAGTGTTGTCGATCGCATGCATGGGTATTCAGGAGCATGGATGTGATTGTGCACACACATGCGATCCCATCCATTGGCACACTCACCGAGGTGAAGACAAAGAACCAAGTCTGACTAGAGTTGGACATGTACTTCGACAAGTTGATGTGCATAGCCACTAGCACACACTTAGAGATTAGCATAGACACTATGAATCAGTATGTTGCTAGCCCGGCCACACTCAAGACTATGATGTGCATGTTCTCAGACGAGTTGGACAGAGGAACCAAAGGAGTGTACCTGGATACAATGGAGGCAAGAGTTTTCTTCCATAAGGATGTCACCATAGAGTACATGGACACCATCACAGACTACCAAGCTTGGCATCGGTTCGCCATCGTCGATCATCGCGAGGATGTCGAAGAGTTGGTCTTCCCACAACTGTCCGAGTCTTAGTGATGTCTTGCATGGCTTACTCAAGCCTATTTTGTCTCACATGGGTACATGTGTAGATTGTAATGTAACATCTTGTAAAAGTGAAAGACCAAGTGTCAATGGTCAAATGTAATAGTCATGTAGTAGTTGAAGAGTCATGAGGGTAGGTGAAGAGTCACAAAGGGGAATGTCAAGGGTCACCCCACCCTTTGCTATTTATAGAACCTCATAACTCATTGTATAGGCTTTTGGGAGCCAATCTTCCTATAGGTGTATCTTAGAGAAATCTTGGAGTGTATTGTAATGAGCCTTGGCTTCTCCATAATGCAGAGATAGTATATCTCTTTGGAGGAGCAGGTGGTAGTAACTATAACGTTCCGCTGTCGGAACTAGTGGTTGGTCATGGTTGCATTGTATGCTTGAATATTTCACTCTTAATATAATAGAGCCAACACATGTAGTTGTAGTTGTTTTCTTACGCATGCATGTATGGACTCTTTCTATATATGTATGTATGAATCTTATTGAGATGTGTTGTTGGTTTAACCATCACTTTGGATCATTGGTTTCCCTGCCTTCTAGCTTGTGATGTATCTTTGCTTGTGTGTTCCCTTTCAAATTGCATGTTCCCACTGGTTTCTAAGGGGCACACTCATTCCCCTTTTCGTGTGTTAGAACCCTTCATGAACCTTCCTTGGCTTGTTGTGCTAGTCACACTCTTGCTACCAACAAGGAAAACCCACTTGCCTTTGCACGCAACCGCTATCATATGACCCACTCCTAGGACTCCTACACCAAATGGTCGTAGGTTTAGTTAGGACTTCTTACCAGGGAGATCCCTTGACATGTTGGTGTGTCCAACACCATTAACATAGTCCTACATAATCCCAACCAGATGTTAGTTCAAAAATAATCAATGAACACTTCAAATCAAAATCACCTTTGTGACGATCTTTTACCGTGACATCTTCCTGTAAGTATGAGCATCCTGCACGCATATTGACACATCTCCCACATATATTCAATGTCAAGGTTCTCTATCTTTTTTTGATTTCGATCAGAGTCTTCAAATATTTCTAGGAGATATTCTAGTCACATATTCTTGGACTTCGAATGTGGAATTCCTTCAACCATTGTTGCATATTATCACGGTCTCTTCTTGTCTCTTCACACACTTCATTTCTCAAGATCTTCCAATTAGAGTTCCTCAATCATGGTCAACCACCTCATACTTCATATGAGGACATATTATGTTGATTTCATCTAGTGTGACTCATGCCTTCCGACATTATTTCATAGGATGAGATTCCTTTCCTTTGATTATGCTTCAAAATAGAAGTAATTATCCTTGTTACCTGCAACCATATGACATGAGTTTATAATATTAAATACAAGCATACATACCTTATTTACCTTTAGGCCATCTAGGTTTCTTTCAGAAACTTCCTTGATTGAAAATATCTTCAATCCCTTGATCTGCTTCATCTCTCATGTCATCATACCATCATCCCATGAACTCCACAAATTGAAGTTTCTAATGAGACACTTGCTTTCACTCTAGATCAGTGAATCCTTCAATGAGGATTCCATCTCGCATATCCTTATTCGGGATATGTTTCCCTTTTAAAAAAATGTATGATGAGACTTGTCCCAGATGACTTCTTCCTTTGATCTTTCAATGAGGTCCCCAAGAGCTATATCATTCAAAATTCACTATCAGACATCCTTCATGTCTCCTATGGTGATGTCATGAGATCTTGTTTCTATTGCTTCCATGATGCCACAGTACATCTTATTATTTATTATAGCCATATCCTATAAGGTTTAGGAGCTATGACATGAAATTTTGTGAGAGAAACTATCTCAGTTGAGATCTCTTACTTCCTCTTTTCTTGGAATTCCTTACTTCAACTTCCTCCACTTCTTTAGTGATATGGGCTTCTTTTCTTTCTTTTGATATTGTCCCTTTAGGAAATATTTCCTGTAAAGCCCATAGTCTTTAATTCCATAGAATTGAATCTTAGCTATGCTATTCTTTCTTTTCTGAGGACCATAAGTTTCCAAACTTCCTTTCCTTCCAGCAAATGTTTGAGTCCTTTAACCTTCAACACTTTTTCCCTCAACTTGTCTTCTTCTATCTTGCATAGAAACCACAAGTTTTCGAATGAGGTAACTTTCTTATCCTCATGGATATCTGTTACCTTGATCATCAATTAGTGCATTTTAGATCAATGGTGATTATCTTCTTATCACCTCTCCCAGATCTTGTAGATGAGATCTTATGAAGATATCCCTTCTTCCTTTAATACCTTTAATTTTTGTGTAAATCATATCTAATTCATGTGGCCTTCTTTACTGCATCTTCAGAGAATATTCGTACAAGTTTATCATATACATCTATTTGATGTCTTCAATATTGCTATATGAGGGGACCTTTCATAAGAATCCCTTTCCATAAATTCATAGGAGACCTTTTCATTGATATGTTCAATGACTTCACTTTCTTCGAGGACCATACCTATCCTACTTTTCTATGCAAGGAATTTCGATGACCCATCCAACTTATAGATCTCCTTGCAAACATGAAGTCATTTTACCAAATTGATTAAAGAATGAAAGATACTTACTTAACAAGTGAAGATGAAATCTTCTTACTTGATCACTTTGATGATGGTTGAAGAAGATGTATTTGTTTCTTCCTTGGATGATCTTCTTCAAGGGCAAGGAGAGGAACCTTTCATGAATGAGAGGGAACTTGCCTTATAACTTAGATGATGATAATGCCTTATTTCTTTCAAGATACTTTGATATTAGAATTGCTACTAGGGTTTCGATTTTTTCCAAGATGATCTTATCATCAAATTTAAAGTACTTCGAGATACCTTTCTTTGTAGATAATTTGAAGATGGTCTTTGTGGTTTTTTGGTGATGACTATAGAAACAAAAGCTCTTGTTGTTGTAGAATTCTTCTTCAATCTAGGGTTTGATTCTTCAATGTAGATCTTGATCTTTTTCATAACCTTTGCTTTTATGCCTTTCTTGAAACTCAATCCTTGAATGTCTCTTTGATTAGATGCCCTTCCTTTGACTTCAGAACCTTAGCTCTAATACCATGTTGAGAAATATAGGGCATTATTATTAGTTTATTTCTCTTCTATTAGTGACTACTTGTGAATGTTTTTTACTTGATTATATTAGGAATAATCTTTATATTAGATTCTTAGTGTTGTTCTTCATCAAATAGTAACCAATGCATGAATATAAATAGACAAGAGACACAACATGTAGGCTATGAGCCAGGGCCAAAAACTCTCACTCTTTGAGAGGATAACCCGCAAAAATTATTATTCTAGAGATTCCAATTGATGAATACCAAGACCAATACCATTGACCTATTAGCCACTCTAATACCAATCCACAAGTCCTCTTGACAGACTTCTCTTCTCTTGACTCCTTTTCCTCTTGATCTTCTGATCATTGAAATCACTAAGATCTCATCTAGATCTCTTATCATGGGACCTTCTTACTGTCATCATCAACGAACTAAATATGTCCTATCTATCTCTACTTTCTATATCTGAGTTGCATCTCCTATATTGAACCCATGCACCTGAACTGTACTCAAGAGGGATCTGAACTCCCTTTATCACGAAACTATATCCTTCTTCACCGAGTAGGAGATCTAAAATAGAGGGGGTCCGATTTTTCCTTGCTGCCAATGGTTATTAGACTTCTTCATTGTCCCTTCATTAATTTCTTGTTGCTCCTTCCAACTAAGTTTATCTCTATTTGGAGATCCAAATTGATCTTTGCAATACCCAATCGAAATTCAAAGAGATGTGAAGATCTGAACTTCCCTTCACTGCCTTTTGTTCTCCGAAATCACAGAAAGACGATGAGCTTATTCACTTCCTTTGTTCACTCGAAATCTCAGAGGGATGTTCGAAATTCACTACTTTTGTGAAATAGGCCAAGGTCCCTTTAGATAGTGGTTAGTCTATGTATATAATCCGACATGATCTAGTGAAGTGATATGTCTCCAAAATAAGTGAGATGACATGTGTTTTTATTTCTTCTTAAGTCCAACATGAAGAGGAGAGAATGTGCTTGTCGTTGGAGGGATTTTTAGACATTTTATAGACTCATGCACATTTTAAATATGCTCAAGAAGAGCTCTTCATACATGACATTAATTCTTTGACCTTAATGACAAATCCTAAGGCTCTCAATGGGAGCCACCTAAAATAAAATCACTTTCTCATGAAACCCATGAAGCAAGACTTACAAAAATAATTTATTTCCTTTATTACAAAAGTCACAGTTACATGTCATTATGAAGACTGAACCTAGTTACACTTTTCAACAAACCTATCCTTTTTTTCTAACTATATTTTTTAGGAAGATCGATGAAAATATGTTTTCTTGCAATTGTCATTGAATTGAAAGATATGTTGAAAGACGTTTATCGTGTACTTGAACCTGTTACATATGAAACATATGTAAAACAATACATGGAATTCATATAGAAAATGGACAATAACTTTGTAGCAATGAAAATCAAAGTTTATTGTTGCCCTTTCCTGTTTTGCATTTTTGTCTTTAATTTCCAGTACAAATTGCATTGTTGTTTGCATTGTCAAAATTGAAATAGCACTGATTGTGCCAATTTTAAATGAATCTTGACTATGGAACAAATTTATAAGTGCCATACTTTGAAACAATTGATACCTGTGCAAACAGGACAATTTTTTTTCTACAATGGTAAAGCTATTTAGACAAACAACTTTTTCACAATCACCATTGTCATATTTATGCTTCAGAAAAATTTCAAAATATCTAATAGAAACACTAGCATTTGCAATAAGTTTTTCTTCATTTTGTTTGATAAATTGTGCTGGCACAAGCAATGTTATTGTCATTTCGGCTTTCTTGTCTGTTAAATCTGCACAAAGTATTTATTTTGTCTTATTTTCTTTGTCCAAAAAAATTCAATATGTAACTAAGACAACGCCATGAAAAATTCTCACTGTTATATTGTTATTGATACCTTTGATAAATAATGGCAAAGATTTGATCTGTTTTTGCCTAGTCATGAGCATTGAAATGAAATTAATTCAAAAAAACAAAAACAAATATGATATACAATTAACTAAATCTAGACAAAAATATATATTTTCTTTTGTTTCTTCCTTGTTTTATGTTCCTTTCGTTTTGTCTCCTACAATCATAATTAGTGCTTATTGCTATCTTTACTCCCTCATCCATGTCTACTATCACATCATTCAAATCCGATATTTTTTTCCTGTTCCAATATCAGTTTCATAGTTACCAGATATAATCTAATTTATATTCATATAGGTAAACTTCTAAATATATTTTAGTTTCAACAGATACAAATATTTATAGAAATATTCAAAATGCCTTTTTCCTTGTAATTTTTGTCTTGTATCCGAATATCTAAATGTTATATGTTTCCTGGAAATTGAAAAAACCTTGTTTTTAGTTATATTGCATAAAAAATATAGCAAAAAAAGGCACATAGTACTATAATGTAAAACTAATCAAATGACAATAAATAGAACAAAAAGGCACCTCGTAGCAAAGTTATCATTGTCTTTAACGGTATCTGTTCTACATGTGTTCATCTTCTCTTCTATGACGATATGAATTAGATCAAATATATAGAAATAAGAAAAATAAGAGGTTCTAATTTCATAACATGAAATCAATCTAGACGTAACAACTACACGATAGTAACATATCTTGTATAAATTTGTTTAGCACTCTTCCATTATCCACTTTTTAAACTTTGTACTTCATTGCTACAGAGTTGTAACATATATTGTATAAATTCTCTAAGTAGTCGCATATAGAATAAAGAAGGAACTAATTAACTAAAAAAAATGCTACACGTTTTGCACTTTTGTTCGAAATGAGATTACAAAGAAAATCCCTCACACCATGCAACTAGTAGAAAAACCATCATACAACCCGAATAATAAATACATTTGTAACCATCTCCCGTGAAAAGTAATCGAACATGAATTTGTAATATGTATGTTAAAAAAAATGCATGATAAACACCTGGAAAATTCTCCTACATACAACATAACTAAAATTACTTTGGCGAAGGACCTCGAGGCAAACATGGTTGGGCTCAGCTCTACTTTGACGAAGGACCTCAAGGCAACCTTGTAGGCTTCTCCAATTATGGGTACTTTTGATCTTTCTCCCTCCTTTTCCTCATTTGTTACATGTTTTTTAAATATGGGAATGACTCCCAAACCTCCTTGTAATGTCTCAAATGAGTTCTTTGATTGTCGGGACTTATCTCACCTAAATTTGGGCCTGGGCATTTTCCTTGTATCTCTGATTGAGAGGATTTATCCTCTTGCCATTTTTACTTACATCAATGGGGATTCCTAAAAATATAGCTCTTATGAATCTTGATATCCTCTCTAATCATACTTGTTCTCATCCACCAAGCCTTGTGCCTTTAAGAGTTTGGAACATAATTCACCATTGTTTTCTACACAAAAAGGCAGGGGTCAGAAGTCTTATCTCTCTAAAGAACAAAATAAGGCTATTATGGAACAAGCCTCTAGTAAAAAACACACTATTGTTGGTGTCCTTAGAGCACTGTAACCCTCACATGAGGTTCCCCCGTGATCTTTCTCTCCCTTAACTGAATGGGTCTGACCAACATATCCAAGAAACATGATCTTTGTAGACTAGTAGTTTCTAATCAACTCTCGGTGCTTCTCCTTCAAGAGAGCCTAGGGGAGGGGGTCTTTATTCTGCCATGTTTAAATAATTGTTTCTAGGATGGCAGTTCTCTTGTCTGGATGCTAATGGTTGTGCAGGTGGGTTGGCTATAGGTTGGAATCCATAGTTTGTCAATATTACCAATTCGTGGGGTATGGGATTTGCATTAGAGAACCATTTCTATCACTTGATCTAGACATGGATCCAATGGTACTCAATGTATATGGCCCTTAGTAGGACAAAATTATATTTTGGGATGCTCTTGCCAGCACATCTTTCTTATCAATGAACAATCTAATTCTAGGTGATGACCTTAACTTCTCCATGGGGCACGCAAAAAGATGGGGGCTGAGAGCACACATTTATCAAAATTCAACATATTTCTCTCATTATCTAAGAGTGCATCAGTTAGTGGATATCTATCGTATAAAAATTAAGCCCACCTAGAGAAACAATAGGATAGGTCTAGATTGGGTTGTTAAGTGTCTGGATAGATTTCTCCTTGTTGAGTAGCTGGTGGATGACATCCCCCTTATTCATCAATGGATTGGGGGGCGGAGGGGTGGATTAGACAATTCTCCTATATTCCTGGATCTTAAAGGTCGGGGTAGGAAACCCCCAAGCCCTTTCAAGCTCAATGTTATATGGATAAAGGACGAGTCCTATTTGGACTTCATCATAATTTCTTGGAAGTCCTTTGATGAAAGCGATGGTATATATGTGGTAGCTTAGTTTGTGGCCAATTTAATATTTGTAAAAAAAGCTTCAATTACTTGGTCAGTGGCAAAAATAATTTTGGATACTCAAGAGTTAAGGGCCATCGAAGGGGAACTCAATACTATTTTGAAGGAAGTGACAAAAGCTTTTGAATCTAAGGATGAAAGGTTGTAAAAGAGTTTTTTAAATGCTAAAGAAGCTACCTAGTGCCTAAAGGCCCTTTTTTTATCTGGCTAGAGGCTAGTAATGAAAATTCCATTTTTTTTCAAAAATTTACAAAGCGAAGGAAAATGAGTAATAATATATCGTTATTAAAGGATTATGATGGGAACAAATTCACCTCCTTTGAAGATATGGAAAATCTAGGATGCTATTAGTTTTGGGGGATATTCAAGGCCCCTCATGTGCCCCTATCGTTGAGGTGGTTCAGTCTGCATTTCTCTTTCCAATATTTTCATATGAAGTAGACAATGATCATCTCATGGTTGTGGTTATCAATGAGGAACTTATGGCAATTTTATCTAGCTTTCAAAACAATAGAATCTAGGCTCAAATAGATGGTCAGTTGAATTATTCTTCGTATTTTTAATATCATTGGTGCCAACCTTCTCAGAGTAGTTGAGGAGTCGTGAGCTACTTGTAGGAGTCACATGCCTTTCAATACTCAACCTCCACTGAACTTATACCAAATACAAACTCTCCTACTACCTTTAATGACTACAAACCCATTCCCCTCTACAATTGAATTTATAAGATGATTACAAAGGTCATTTCCCACAAATTAAAGATTATTCTATCCAACACAACCTATGGGGAGTAATATTATTTTTTCCAAGGGAGATAGATACATGAGGCCATATGTGTGGCTTAAGAGGGGCTTCATATTCTTAAACAATGTGGATTGAAAGGGGCATTTTTGAGAATTTATTTATCAAAGGAATTTGATAGGGAAAAATGGCTATACATCTACTTACTCCTCACTCATTTGGGGTTTGACCTAGCCTTCATCAACTAGATCATGACTTGCATACCATCGGTTAGTTTCTTGGCGCTTATCAATGGGTCGGCCTCCCCATTCTTCTTGGCTGAGTGTAGTCTCCATCAGGGGTGTCTATTGTACCCTCTTCTCTTTCTATTGGTTGTTGAAGGTCTTAATCAATCACTGGTTGACTATAAAAGAAGGGGTCTTTTTTTGGTATCTATATCGCTCCAAACCTCAACATGACTCGCTTATTGTTTATGGATGACATTCTTATTTTCTATGATGGTTACCGTAGACACATCTCTGTAATAAAGGAAGCCCTCTCTCTATTTGAAGTGGGTACATGCATGATTATAAACCATTTGAAGTTTACTCTTACCTCTTTCAACCTAAATGAGGGTGAGCTTATTTTCATACAAAATCTATTCCCTTTTGAACTACCTATTGTAGATGAAGGCCTTAAGTATCTTGGGTTCTTACTCAAACCATATTCATATTTGAAGGTTGACTAGTACTAGCTACTTGGAAAGTTGAGAATATTCTAACTGTTTGGTGCCTTCAGTGGTTATCAAGAGTGGGAAAATTAGTATTAATCAAATCATTCCTTGATGCCATATAATTTTATCGGATGACATTATCTTGGATTCATAGGTTCATTTTAAAAAATATGAAAAGAATGCCACAAATTACTTTGGGTTGGGTCTATGAACAAATATGCTTTTCCTTGGGCTAAATGGGTCCACATTTCCCTCCCAAAGGAGTGGTGTGGCTAGGGGTTGAGGCATGTTCCCTTCTTTTCAAGTACATTAACAACAAAAGTGTGTTGGAGACTTATTTCATCTTCAAGCATATTGTCAACAGTTGTCTATAGGAAGTATGTTCATACACTGTCCATTGAGGATTGGATTAGATCCCCAAATAAAATTTCTCGCAATAGTTGTATCATATGGGAAGTTGTTATCTCTTCTTTCCCTATCACTGAGAACGGATTAGTGTGGGATATCGACAATGGTCAAAGTTTCAGATCAGTAGTGATCCATAATATGGTTGAAATGATATTTATAGATTACTGAAGGAATTTTTTCAATATTTACAGGAGAGGGGAATATATAAGATAGCTCAAATTTTTGGGCAAGGTGTTAATCTGTTGAGCCCCCAAAGGTGGTTCTTGGCCCATCATCTTTTTCTTCTAGCTATTTTCAAAGAATACTGGACTATTGACATAAGGACATTAGCTTAGAGACATATATACCTAATTGAGACAAAGGATTAATTAGTTTGGCGACATTCAGTGAATGATAATTACACTCCAAAAATTGGATATGCATACCTTATTATAGATCATACTACTAGGAACCAAGTTGGCTAGTGGGAAGCTCTTTGGCGATTAAGATGCTTGGCTAAATCTAGGCTTTGTATGTGGTGTATATTAGACAACAAGTTTCTCACATGGGAATTCCTACAAAAGTGAAAAAAATTTGGTCTGAGTTGGTGTTATCTTTTCAAATCACATGTGGAGTTTGTCCTTCACCTATTTCTCTCGTGTTCTTACACAGACAATTTGGTCGATTTTTACTACAAAATTGGGGCCGACATGTTGATGGTTTGGAAATTAAATCACAAAAACATGGGAGAAATGGTTTTCAAATCAAGATGTGAAGGATTTCAAAGTTCCTCCTTTATTAGTTTGTGGGGGCATCTGGTTGGCTAGGAATAGATCCATCTTCAGCCACAAGTACACTCCTCCCCTAATCATTACTAGAAAGGATTTCGAAATCATTGATGTTCTCCCCAAAACAAAGACTTCACGACATCATAGAGATATTAGAGGGGTCTCCTGATCTAGGTGGCTCCAAAGACACTCAGAAGTACAAGAGGGCTCAGAATAGCTCAGAGTTCAAAGTGGTCATATTTTTCTCAAACTAGGACCAGATCGAAGTGCTTGTCGCCCTGATTCCAATAGTGTGAACGACATTAAAATTTGAGTCCGTATAACCAACTTAAGACTTTTTAAAGTTTGACAAGGCAGAGAAAAAGTGGGGCCCACAGGTTGCCACATGGCATCCACGTTAGCAAGTGGGACCCACTAAGTTTATGTGGCGACTTAATGGCCACTAAACCATCGACACATGGCGTGCTAGCATTTATTCCAAACCTGCACAAAAAGACAAAAAATAATATTAAAATACCATAAAAAGATAAATCATTTTAAATATGAAAAATGGTTATTAATAACCATATAACAAAAGTCATATATAATATGGCTAATATGATTACATATTAAACAAAAAAAATAATTCAACGAAAAGTTAAAAGTAATATGGTTGAATGTATAAGATATGGTATGGTTATAAGTTGTCTTATAACATGGTTATGAGTTGTTATAACACAAACATTCAACAACACAACCATGTAACAGTTCCACAAGTGGCAACACAAACCGTTACATATGCCAACGCGAAAAATATTAAACTTGCCAACAAACGGTTAGTTGCCAATTGTTACATATTCAAATGTCGCGCCAACAACAATTTTTTGATTAAATAAAAGAATCAAATAATTTTGGGAGGTGGGGGATTCAAACCCCAACCTCCGCTCATCTAGCCCACTCTGCCACCAATGAGCCACAGGGTCGGTCCTTGGTAGACCCACCAAGGGTTTAATATTTAACCTTTTCACAATTCATTTGCACAGGGAAGATAGCAGCGGAACGGAGAACACAGCGGAACCCTGAGCGTGAATGGAATCACGCCAGGTATCGGAACCATGATTTGCACGTTTTTTGAGGCAGAGAATGTTTTGCAGAGAATATTCTTTGATACCTAAAAGATTCCTGAGAGATAAATTTTCATTTTGTCAGAATGATATGAAGTTTATAGTCATTTTAACCAAAATTCCACACAGAACGCAACGGTGAAATCAAAATCACCATTTAAGAAGCAAATTTGCAGATTCCTAGCAGAGCGAAATCTTTGAAGAACCTTGAGGGAATTTTCCAGATTCGTTGGAGGTTGAAAATTCGTAGAGTTAGAATGCAACCAAGTTTACACTCAAAAGTCTTAGAATCTCACAAGGATAATGATAGCGAGATCAGATTTCTGATCTGAGTTGTAGATCTCTAGTCAGCGTAGAGAACAAAATCTTTGGAGAATCATGGGGAATCTAAAAGATTCCTACAGGCCCAGATTTAGACGGTGTCATAATTCGACAAATGGATAATCAATTTCACACCTCTCAGTGACAAAAATTCAGTGGTGTAGTCAGATTTTGCAGTTGAGCCTTCCATTTTTCGGCCATCTTCAGAGGTGCAGGTACATGAATTAGTCATGTCATATTTTCCTTCATAATTGCTGAGATGATGTATTACGTTTTGAGATACCTGCTTGATGTTATGTTGTGGGATCGCTTTTTCCACATTATGTGAGATGTATTTAGCTTGTCATTCTATGTATTATTGTTGAGATCTTCGTGTAATTATGTTGAAGGGATACTCGTTTCCACATTGTGTGAGATCTAGTTAGTTGTCACACTAAGAGGAAGCCTTCTTGAGTGAGAATTCTTGTAAGCAGAACGTCTCGTGGAGAGACAAGACACTCTTGTTTGATGGTGTATGAACTTGCTATGATAAAGAGTCTTCCATGTACATCATTATCATTCCCAGGATTATATGAAGCGACCTCCACCATCTTAACACCGGCCCCAGAGACGTAGTCTATACTGGATGAATTTCATTATCAAACGTTTCATATTCATGATTTGTTGATTATTTTCCTATTTCCTCTTGTTTAAGCATGCACCTATATTATTTTATGCTCTTTAAAATTCAATTCTAACAACATCACAGAAGCAAAAGATCTTGAATAATTCTGGTAGCTGAAGGAACCCAAATCAAGTTTGGTATCAGAAAAGTCTTCGCGCTGATGTGAATTATGAGCGTGAATGACTTAACATGCAGAAATGGAGGATGAAAAAGTAATTTACGAGGCATTCATAAGAATTTCCAAAATGGTGGATATAATGTATGAAGCTTATGAGGAACAAGAGAAAGAAAGAGCAGAGAATGATTCTCCGTCCACACCTTCCAATGTATATTCATCGCCTTCATCGTCTTCTCATCATTCGAATGAGGAGATCAACCAAAGAATTCAAGCAAATAACATTGAGTTGAAGATGATTCTACGAGAAGATAAGGAGGAGAAGCAATGATTGTAGCTTCAATTGCGAGCCATCAAAGAGGCCCTCGAAGAATTAAAGTGCAACAACCAAAGTCTTCAAGAAAAGCATGCTGAATTAAGGAGTCTCCTACAAGAAGAGAAAGAGGAGAAGCAGAGACTGCAGCTTCATCTATTGGCCACGAAAGAGGCCTTGGAGGATTTGAAGCGCAAGGAAGGCTTAAATAAGCCCTCATCACCTATTTCAGAATCAAAAATTGAGGTAAACAATGTTGATTGTTCTTCAAATTCATCTTTACATTATTTAAATTCTATTGGAAATGTGGAGGTACTGGTTACAAGAACCGGCATGAGACTCCTTACCAAGATGGGGTACAAAGGAGGAGGACTTGGTGTTAATGGACAAGGCATGACACAACCATTGGAGGTCGTGCAAAGACCTTGATTTTCCGATTTTGGATATACCGAAGGAGAATGCTCAAAGGTGTCAAATGCTTCCGAGACATTGTTGAAACTGTCGAAGAAAGAGAATGATGGGAACACATCACCATCATCCCATGGCAATGCATATTGCAGAGAAAGAGCTGAGTCAAGATCTCATCGCCATAATCACATGAGAGAAAATCGAGAGAGGTATAACAAGTCTCAGTATTCTAAAGTTCATCTTGATTACAATCATGTTGTTAATGATGAACATAAATCATGGCATAAAAAAACTTGTAGTTTTTGTGGTTTACATAACCATGTGATTTTTGAGTGTTGGAAGAGAATGACAACACGAAAGAGGTGTTGGAATTTATAAGTTTAACTCGTTAGAAATTCTTCCTATACTATCTGGTTTATTTCTTCCTACTTGTTTAATTACTTAACAAGTTATTGACCATGTAAATACTAAAAATAAACATAAGTACAGTATCAACATCTACAAATCATCAACTAAAATAAAGCAAGCACACAAGTGACACCGTTATTTTGGACCTATGTCCCTAGAAAAACCCATTGCAGGAAAACTGGTGCAGCTATTCAGAGGGTTTTATTATTATGTAGTTTTCAAAATACAACCAGGGTGCCCGAAATGGATCACCCAACAGAGAATTCCATCAGCATTTGTACCTTTCCTCGAAGATAGATATTATGGCTAATCAATTACCGGATGAATGATCCCACAGAAAAAATTGCAGCTTCCACTGCTCTACGTCACTTTGATAGGGACTGTGTCACCCTTCCCGGCTCACCAACACCTAGTATGTCCCACGAAAATATTCCCAGCGCTGCCTCTTGGCCCTGCGTCATCTCTGCTAGCCTATGTGTCAACTTATGGAGCTTCTGCGTCAGCCCTTAGACCCTCTGCGTCTTACATGTTGGCCTCTCCTATCTCTGCGCAACTCCTAGCTACCTCTACATAGCGCCTAGCTGCCTCTGTGTCAAACTCTCTAGGATTTTTATTGTCTCTCTGGTACCAACTCTGCCTCTCTGCTATGTATTAACTGCCCCTTGTTGCTGATCATTGATTCTATCTCTCTTAGCAAACCCTGCTCTAGAGAATAGAATGACTGATCACTCTGGTGTGTTCTCCAGCTGATCCTCAAGCCTCTGCATATACTTTTCTCGTTGGTCCATCAACGACTGAGATTAAATCTCTAATCAACCACTAATATTAGATTTGGCTTGATCCATGAATTTTGGAAATTTCTAACCCAGTTTTATATTAATACCCATTAATATTTTATTTTTCCTAAGTTTAGACTTAGGAAACTTAGGAACTCCATTAAAAATATTATTTATTTTAATATCTCCCAAACCGGTTAGAATCTGCCCAAACCATTTCTATGTCTTGGAGATCTCGTGTGCTTTAGCCTCTCAACCAATTTTCATGGATAGCTCACATCCGATGCTACCCCAAATCAACACTCTCTCTTAGCGAGGATTGTGCTCTAGTAATACTCCACACTGAGGATTACCCTGATCATCTGGAATCGGTACCTGTGATGATGCTAGGCCTCCCTTCCCAACATCCTCTACATAGCTACATCCTGTATTGTTGCCCATGGCCCTGCCATTGCCACTTCCACAATTGCATCTGTACAGAAGCTCCCTCTGCATCCATTATGTTGCTGGTTCATCCTCCCAACACTGCATCTGCACTTCATCCCCTCTCATGATGCTGTATCATGTTTCCTATAGCACTGCCATTGCTAACTGCTGCACTACAACTCAGTTACTTAGAAGTATGTAATTGATCCACCCAACTCTGACATCCTTGTTAGGTTAGAGACACTCCTGATGTTGAAGCTCCCTCTATCACTAACAAGTGCTCCCTCTACTGACCTCTGCGTTGTTGCAACAACTCCTTGCATCTCGCACCATTGAACACCTCTCTATGCCATCCTGCACTGGTGCAACACTCTCGTGCCTCTCGCACTGTTGCAACTTTCTAGCCTCATGCTATCCTGGGACTCTTGCACTATAGCACTCTCTGCCACTCCATCCGCATCCATCTCTATCGACATCCATCAGTATTGCTACTCCTCTTCGGGGCTCCTGTAGCAAGGTATAATCCAAGAGGTTGGGTACCTCTAGGATCCCGTCCCTCATCTCCTGTAGTCCTCCTGACTACAGCTCGATGTCTCGCCACTTCTTCTCAAGTGGCACATGAGCACTTATGGTACAATCGTCATCCTCCTCGACTTCTTTCTCTCCCCTCGCTAGCACTGCCTTGGTTTCATAAGCCTCTGCCTTACTCTTCTTCCTGGGACGCTGGTTCACAAAATGACATAGTTCTCCATAATGGAAGCATTTGACCTTGGAGAGGTCCTTCTTTCTCATCTCCTGCTTTCCCGCAGATGCTAGAGTCACATCCTCTTCTTCCTCCTTCTTGATTCTGACCCCTTTTCCGCTACTCCTTGCCTTGGTCACCCATATGATCTCTTCTTGACGAAGAGCCGCCCACAATTCCTCCCAATCTGGAAGGCTTGACCTGCCTAGTATGCTCTGGAAAAATACCTCCCAATCCCATGAGACTGCTTTCAATGTGGTCCTCACCATCAATTCCTGATCCGGTGTGGCCCCTATGGAAGTTAGCTAGTCACGGATCTCCTTCAATCGACCGAGGAAGACATTTATTTGATCTCCCTTCGGCATCTGGTATAACTGCAGCTGGTTTTCAAGTAACATCTTCCTCTGCACGAAAGTATGCTAGTACAATTTCTTCAGGGTGACCCACATCTCATTTGTCGTGTCCTTCTCGAAAATATGTGGCACCACATGGTCCTTGACCCCATCAAGGATGATGCACTTTTCCCTGACCATTGCCTGCTCGTACTTCTCATTTTTAGCTGGGTCAACTAGGATCGCTATTGTTTTCAAGGCGAAGTCCTTAACACGATATCTATCTAGAATGAACAAGATACTATCCTTCTAGACCACGAAGTTGGATGCTCCATCCAACCTATCATGATCTCTCAATCCATTCACGACCATTATGTTGCTCTTCTTCCGAGTCCTCCAAGTCTCTCTACTTCCCTCCTGGAAGTCCTCTATTCGACTCCTGCTGAGTCTCTCAACTTCTTGTCTGGAAGTTCTCGGTTTGACTCCCTATGAGTCTCAGTGTCCCTTTTAGAAATCCCTCATCCTTGATCTTTCCATGTGAGGTATTGTTTTGACTGCAATACCCCACCAGCTTCGCTCCACAGATTACCCACAACCTACCATACCCTAGTAACTAAAGGATTGAGCCACTTAGCTCTGCGTAATCCTGACACTGGAAAATAATCTCCCCTAGCCAACTGCGTCAGCCCTCCTGACCTCTATGTGGCTTTGCCTGAGCCTAATTCTGCCTCCCTTAACCTCCGTGCTGCCTTTCTCTGGCCCAGAATGATGACACAGTCTCTCTGCGTCACTACTTCCTCTGTTGCGTTCTGCACGGATCAACTCTGTCACTCGGGATAGCTGAATCTACTACTATTGTTGCTGCTCTGCTAGCTGATGTCTTCAGTTATCCTGTGATCTGCAACCATGCTCTGATACCATGTTGGAATTTCCAAGTTTAACTCTTTAGAAATTATCCCTGTACTATCTGGTTTATTTCTTCCTACTTGTTTAATTACTTAACAATTTATTTACCATGTAAATACTGAAAATAAACACAAGTACGGTATCAATATCTATAGATCATCAACTGAAAGAAAATATCACACAAGTGACACCGTTATTTTTGGACTAATGTCCCCGGAAAAACCCAATGCAGGAAAACCGGTGCAGCAATTCAGAGGGTTTTATTATTAAGCATTTTTCAAAATACAACCAGGGTGCCAGAAATGGCTCACCCAATAAAGAATGCCCTCGGCTGTAGTATCTCTTCTTGGAGACAGATATTTCAGCTGATCAATTATCGGATGAACGATCCCACAGAAAAAATTGCAGCTTCCACTGCTCTACGTCACTTTGATAGGGACTGTGTCACCCTTCTTGGCTCACCAGCACCCAGTCTATCCCACGAAAATCTTTCCAATGTTGCCTCTTAGCCCTACGTCAGCTCAGCTAGCCTCTGCGTCAACTTCTGGAGCTTTTGCATTAGCCCCTACACCCTCTACGGCTCACACGCTGGTCTCTCCTGTCTCTGTGCAGCTCCTGGCTGACTCTGCATAGCACCTAGCTGCCTCTGCGTCAACCTATCTAGGTTCTGCACTGTCGCTATGGTACCAAATTTGTCTCTTTGTTATGTATTCACTACCCCTTGCTGCTAATCATTGATTCTATCTCTCTTAGCAAACCCTGCTCTAGAGAATAGAATGATTGATTACTCTAGTGTGTTCTCCAACTGAACCTCAAGCCTCTTCGTATACTTTTCTTGTTGGTCCATCAATGCCAAAGATTAAATATCTAATCAATGGCAAATATTAGATTTGGCTTGATCCATGACTTTTGGAACCTTCTAACCTAGTTTTATATTAATACCCATTAATATTTTATTTTTCCTAAGTTTAGATTTAGGAACTCCATTAAAAATATTAATTATTTTAATATCTCCCAAACTGGTTAAAATCTTCCCAAACCATTTCTAGGTCTTGGAGATCTCATGTGCTTTAGCCTCTCCACCAATTTTCATGGCTAGAGCACATCTGATGCTACCCCAAATCAACAATAGGATGAGGCGTGAAAGGCCTTCTCCATAGCAAGAAAAGAAGCAAGTTAAGAAAGTATGGAGGAAGAAGACTTATTGCAGTCATTGCAACAAAGGTGGTCACCAAAGAGCCACATGTTGGAGGCTCCATCTAGAGTAGCGTCTTACAGACAAAGCGCCCGTGCAGAAACCACTTGAAAAAGTAGGTCAACAAGCGAATCCACCACAAGGACATGACCCATTCACTTTGATAAGTGAGAGATGGTTTTTCTAGATGTGTTAGGTTGTCATGGCCGTATTTTTGTAAATAATTTGTTGCAATTTACATTGTAAAAGTGATGATGTGTTTTCCATCACGTCTTGAAGCAACAATGATGTTTTGGCCTTGTATTGATAGTTGGAGTATTGTTTCCATTTTTTATGTAAACTTGACCATAGAGTACGTGTTATAAACTCGTGGAAAGTATGGGATACTTGGGTCATTATTGGTCATGTAATTGAACATGTAATTTGTAAAATATTTTACTACAGGTTTGTAGAGGATGTAGGTGTCGGCTCATTGCTTATGGCTTCGAAGAACAAAGGTGAAGGAGAAGGAATGGTGACCTGTCAGGACACTTGTGGTGCATACAATGTACACAAAAGTTGTAGATTATGCTCATGATTTTGGAGGACCAAAAGCTCCTCAGTGGGGAGGAATTATCCAGGTAGCTTCAGTGACACTCAGAAGTCCAAGAGGGCTCAGAATAGCTCAAAATTCAGAGTGGTCAAATTGCTCTCAAACTAGGACCAGATTGAAGTACTCATCGCCCTAGTTCTCACAATGTGAACAACGCTCAAATCCAAGTTCATATGACTAACTTAAGACTCTTTAATGTTTGACAAGGGAAGGAAAAAGTGGGGCACACATCCTAGTGAGCAGGTGGGACCCACTAAGTTTATGTGGCGAATTAATGGCCACTAAGCTATCAACACATGGAATGCTAGCATTTGTTCCTAACCCTACACAAAAAGACAAAAAAATAATATTAAAATTTCATAAAAGACAAAATCATTTTAAATATGAAAAATGGTTATTAATAACCATATAAAAAAAGTCATATATAATATGGTTAATATGATTCCATATTAAACAAGCAAAATGATTCAAAACTTGGTTATGAGTTGTTATAACACAAACATTCAATGACACAACCATGTAATGGTTCCACAAGTGGCAACACAAATCGTTACATATGCCAACGCGAAAAATGTGAAACTTGCCACCAAACAGTTAGTTGCCAACCGTTACATGCCAATTCAAATGTCACGCCAACAATAATTTTTTTGATTAAATAAACTAATCAACCAATTTTGGAAGGTGGGGAATTCGAATCCCAACCTCCGTTCGTCTAGCCTACTTCGCCACCAATGAGCCACAAGCTCGGCCTTTGGTGGCTTTGCCGAGGGTTAAGTATTTAACCATTTTGCCAATTCATTTGCATGGGGAAGACAACGGTGGAACAAAGAACACGGTAGAACCCTAAGCATGAATGGAACCTTGCTACGCAGTGGAACCATGACACCGTGCCAGAGGGCGTAACCAAGATTTCCACGTTTTTTGAGGCTGAGAATTTTTTGCAAAGAATATTCCTTGATCCTTGAAAGATTCCCTAGGGAGGTAAATTTTCATTTTGTCAGAATGATATGAAGTTTATAGTCATTTTAATCATAATTTTGTACGGAACGCGATGGTGAAATTAGAACCACCACCTAAGCAAAAAATTCATAGATTCCCATTAAAGCAGAATCTTGAGGGAATCTTCCAGATTCCTTGGAGCTTGAAAATCGACAAAGTTAGAATGCGGCTGACTTTACACTCAAAAGTCTCAGAATCTCGCAAGGATCATGATGGCGAGATCATATTTCTGATCTGAGTTGCAGATCTTCAGTCATCCCAGAGAACAACATCTTTGGAGAATCATGGGGAATCTAAAAGATTCCTACATGCCCAAATTTTGACGATGTTGGAATTCAACAAATGGATAGTCGATTTTACAACTCTCGGTGACATAAATTCACTGGTGCAGTCATTTTTTGCAGCTGAACCTTCCATTTTTCGTCCAACTTCAGAGATGCAGGTACATGAATCAGTGATGTCATGTTTTGCTTCATAATTGTTGAGATGATGTATTATGTTTTGAGATCCCTGCTTGATGTTGTTGTGGGATCACTTTTGCCACATTATGTGAGATGTATTTAGCTTTTCATGCTATGTATTGTTGTTGATATCCCTATATAACTATGTTGAAGGGATACCCATTGCCACATTATGTGAGATCTGGTTAGTTGTCATACTGAGAGGAAGCCTTCTTATGTGAGAATTCCTGTAAGAGGAACGTCTCGTGGAGATACAAGCCACTCTTGTTTGAGGGTGTATGACCTTGCTATGAGAAAGAGTCTTCCATGCACATCATCATCATTCCTAGCATTATATGAAGCAACCTCCACCATCTTGACACTGGGCCCGAATACGTAGTCCACACTGGACGAACTCCGTTATCAAATGTGTCATGTTCATGATTTTTTGATCATTTTCATGTTTCCTCTTGTTTAAGCATGCACCTAAGTTCTTTTATACTCTTTAAAATGCAATTATAACAACATCACAAAAGCAAAAGATCTTGGATAATTTTGGTAGCATAAGGAACCCGGATCATCTCCATTGATAAATTTGTGCCTTGGGCATTTTTTTATGGAGCCACTAAGGAACTCCCTGTGCATGTGGAGGCAAGGCTCTTCTTCATTATAGTGAGTCTCATCATTGTAGACTAAAAATGGGTCTTGGTGCAGGTACTAACAACTATGTAGAGTTGATGGCTCAAAAGCTGCTTCTTATATATGCCCTAGAGCATGAGGTCTCTATTGTTCATTCTTACAGGGACTCTTTGTTGGTGATAAAATGGGTCAAAGGTTGCCATCATTATCACAACCTATGTCCTACACTTGTTGTGACTGAAGTAATTAGACTCATTTCTCCTTTTAACATTTTCTCCATCACTCATATATACATGGAATTAAATGTTGATGCAGATGACATAAAAGAGGGCATTACAATGGAGATAAGTTCCTGGTAGATTTTGACGGAGAAAAATAACACTTTAATGGATACTACCATCGACCTTTTATAAACAGGTATATGGATGCCTAAATGCATTGCCCACACAACTTTCTATTCACAATTTTCCTTCATGAATAACACGAGATTATATAGTTACTACTATATGCTACTTTTCATGGAATTATAACTCTATCTTTGGACAACTTTTAGCACCTTATTTATTTTTTTCGCAAAAATAATTATATATAACGTATGATATAGCATCCGTTTTTTTTTTTGTAAAAGCTCAACCATATACAAGAAAATTCCAACTCTTTTTAAACTATTTTAAATACATATGTTATCATGTATCTACAAAAAAAATATATATATATAAAAGAATGTATCCATTGATCATGAAAACGCAATGTATTTTATGGTAATGAAAAATATTTATGTATTTACTTTAGGTTCATAATGACATTATGATAAATATAAAAGATGATACTCTGTAAGGGACAAAGAATTAAGGGCATGCTTTATCATGCATAACCCTATCCTTAGTAATAACGTTGTTGGCTTTATATGGAGTATTTATTATTAAATATTTATATATTTAAATTTAACAATAATAAATTTAATGTGATAAATATTATATATAATAAAATTAAATAATTTTTTGCTTGAGGTTGATATTAAATATTTATATATTTTTATCTAAAAGTTAAAAGAATAAATTAAACTAATAATACTTTAAACTTTTCTTTTAGTAAAGGTATGTAGAAAATAAGTGATGTTTACTCAACGTTGATAGGAGCATCATAATAAAGGTGTTGCTTGATTTATACGCATGGGATCATGAGAGCAAAGGTGGAAAGAGTGAGGATAGTGGAGCAAAGGATATATTTATATATATATATATAGATATGGCAGATATAAATCATTAAAATAAGAATCTAAGTTACGTTAATGAAATAAAAGTGATACATGTCTTATCTGGATAGTTTTAAGTAGATAAGAAAGAATATGGTGAAAAAGGATAAAGTTTTATTAGAACTTTAAAAAACTGATGCATGTATATAAAATTATTAAAGTGAAAATGGAGTAATAAAAATTTAATGTATAATTTTAATAAATATAATTTTAAGTATTTAATTTTATTAAAATATTAACATTATTTTTTATTAAATTAATATTGAATGTAAACTTTATAAGCATGAAGATTTTATATATTATCATTGAATATAAAATTTATTATTGATGGAGATTTTATATAATATTGTTTTACTTTATAAATTATTTTTATTAGAATTATAATGAAATAGAATTACAAAATTTATTACTTCATTTATATCTTAAGTTGTTTCATCTATTCTAAATTTGATATTTAATATTATTAAATTTTACATGATCTCTAAATTCAATGTTGCAAAATTTGTGTAGTGATATTTTAATATTCATTATCTTTTAATTTAAAATTTTAGGTTTAAAAAAAAATTCTGATTAAAAAGATTTTTCTAGAATTTTAATATTTCAATTTATTTCTTATGTTTTTTAGTATATTTTTTTCTTCATATATAGTGATTAATCGCCTATTTTATAAGAATAATATTAAATATATTTAATATAAATTGCAGCCATTTTTTATTAACAAGTTTTTTTTCATAGAAGTGTTAGATAAACATAATAATAAAATAACTAATTCTTAGTATGATAATAAGTGTAAAATTATCAGAAAAGTAAGTCAATACTAATTTTTTAACGAATTTTTAATACTAAATAATATAAATAATACAAAGATCTAATTAATAGGAAGAAAATGCATTACATCAAAAGAAAATGAAAGAAACATTAAACTCTTGATGGAGTGAACTTTCTACCTTATAAGTTCCTTAATATGATGGACAACATGCCAAGATTCCAAATGTTTTTGCAAAAGATGAAGTAATTTTTTGGGTTAAATGGCTTGTAAAAGGGAAAGCTAGGGACATTGACCGAGATGAGATCTTAAAAATTGGAGAGCATACACATATAGACATTGAAGCTTTGAGTCAATGTTTAGGAAATCCTCTTCAATATTAAATTTAAGAACTTTGTATATGAAGGATGAGGATAGGCCCTCCAATTTTTAAGATTTCATCTTGATTACTATATATATAAGTGTGGATAATTTAAAGCACATTCTTATTAATATATTTTTTACACACAATAATGCATATGTATAAACAAACACACACACTTTTACAATCTATTATTCCATTATTATATAGAGTTTCTAATTTGTTATCAAATCCAATTTATTCTTAATTTAAGAAGAGTGATTGTCATAATATCTCAATCATCACTAACAATTCACAAACTATTTTTTCAAAATTAAACACAACATAATCTTCCTAAAACTTAGGAAGTCATTATAATTAGTACAACCTTATCAAAAATATTAATGTGGTTGATATAGCAGAAGGCTTCATAAGTATAACCAAAAAAACTATTGCAACACAAAGAATGCCTTACTAATGCACACATTTACCTAATTAACCATGTATAAAAAGGTTATGGGTCAACTTTAACCTAAGGAAAAAAAGGATTATAAATGAATGTTATAAATAAAAATGAGGAACTTATCATGGAGGAATATATTAGAATTGGAATAATCTCAAATCCTTAGGAAACTGGTGGGTGTGGAGCCACGTTGCACGAATCTAATTTTTTGCTAAATAAAATTTTCTTATATAAATGAATGCTATAAATAATAATGAGAAACTTACCATGGAGGGACTTATTAGAATTGGAATAATCTCAAATAGCCAGGAAATTGGTGGGCGGGGAGCCACTTGGCATGAATATAATTTTTAAAATTTATTAAAAGTCAACAAAACCTAATAAACTCTTTAATACACTATAGTGGTTGACAAGAATTAAGACTAAATATATGTTGAGCATATTCCCTTGAGAATCAATCTAGGCCTTCAATTAAAAAAAAAAGTCAACAGATCCTCATTCACCTTAAGTTGAAATAAGAAGCCTTTGGTAAACATAAGATGTCATTATAAACACCTCAAAAATTTATAGAAACAAGTTACTTGTCATAAACACTCACATCAAATAACGATAAAAATCTCGCACACACCTTAAATTGAAATAAAAAACTTTCGACAAACATAAAATATCATTATAAAAAATTCAAAATTTTATGAAAACAAATTACTCGTTATAAGCACCGACATTAAATAATGATAGAAACCCGCACACACGGAGTCAAAACTTTATACGACAAGCCTCGAAGAAAAATCGTTATTCAATAGTCTCACATTGAAAAAACCAACAAAAACAGCGAAATGTTACTTGTAAATTTAAGTAACAGCTTAATAGTAATTTTATTTTATTTTATTGTATTTGTTTTAACAATTTTGTAACATCTAAATTGATTTATTTTTTGATTTTTTTATAATGTTTATATTATATTAATTATATAACTAAAATGGAATATAGAAAAAGGAGAGAGCAGAGGAAAATGGCGGACGAGGGTTTTTGACAAACCCTTCCATGACACAAAGACAGAGGCGACAGACCTTCAGAAACAAGTTGTAACACTTCAAGCGCGGGTTTAGCTGATCTAACAGACACAAACAATGAACATTCAAATGGGGGAGGCCACAAGGCCTCCCCCCACAGGCAGCAATAATGGAAGCAAACCAAATGGGAATGAAAATGAACAGCCCTTATCTGGGAGCATGGAACAGTCACCGCTCCAACCTACATAGCAACCAGAAGAGGAAGATCTGAACAAAGGAAAGGAGTACACCTCCACAGGACCTGAAGAACCAAAGAAGGCAATGTCTTCAACATGCAAGCCTATCACAGTGGAATGCCCCAAGATAGATCTACCAAGCCATAGAATCAATTCCCAAATACAATATATGAAGGATCATGCACTCGTAGGTAAATTCATAGGCTAATGGCCAACTAAGAAAGCCCTGCAAGGATGGATAGCCTCAAAATGGAAGCCAAAAGGGCATGTTACCCTTCAGCTGGGCCCAAAAGGATTTTTCATGGCCATCTTCAACTGCATTGAAGACAGAAACTGCATCCTCGATGGAGGCCCCTATTTTTTCAATGTCGCGGGTCTATATCTAAGAGATTGGATAGAAAGATTCAACCCAGACAAGGAAGACTTCAGCTGGGCACCAGTCTAGATTTGAATGTACTCCTTACCTCTAGAATATTGGGATGAAGAATCACTCAAAGCTATTGGCAATGGGCTAGGAGAATTCATAAAGATTGCAGAGGAAACAAAGCTCCGTCAGTACACATCATATGCTCGCATATGCGTTTACATGCGACTCGGTAACGCTCTCACGGACTCGGTAAGCCTCCTTCATGATGACTTTGAATGGATTCAACCCATAGATTATGAACATGTGCCCTTTAGATGCAGGAAATGCCACGCTCATGGCCATTTATTCCGTGAATGTCCCTTAAATTCATCCCCTAAACCCTCAGACCATGTAGAAAAATTTGACTCTGAAGGGTTCACCAAAGTCGCAAATAGAAAGAAGCACACCAAAAAACCCCCCATGGACCAAAAAACACTATGCCCACCTTCATTGTACCATCCACCAGCAACAATTTTGATCTTCTATCTAACCTAGACATGCCAGAATCATATATACCCAAATCGGTTAAGTCATCTACCATGCCAACCACCAAGTCATCCACCATACCCATTCTCAATGCTTCTAGTCAGCCTCTACAAGAAAAAAAATCAGATGAGCAGCTAGTAGCTTCTCAACCTACCCCCGTCCAAGGAGAAGACAAAGCCCAATGGTCAGCAAAAGGAATGGACATTGACAATTTTCTGACAGACCCACTCAAAACAACCCACCTCATGGCTGAGAGTAGTCATCAAAGTCACATGGAAGAAGAGCCAGAGAGCTTTGATTTAGGAGACCTAGACATCTTTAGTCTCAAACAAGCTTGCAAAAAGAAGGAGTTCGACAAAATACTAGACAGGCAGCTCAAAAATTTGGAAGTAGTACTCTCAAGAGTACACCAGCAAAGAACCTTGGGCATACAATAAGGAAGCAACTGGGATGGGAAACACGCCACCAAATATGGAAAGAAAAGGGGTAGAAAGACATATTTACAACGTACCATCTGTTGAGCCTCAAACATGCATCTTCCTATACACCCTCTCAGCCTTCTTTTTCCCACTTACTTCATCCATCAAGCTGTTAAATCATTGCATTATAGTCTAAAAAGAGCTTCTGACATGGTTTTCTAACTATGATTATGACTGTTGTTTGGTTTAGATTTTTGTTCAGGAAGCTGCGGAAACTTGTCAGTTTCTGCAGCCATTTTGTTAAAAGCTATGCTACAAGTGTCCTATGAAGAAACAAGCCACATGGGCAAGCTACAGGTGACGGGTACATGGAACATGTCCCTTCAGATCAGCCAAATCATCCATAGAAGGTCACGGTCAACAAGGGTCAAAGGCAAAGCCAATCAAGGAATTTTGCGGTGGCACGTCTCTGTTTTGAGCACGTGAAAGTTTACTTGGCACAGTCCTCAGCCCACGGAGACATCGGCACACCTGGAGATCATCCTCGTAACCTGAATCCAACAGCTACCACTCCGAAGATTTAATAGACATGATGACAATTACGCTAGATCTCCGCTGAGGAGATCTACGTGTCTTTGGCAACGCATTTAATAGCATAGGATTCGGTTAGTTAGTTTCATCACTTTTTCATTATAAATAACGCGTTGATGAACGTTGTGTAGAATCTTTTGCGATGCAATTTTTGAACAGTTGCTATTATCACCCCACTGTACTCTGTTTTGTATATTTTGCTGATGCTTTAATACATGAGAAGACTACTTTTCTGAGCTCGTTATTGCGACTATTCGTTGACTGGCTGAGGTGGCAGAGGGCCCCTGCGCACTAAAGCCCTGTATAGTTGTCATTTGATTTCATTATGTTTCTGTTTTCATAATTACTAGCTTGTATATAACATGTTGTTTGGATGTTTTTAATTCACTGTTGTTTACATTTTCATTTATGTTTTTTTTATAGCTGTCAGCTGATCAATGCTTTTCTCAGGTTTTCTTAGGCAGCCCGGGAAAATTTTCATCTTTTTGATAACTATTGACATATGAGGTCATCTTGTCCTTCCTGCTAATTTCCATTTTCTGAAGTTTAATTCCAGCACTGTCCTTTTTCAAGTTGTGATTTGCTTATTTATTTTTTTGCTACTTAGACATCATACTACTCATTTGTTTATGGTTTCTTTCTATAGTCAAGTGACTCTATTAGTAAGGAATCAGAATATTACTTATTGTAGTGTGATTTAGCTATCATATTGCTTAAACTTATTCATGATTGCTTCCCATAAGGTAGATTGAGCTGAAGGGTAAAGGATCAGAAGAGTTGAAGTAGTGTGATTAGTTTCCTTTATGCAATTTAATTTCTTGCAATTTAGTTATCATATTGCTTAAACGTATTCATGATTGTTTCCCACAAGGTAGATTGAGCTGAAGGGTAAAGGATCAGAAGAGTTGAAGTAGTGTGATTAGTTTCCTTTATGCAATTTAATTTCTTGCCATTTAGATATCATATTGCTTGACTTGTTCATGATTGCTTCCCACAAGGTAGATTGAGCTAAACGGTAAAGGATCAGAAGAGTTGAAGTAGTGTGAATTAGTTGCTTTGCTTTGAGTTGCTTTAAGTTCAATTTTTACTTTCTTTTCATTCAGCAGCAAGGATACTGGGCCATTGTCATTAGTTCACTGTTTGATACATTTACTTCCTCTTAAGAATTGATTTCATTACAGTTGTTTTAAAGCTTTCTTTTTGAGCACTTTTAAGTTTGGAAAACCACTGTAGAAATCACCATTACCATCCATACTTAACTTTAATTTTCGCCATCACATATTAGGGAAAGATAAATCCAAAAACAAACTAAAAAACTCAAAAACGACAAAAGACTAAGGAAATGGTTATCTTGTACATATAGTACACTTCACTTCGTCAATTTACGAATCCCGGATTGACATTTTAAATAGCAATTTAGAACACACTAAATTGACCAAACACCATCCTCATTTGGAAAATGTTAGTGGAGTCCGGTAGGTGCTCCAAGCTGACCAAATATTATAGATCATTACCAACTAGTCAACCATGAAGCTCATCTCATGGAATGTAAGAGGACTCAACAGTCCCGGGAAATACAGGATGATCAAAAACATGATATAGCATGAAAAACCCCATATATTCTTCATGTAGGAAACAAAATGCAACAATAGCACATTATATTCTATTCTATCCAAAGCTTGGCTGGGATGCCAAACTGTTACAGTAGATGCATATGGAGCATCAGGAGGGCTTGCTATTGCTTGGAATACGCAAAACATTTCACTAACAGACTTTCATGCCTCCCATCATCTCATACATGCCACTTTTCACATCATAGGAACCAATATACATGGTCATTTGACAAATGTATACTTCCCTCAGGACTCTGTGCAAAAGAATGTGCTGCTAAAAAAGTTGGAAACTCTCAACTCCACAAGAAAACATCCACTTTGGATCACCGGTGGGGACTTCAATATGATTACTAAACTGGAGGAGAAAAAAGGCGGCAGAGTGAAATTGGACAATGAAAGCAGAGGTTTCAAAGATTACATACAAAATAACTGGCTAATAGATTTACCATTCAATAATGGTCTTTACACCTGGAATAATAAAAGATCAAGATCTCAACAAATCACCTCTAGGTTGGACAGATTTCTAATCTCAGATAACTCAGTACATTTGGGAGGCGACATTACTACTTCAATACTTCCCCTATCAGGCTCAGATCACTAGCCCATTTCACTTCAATGGACAAGACCTGGAGACTCAATCAGGAAACCTTTCAGATTTGAAATATTCTGGCTCACCCACCCAGATTTCAAAAATATAGTCAAATCAGCTTGGGATAACTTCACTCCTTCTGAAGGGTCAACTATGTATCAATTTCAACAACAGCTAAAGTATCTCAAAAAGCAAATCAAGCACTGGAATCACGCTACCTTCGGCAATATATTTCAAGGTTAAAAAATGCTCGAGAAAATCATGAGAGAGCTACAACAGAAAATAATTGAAGGTGGCAGAACCGAGGCACTTGTAAGTCAATAACAAGATCTTCGCACACAGCTAGAAGAAATAAGGAAGCAAGAAGAAATGCTCTGGAAACAAAAATCAAGAATCAGATGGTTAAAAGAAGGGGAAAGAAACACTAAATTCTTTCATCGCACTACTATCTAGAGAAGAATGAATAACACCATTGCACATATTCATAATCAACAGGGAGAACGACTGGAGAAACATGAAGACATTGAGAGAGAGCTCATTAACCATTTCAAAACAGTACATCAAGAGCCGCCAATAGATAGACAGCCTGCTATAAACAAAATTCTCCAGCATATTCCAAAAATCATAACAAAAGAGCACAATCAGCTCTTATTGTGACCGGTTACTATGTTGGAAGTAGAATCAGCATCAACTCAATTGAAAGATGGGAAAGCCCCCGGACCTGATGGCTTCACCTCTAACTTCTTCCATCACTTCTGGGAACTAATAAAAAATGAGGTATGGAAGGTGGTAGATGAATCTAGAACCATGCATTGGCTTCTTCCTTCTCTCAATGCAACATTCATAGCTCTCATCCCCAAAGAAGATTAGCTGAGTACTCTGGAGAAGTTTAGACCCATCGCTCTTTGCAATGTCATATACAAAATAATTTCGAAGGTCATCACCAACCATCTCAAACCTCTACTCCCACTCCTCATCTCACTGGAACAATCAGGCTATGTAGAAGGCCGTCAAATCCTGGATGGCATAATAATGACTCATGAGATCATACATACCTTAAATAGCAACAAACAGGCAAGTATGCTTCTCAAAATTGATTTATCTAAAGCTTTTGACAAATTAAGCTAGACTTACATAAAACAAATGCTTACTGCCTTTGGTTTTAGCCTGACCTGGGTCAGATGGGTTATGAATCTAATATCATCTGCCTTCTTCTCTATCTTAGTTAATGGTGTCCCCTCAAGTCCCTTCTTCCCCTCTAGAGGACTTTGCCAAGGAGATCCATTACCTCCCTTCCTTTTTATCCTCATAGCAGAAGGTTTGGGTCGCCTTATAAAGCATGTTGTTCACTCCCAAGACCTCAGAGGCATCTCTACCCATGGAACCTCTGCCATCACTCATCAACAATTTGTGGATGATAATATGCTGTTTGGACACCCATCAGTCCATGAACCTCACTCTTTCAAAGCCCTGCTAGACACATTCTCTATGGCTTCAAGAACCACAATAAACACTACAAAATCTCAAATTTTCTTCTTTCATACTCCCCCTGCAACCCAAAGAGTCATTGCTCGAATCATAGGCTTCTCACCAGCCAAACCTCCATCCAAATATTTGGGTGCTCCACTAACAGACTCGGCCTTAAATCATGCATCCTGGAAGCACCTCCTTGAGAAAATTGAAGGTCGACTATCATCATGGACTTATAGAGCTCTCAACATGGCAAGCATGCTTATTTTGATAAAGGCGACATTGCAATCTATGCCTCTTTATCTTTTCTCAGTACTCGCAGCTCTAAAATGGGTGCTTAAAAAGATCAAACACATGCAACGCAACTTTCTCTGGGGTTCCTCAGGGAAAAATCACAAATGGGCACTAGTAAAATGGGCGATAGTTTGCACACCAAAAAAGCAGGGAGGTCTGGGATTGCGAGATCCTCAACACAGCAATACATTGATGGGAGAAAAATTATGGTGGCGTAGGGTGTCAAGCCCACACACGCCATGGGACAAACTATGGACTGCAAAATATGCGAATAATCGACCGCCGGAAGAGCTAATCAGAATCACCAATATAGATATAGGCTCTCTAATTTGAAATGCAGCAAAATAGTGTAAAGCGCTAATACAACAGCACAACTTCTGGGAGATACGCGATGGTAGAACTGCAAGATTTTGGACTGACTCATGGAAACAGTGCCCCAAAATTTTAGAAGTCCTCCCACCTCCAAATCTTGAAGGCAATGACATCAACCACAATGACCATGTTTATTAGCACTGGACTCAAGACATCAATCAAGGATTCAGGTAATGGAAACAAGCTGAACAAATAATACATCAAGAAATAGAAGACTAATACAAAGATTTTCACAAGGAACTCGCCAGTAGGAAAATCAGATACACAAATGCAAAATACGTATTGAGATGGGGATACACTTTGAGGGGGATATACATAACAAAAGAAGCATATAAGTTGATGCTTCAAACACAGGAAACAGCAGCCCCGTCTGGACATGCTTATGGACTACTGGAATATGGCCCAAAGTCTCTACCTTCACCTGGCTGCTCTATCATCAAAGAATTCTCACTTGGGATGATCTAATTAAAAGAGGATTCCAGGGACCCTCATACTGTCCTAATTGCAAGAAATAAGGTGAAACTATTCAGCATCTCATGGATTCTTACCACATGGCCAACCAATTATGGGAAAAACTCACCTTCAGGTGTCAACGACCTTGCAGAATACCAGGGGATATCACAAGCACCATTTGCAACTGGGCCCCTGCTCCCTACAACAGCAAGCTTATAAACTCTCTCTAGACAATCCTCCCGGGCTTACTTCTCTGGACAATTTGGAAGGAAAGAAACGAAAGAATTTTCAAAAACCAAAGTACTCCACTGGAAATCATCTGGAACAATCTATGCCAGAACATTCAAGAAACCCTGGCACTCCAAAAATGGAAAGCAGAGGACCTCCCCACTCAAGCACAGGAACAGAATATTTGGGACAACTGGAAAATACGGATCCCACAGGCTCAGCATGATCACAATGAATCCACCATCATCACTAAGCCACCCACACAATGGAATCCTCCTCCCACAAATGTGATCAAACTTAACTTTTATGGGGACTCAAAAGGAAACCCAGGAAAAGCAGGACACAGAGGAATATTCAAAAATCATGAAGGCAAACCTCTATTACTATACTTTGGTTCAATTGGATGGGACACAAATAATTCAGCAGAACTGGAAGGATTATGGCAAGGTATGAATCTAGCTTATCAACAGAACTTTCATCCTATTATAATAGAAGGGGATTCTCAAATCCTCATCAACATGGCTACCCAAATACAAATGGGAACCCTGGCTTCGAAAGTATCCACTAGCTGGAGACTAGAAGCTTGTCTAGAACTAATAGAGCAATGGATGAAAAACAGAAGAGACACCACTTTCATTAATTTCAAGAGAGAGAGCAACAAGGTTGTCGATATTCTGGCAAACATATGAGTCGAACATGATAAAGTACTCCAATAAGGAACTATCAACATTCTAAATGACCAAACTCAATTACAAGAATGCACTAACCTGGTGCACAAGGAAGCACAATTCCCGAATGCGGGTGTACATCAAGATTAATATGCTGGCGGTAGAATGGGATGGAAAGTGGTCTAGCCACATAGCCCTCTGTAATCCCGCACACCAAACCATAAAACGAATTAATAGTGACCATAAATGGCAATTAAGATGACACTGTAATTAATCTGACTACATCTACCCACCTTGGCTTGGCTTAATGGTGACCTCTAGCAATTTTAATTCCACCGCCATTGTCTCTAATCCCTCGCCTCTGCAATGCCATTGTTCACTGGCCGCAGTGGAACTGAGCTCACGCACAGCTATGGGGAGACATTGCAACATTCTATGCAGCATTGAAATTGACCTGGGCAATCATTTTACACAGAGCTTGATCTGCAATTTTATTCTCCTCTCTGAGTCTGCTGCTATTCCTTCCTCTGAGCCGACCTCTGAACTTGCTGCACCCTCTCATCACTCTGAGCTGTCTCCCAACAGACATTCTCCTCCCCCCGGCATCAAAATTCCTAGGATTCGACACAGAATGCGAAGCAAAAGAGGGAGCAACAGAGGTAGATTACCTCGCTATCCACCATCTCCTGCCTCAGACGCCTCCTCCCCCTTGGATCAATTGACCACAAATTGATATCCAAATACTCACAGTGGCAAAGGCTGCACATGAGCTCTCCACCTCCAATCGACACATTATGACTCTCCGCCCACTGAGATCCCCTCCAATCCACAGCAGCCCCTCTTCTCAACCCAATTCACCTACTGCTACTCCCTGAACCAACCCATCATAACCGCCACCATCTCCATTACCTTCCATGAGGAGCCAACTACCGGAGGTGGACGCCCTACTAGTGAGGAGCCAGCTAGGGTCAAGGGAAGATCACACTGCGTAGTGGCGAAGCAGGAAACTCCTCAGGACAAGAAAACTGTGGAGGAGAAGGACCGAGACCATCAGGTAGAAGATGACATGGGAGCAACGCAGTAGGAAGAAGACGACATGGATGCACACAAGTGTTTCATCGTTGAGGAACACCCGTCGCCGCAACATGACACTTGACTTTCCAGCATGACACTTGACCGACCACACAACATGCCACGTGTCTTCGAGTCTCAGGTTCTGGGAATTATGTTATCTAGTTTTTTTGGGGCCTTTTTGGAAAACTTGTTGTCATTTGGTTTCTTTGATGATTTTTTGAAAAACTGGTTAGATATTGTGCTTAATTGTTGGTTTCCCCTGCGTGGGCAGCGAGATAACATTTGCAATTTCATTTCTGAACTAGACTGGCTTCCCGTTATGGGCAGTCACAATTATGTTTTGTTGTTATATGCCTTAAACTATGGCAAGGACATGCAAAGGCCAAAGCCTCAGTCTACCATTATGTTACAGTAATAGAATTTAGCATAATGTAGAAAAAAAGAAAAAAAAATTATATAACTAAAATGTAATATTTTAAAATGTTTTGTAAATTATATAACTGAAACTTAGAAAGAAAAATCAGTGAAAATAAATAAATAAACAACATCCAAAAACCTGTTTAAACAAAATTAACTTTAAAAAAAATACACAAGAAAACCAAAACATATAAGAGCTAATATGCTGGAAGATTAATTGTTATAGACAGATAATCCATTCATGAGTGTTGAAACTTTTTGCTTTAACAAACCAAGGGAGCTATGAAGTAGCAAGTCTCTGCCCATGTCAATTGGGAAAATAAAAGCCACTCTCATGAATGAAAAATTAAAAAAAGTAAAAGCAATTGAAGAAAGTAAAAGTCACTCTCAAGAAATTGAGGACTTGGAAAAGATTTATAATTCGAGGACTGTCATAAGATTTAGAATTCTTTGAACAAGAAGATGAGAGTAGTTGTAGTGCTCTGAATTGATCAAGAAAATGAGAGTAGTTGTAGTGCTCTTAAATCCTTGAAGTTTAGTTTTGTAGGTCTCTTCAAGCAAGCTAGAGACTCAATCAATCACTGGTCTGGCGGAGCATGGAGTGATCTCACAAGCTATGGCTCATCTGTAAGTGCACAAATCTGGAAACCATGTCCTAGTTGCATACTTGACATTGAAAAATTTCAAAGAATGTTCTCAAGTAGATAGTAGCAAGTTTATATGCCATGGACTTTTATGTTTTGGCCCTTGATGACAATTCTCATCATGATATAGACATGGTTGTCAAATATATTGAAGACAAACATGACAACTCTACTATTTTTTTGCTACTAACTAGACTGCAATTGGCACTATACTTGGAACATGGCATTGGTAGAAAATGAGGTGCCAAAAGAATCAACACAATCTATTATGCAAAAAGTTTCCAGAGAAAACAAGCAAACAATATCAATCCATAATCCCCTTTGTTTCACAATGAAACCAAATGCAGTCAATTATTTTATACTAAAATAAACCAAACTTACAGACATCTTCCATGGAAATCCAAATGGAATAGCTGCAAAACAAAACAAGTAGGTTTCAATAGATTATGCGCAAATAAAAATACAAGAATTTTATCAATTTGGCCAAGTTTTCAAAGAGATTTATAAGCACTAGTAGTTGAATCTTTGTATGATATTAGAACATCACCAAAATGGGATTAGAGGCTAATGATCTTAGCTTAGATTAAAAATAAGATCTATATGGAAACCTTAACCATGTTAGTATTACAATCTATATGGAAATCTTGACCATGTTAGTATTAGCCCTTGTAACAAAGCTAGTGATACCACTTTCACATTTATTGAAGTAATGGTATTTGCTCTTCAGTTAATCATAATGAAAAACTTGACCTTTGCTTACTATTACATGTATACATGTGTTCATCCCATTGTCCTATAAGGAGATATATAAGCTTAATACGAGCTGAATATAACTACAGAGTCTATCATGGGTGCAGCTTATTTGTAATTAGTCATGTAACTTACACGAATAAGGTAACTAGTGCCAATTGTATCACTTAAGTAGTATCTCTTACATATTTTCAATTGTCACAGATTAGGAATTGGTTGATTTTATGCCAAGTGGGAGGCATCTTTGGCCAGTTCCTCGGGTGTATTCATCTAAGGAAAGAGGGAATTTGTGGCATTATGTTGTAAGGGCTCAAACTCTTTCTACTTCGTCTGATAGGAAGAGCTTTGGTTTTGTGCAAGTAGAAGTTTATCATTCCGCTAGTGCTCCGAGGAAAGTATGTCAAAGTTTATCTATCATGTTGGGTGTGATGGGTATTATCCTTGGAACAAGGAGGGTTATAGAGATATATATCCTAGCGTCCTAGATAGCCTTGATAAGAAGCATGATGTTGTTTTATGCTTTTAAGGAAGTTATAAAGAGATTGGAGAATAATCCCCGAAGGGTTTAGGTCTAGAAGATAGGGGTTTCTATAATAAGGGTATTTCAGTGGACAATAGTCTTGAAGTACTCTTCCCAATGAAGAGGCCCACGTTGAGAAGGAATTTCAGTCAAAGATCCTTCTCAAGGAATCCTAAAAAAAAAAAAAAAAGGCCCTTAAGCCTATAAGAAAGTCATAGTCTCAATTAAGTAAGGTCAAAAAAAGATTTTTGTGGTTGAAACAAGGATTTTGGAAGGGGGAAAAGTATTAGACAATGACTTACCATCCTCTGTCGGGATCAAATCCCATATATCCTTGGAAAATTCCCAGGAAAAGAGGGAAGGAAAACAATGAACAATAAGTGGGGTCCTTAGAGCAGGAAAGACCCAAAAAGAGTGCCCAAATGGTCATATTATCCTTTAATTCTAGAGTGGTTGGTAATGACTTCATAAATTGGAAAAGTAAATTCTATAATCAAGAACTGTATAAAGTAAGGTTCATACCATGTTAAGGTTATACATTAGCAGGATACAATAATATTTATGATCCTATGTGTAGGAATAGTGAAATACACTCTGTACTAATTAGGGAAACATATTCCATGCTAAATAAAATTGCAAACTTTAAGGGCGACGTTAAGAAAGTATGGTTTTACAAGTAGGAGAAGCATGCATAAACATGCAAAGAGTTAAGTAACCTGAAAATGCAGGCATAATCTATTTTGAGTTCCTGTTTCAAACTCAAATTCTTACTGGAGAATATTTCTTTCAACCCTTAGAGAAACTTATAGATGCATTTTATATAGCATAAGAACTAGTAAGAAACAAGAAAATAGTGCCAAAAATTACCACAAAAAATATGCATGTTAGATTCAATCTTGGAAAATGTCTCAGATGGTATTTTCCCAACATCACAGATCCTTTGAAAGCAATGGTTCCTTGCAAATATATCAACAACTGTGTAGAAAATAAAGTACGGATGGAAAAATATCTAGATCCATCCTTTGGTAAATGGAGGGCAACATCATTCCCATTGGCATCTCATGTAATTGGGATTCTTAGAATAAGTGAAATACTTGTACTATCCCTACATAATCAATGTTACTTGGAATATGATGATTATCACAGCTTGAACCACATGGTAAGGGTAATCAAGCTTACTTACCTAATCTCTCCATAACTATATCTTATTGATTATGTCTATACTTACTAGTCACTAAGCTTAAGTAAGCCACAAATAAGATATTGTATATATGTAATTGAAGATCACCTATCAAGGTTGTATTCATATTCTACAATGGTAACAACTCATCTCTAGTAAAGGTAATGGTTCGTATAAGCGTAGAAGATCATGTAGAGTAAATGCTTAGTTAGAGTCATAGCACTCATTGTTCATTACTTAGTTACAGTCCAAGCAATAAAACATGGAAGCTCTTCTTTCTATCAAATTGAAAGCTCTACTAGTCCGTAATGATATTGATTTGATTAGGTAAATCAAGTAACAGGTGTTTCTCTATAAATACTTACTATTGGTTCCATTGATATGGTTTACATTATACTAAATACTCTATCTATATTATTCCCATGGTTAATAAGTACTAGCTATATTAGTGAACACTAATTAGAATAGAGAAGCTTAGATTATGTGAATTCAACACACTGGACAGTACATGATATGTTTAAATAAACATTACAAGGAGTAACAACTTTGAATAGACAAGATTAGTACTAAGAAGCTTAGGCATGATGAAGTTAGTAATCAAGCTATCAATATAATGATCTCTATATAAGTAATACATACCTGACATAGGTAATCCTAGTCATATATGTTACAAGGTGAGACTAATTACTACTCTTCTGTATATGTATACGTAAGATTATATCCGTAATAAAGTAGAATCAATCATAAAATATAGTAGAATCCATAACAAGTTGTAACAATTTTCATTGCTGGCATAGTTGGAGTGAATGAATCCCATTAATGTGGTAATAGTTGTTAAAATGAACCTAATCCAAGCATAACCATAAACAATACTTCACCTTTATTGATAAGAGAGCATGTAGTACTTATCTATATGGATACGTTTAAGCTATAGGTCTATAAAGGTAACAATACTCAGTAGGTAGTTCTTATATATTTCTTTATAATATGGCGCTTAATAGTTATGATCAAATCCCATATGTGTAATCACTAATCACTAGTGTTAGCAATAGAATATGGAGCTATATTTGTCATTCTCATGGATTTTTCGTTTCGGCATCCAATTCTATGCCATCCAGTTGAGAGCCTCGTAGTGGTTGCCTTTAAATTCAACTTCACCTTCTCCAGAAGGGGGGGGGGTCGCCTCAGCACGACACCATAATAGGTAAAGATCTGTCTGAGTCAATGCATTAACATTTAGATGTAATCCACTATTATGCTTGGTCCCATCACTCATGATCCAGAATGCTAGTCCAAACATAATGCTATCTCATTTTTCTACCAAAGCTCAAACGAATGTAATGCCTATTTTTAACGCTACAGCTTGGATGGACCAAGATCACAAAAGCATGAAACTGACTTGTAAAAATCAAGGAGAATTTTTACACCAAAAAAATATGAGCTTACTCATCATTTGATGAAGTAAAATCCTAACTAGGATCTTAGCAAGATTTGGATCTTATTCTAGAGGGAGCACAAAATTTGATAGTACCTATTGAAAACCACAAAAGGCTAAGATTTAAAATATTGGGCAAAAAATTACCTCTATTGGAACTCTCTCCTCTCCAAGCCATGGTGAGAAGGAATTATGCTATAATAAGAGTATCATGGCTCCTTCCCTCTATGACAATTGAAGATGTGGGGATAGTAAATCAAATTACCTCCGCTGGAACACTCTCCTCTACAAGCCATGTTTGGAAGGACTTCTTCTCAAATAGGAGTATTCTCGCCCCTTCGCTCTATGGAAATTGAAGATCTGGGGATAGTAAATCTTGAAGTTCTTATGGTGGAGTATGAGAAACCTGCAAATAGTGCATTGCAGATGATCAACTGGCATCACACATGCAAACGTAGTAGCAATAGTGGAGCATGATCCCTTGCATGGTCCCAAGCTCATTGGTGAGATATCACCATTGGTGCAACAAGAAATGTTGAAAATGGCATCAAGAAAGGTTCTAATTTAATTTTTTCCTTGAATTAATTTAGGAATGAAATTGTCATTCTACATCGCATGACAGCTTATGTTAGTTAACTAAGTTTAGTTGACTTAGTTGGCTAAGTTAATTCGAGTTAAGGGTCTAACTTGAGTCATGTAGAGTGTCTACTACATTATAGGAGCCCTGGTTGAGTTTATTTTGAGTTGTAATTAATTAATTCAGTTTAACTGAGTTCAAGTCAGTTAAACTAGTTCCAATTGTTGGAGGAACTAGTGGGAGGTCTAGTAGTGTGGTGTTGCTTGCAGTGATCAACCAATTAAATTATGATTCACTCATAAATAACTCATGCATGTCAAATATGAGAGTTACACAGTTGAGATTCGAGTTCAGGGACAATGTACTATCAGTTGTATAATCATCTGAATTGTAAGGACCACATTCATAGTGTAAGGACCACATTCATACTATATACATTTTTTTTTTAAACAACAAATACAACCAGAAAAGAAACGCATTGAATTTCAAATTTATTCAACACTGTCTAACACATTCCTGACACTCATTTCAGGAAACATATCATAACATTTACATACTTTTAACTAAGATCAAATAGTAATGAAATACATATGTACCGTTCACCAGAAGGCGAGACTCTGCTTGCTCTGTTGTTACTGGTATTCCCTTGTTGCCAGTCACCTCCGCGAGTGAATGATGACATACTTGATCCGAATGCGAAGACCCACCGGTTAACCTCCCAGCCTACTCCTTGGGTATTCTTCTTCCCTGCAGACCCCTAAGCTGCAATGGGGTTGTACAATGGAGGAAATCACTAGCTGGTAGAGGAGAGCACACCTTGGCTCAAGAGTCCCCTCTCTAAAATCCTCTACCTCACCAAACTCACTATAGCTTCGTAATCACTGCTCTGACATCATCTCATCCATCCAACAATAGGGTTCCAAAAGTCCCTTCTCCCATGGCTTGCCCCTTCTTTTATAAGAGTCCTCATAGATGACACTTGGCATGTCATGCATAATTATATTTTTTTATTATTTAAAAGCTTGATTATTCACCTACCCATGTGTCACTCTCTCATCAAGGGTCACCCAAAATTATTTACTTAACTTTTTATTTAAAACTAATATTTTCCTCACCTCACAAGATTCCTATTTCTTCTCCTAGTTGTCTCTTTATCCCCCCTTTTATTCCTTAAATTGTGTTCATTACTTGAAGTCAATTAATGAGTCAAGATTTTATCCCCAATCTACTCCCTAATTTAACTCAGGTTATCTCTTAGATGGATATTCTTATGTTGGTTGTTGCCACATGGAGCTTCTCTACATTTCTCTAAATTTAATTTATTATTCTTATTTTAATTCACCTTCCTCTTTTCTTAATTAGGTTTAATTAGTTTAGGATTAATCTTTATCCTTACAATTATGTTCGTCTTTCCCCTTTTACCTAATTAAACCACATAATCTACCTAGTATTTTCCAACATGGGAAGGGTAGAGTTTTTAAGGTACTCTATTTTATTTCTTCCTATGATCCTCCTTATTCCAAGTTTTATTTTTGATTTAATTACCTTGGTTTCTAATCATCATTTACCCTTGATGTAAATTTACCTAGTTTTCATTCCTTGCTTATATTTATTTATTATTATTTATTTTTAATGATTCCAAGGGTGCCAAGTTTGGTTGTGCCCTTCAAGAACTTCCCTAGAAGTTCCAAGGGTGCCACACCTAATAGTTTATTTGTGATTCCAAGGGTGCCAAGTTGGTCGTGCCCTTCAAGAAATCCCCCTGAAGTTCCAAGGGTGCCACACCACTTTCCCTTCAAGCATCTAGTGACTACGAGGGGAAAGTATAGTGCAACGTCATAGACCACTATCATCTCTTCGATCTTGTGCTTCCTTTACCCTACTCCTACCACCCCACCTAATGAGGGGGAAAACATCTCAGCATAGGAACAAATACCAGTAGGAGAAGTGTTGAACTTAATGAGATCATTCCAACACATGTCTGAGGCATTAATAAACCGTTTGGAACGGGAGCATGGAGGACCAGTCATACAAAGTGAAACAACCCAAAACACCACAATAAATGAAGTACGTCGAGACTTGGAAAATGTAAAATTTCCTGAGTTTTGGGGTTCCACTGATGGTCAATCTGCAGAGGCATGGTTGGAAAACATGGCTATGTGTTTTACCCTAAGAGATTACACCCCAAACATGGAGGCCAAGATGGGTATATTCCAGCTAAAGGGAAACACACTACTTTGGTGGAAGACATTATTAACCCAATTGGGGATGGATATATCAGAAGTAAATTGGGAGCTATTTGAAGAAAATTTAGAGAGTGTTACCTGTCATAAGAGTTCCTTGAGAGACAACTAAACGATTTCAATTCATTAAAGCAAGGGAGCCGCTCCCTACCAGAGTATGAGGCATGTTTCATGGAATTACTCCGTTATGCCCCTCACCTAAACACAGAGAAGCTCAAGGTGAACAAATTTTTGTATGGATTAAATGTTAACGTTCGGACCAAGGTTAGAATCTTAATGCCTTGCACCTTGCATGAGGCAGTTCAGCGGGCAATCACTGCAAAGGAGGAGATCATGAGCAGTGAACATAGTAAGTCAACAAGGCCCACAGAATCAGGAGTACCAGGTAGAAACAATATGGAACGTGGAAATTTGCAAGGGGGTCTTGTGCTAAATCATCAAAGGTGGTCAGGAAGAAATCAATAAACACCATATAGGCATCCACCTCAGCATCCGCGCAGGGTACCGCAACAAACTTGTCAACCACAATCGCACCGGCCTATGTGACAGCACCAAGTCACACCACCTCAGCACCAATCTTCTTTCCAGCAGAGTTCTAGACCAACTCACAATTCAGTTGGTAGTAGGAGCCAAGTCCCTAGGAGGGGGCGTTGGACTTGTGGGGGTCCTCACTACAAGAGGGATTGCCCTCAAAAGACAGGTAATACCAACTAGGAGAAGAAATAGGAATCTTGTGAGGTGAGGAAAATATTAGTTTAAATAAAAAGTTAAGTAAATAATTTTGGGTGACCCTTGATGAGAGAGTGACACATGGGTAGGTGAATAATCAAGCTTTTAAATAATAAAAAAATATAATTATGCATGACATGCCAAGTGTCATCTATGAGGACTCTTATAAAAGAAGGGGCAAGCCATGGGAGAAAGGACTTTTGGAACCCTATTGTTGGATGGATGAGATGATGTCAGAGCAATGATTACGAAGCTATATTGAGTTTGGTGAGGTAAAGGATTTTAGAGAGGGGACTCTTGAGCCAAGGTGTGCTCTCCTCTACCAGCTATTGCTTTCCTCCATTGTACAATCCCATTGTAGCTCGGGGGTCCGCGGGGAAGAAGAGTACCCAAGGAGTAGGCTGGGAGGTTAACCGGTGGGTCTTCGCATTCGGATCAAGTACGTCATCATTCACACGCAGAGGTGACCGACAACAAGGGAATACTAGTAACAGCAGAGCAAGCGAAGTCTCACCTTCCGGTGAACGGTACATATGTGTTGCAATACTATTTTGGTCTTAGTTAAATGTATGTAACTGTTATGATATGTTTCCTCAAATGAATTCCCAATGTGTTTCTCTTCTGGTTGCATTTTGCTGTGATTTATGATGGATTGCACAATTTCTTTGACGAATTTCCCTAATTAATAGGGTGTCGATTCCCAAGGAAACAACACAGGGAAATATAGACTTGAGCAAGCACAAAATTGGTTAATTATTCACCTAGGCTTGTCTAGGAAGTTGTGAGACAGATAGGGATAGTGCAGAGGTTGCTCGGGCTTGAGCAAAGCATCATAATCTTCTCATATTTTCTCACTAATGCAATATACATATAGCAAGGGTTTTTACTTTAGATTCCCCAGGAAATCATTCTGTAAAGTGTTGATTGAATTATTTCTCTTGTATGCTTCGTGATTTTGTGATCGTTTAATTGTTTTCACTGATGAGTAGAGTAGATTCAATTCTATTTTTTTAGTAAATTACAATTAGCAGTTTGAACCTACAAGGAATTTCTACATGGTATCAAAGTAGAAACCACTCTAGAAGAGGAGAATACGAGTTATTATTTTGCAGGTGAAATCAAATTTGCAGTATCAGACTCAAGAAAATCAAGCTCATGAAAATCAAGATGGAGAAGGGCAACATAATACCAAAGTACTTGACCAAGTTCATCCAATGTCGGGATGAGACTGGAAGTGTTGGTGTTATAGTTTTTGAAGATGATACGTTCATCCTAACACTTCTAGGCCCTCCCAAGAGCTGGCACAACTACCAAGATTTGGAAAATGGGATGGAGAAGCTACGAGAGTGGGAGCGTTTGTGGTCCGACTTGGTGCAGGAAGAGATTTGGTGGAACACTAGAGATGGAACCTCATCCAAACAAGTGGAAGAGGACTTTACATTAACCGTAAAAGAAAATAAATCCAAGGGAAAGTAGTCCTAAGGCAAGGAGGGAAAGAATAAAGACTTGTCCAACATCAAGTGTTTTCACTACCATGAGTTTTGGCACTATCACAAAATGTCCACAGAAGAAGGCAAGCTAGAAGGAGTCTGTAGTAATAGCAGCAGGTGAACATCTAGTTTCACAAATTGATCTTGATTTTACTCTCATTGCATGCATGGCAAGCACTGTAATGGGAAGCATGTGGTATCTTGACAGTGGTGCCTCGTTCCATATGATGGGGAATATAGATCTCTTTAGTGACTTAGAGGAGAAAGACCTCAAGCAGAACATAGAGTTTGGAGATGATGGGAGGTATACTGCAACTAGTATCGATACAATTACTTTCCAGAGGGAGTCTATCTCCCCTCTCATACTCACAGATGTGTTGTTTGTTTCAAGACTAAAGAAAAATCTTATTTCTGTCATGGTATTGGAAGACCGTGGCTACGATGTGGTATTTAGAAAAGGGAAGGTTTTCTTTAGACACATCGCCATGGGAAAAATGAAATAGATTGGTGTGCGAGTCAAGAACCTATATCCACTTGAGGTACGAGATGCATGCAAATCCTTGAGGAGCAAGGAAAAGGTTAGAGACTTGGTGGTTGAGAGGGAGCATGAATTACCTCTCAACATGCAGCCTAAGAAATTTATGGAGCAACCACAATTGTAGAAGCAGAGAGGAGGCCGAGTGGAGACATCCACTCAAGTAGAGACTTCCAGTAGGGGGGAATTTCGAGCCAAGTGGGCAGAGGGAGCACATGTAGCCTACCTCCAGTTGAGAGGTGGGCAATGTGAAGCAATAGTCTCAAGAGTATAGAAATTTGGGTAGGGTCCATTGAGGTGTTTTTTGTCTCGTGGATCATTACCTTGCTATAGGGGCCCACAATATTCAATAGCAGGAGGATCAGTATCAGTCAGATACTGAGGAGTCCAGAGTAGTGTTGACAGTAGAGCAGGAGGCTCAGTAGAAGGGTCAACAGTAGCACAGTTTTTCCCAGTAGATAGTAGCACAATTTTTCCTAGTAGACAGTTGGAGACATAGTTGATTTAGTTTATTTGGTTTGGATTCCTTTTAGTTGCGGATATTGCAGTAGCAACAACAATAGTGAAAAGAGTTGCATGTAGTACATTCCAAAGGCATTGGATGTAACAACATGGGTTAAAAGTTCATGTAATAAAAGTTAATAAATAAAAAATAATACCACGAGAAAGGGACACTTATTCCAAGCTCAATGTTGGGAAAAATATCTTAGTGGGCATCACTTGTTGTGTTTTATGGCTAAGGGAAAATTGGCAAAGGTGAAAGGTCACAAGTTGCATATGAGGAAGAAAATGAAGGAAAATAATGGAAAATTGAATAAAATAGAGTCATCAATGATAAAAAGGATTATTAGGATCAGTTCACGGCTTTTTGTCAGTTTAGTGTTAGAATTTGTCTCAAAGAGGAGAAAGCACCAAGAGGGGAAAGAAAGTAAGCAAGCAAGGAAAGGAAAGGAAAAGAAAGGAAAGGAAATGAAAAGTAAGGAAATCAAAGGAGGCAAGGATCAAGAAACTTCAATGGGAATACTTGCAGGCAACAGATTGTATGTGTGATTTCCTGGCTGGTTTTGACATGCATGGTACGTGCATATTGGTATATGGTTTTTTGGTTTTCATTGGTATGGATTTCACTGGAATGAGACTATGGATTTTAGCCTAGCCTTTCCATTTATGGATAGTCATGGTGTGATGGAATTGTTCTCGATTTTAGCTTTGGATTGCCGGATGGTTTTTGAATACGGTATGAGGTGGTCTCAAGAAAATTCCTAAAGGCCTAGGAATCCTTTGACCAGTAATGGAAGGATACACGGTAAAGCCTGAGGGTGGACACAGGAAAATTCCTCAAAGATGGTGAAGAAATTCTTAGGCATCCAAGCTCGGTCCAGTTTTGTGATCTCAACACCGGTGTAGGTGCTATCATGGTATGGATATGGTGGAGGTGGTTTAATCTCTGGATTCCCTTGGTTGTCTTTGGATATACAAATATGTCACAGGGGTGATTGGCTGAAGAGATATTTGTCTCAGCCAATCTATGGTTGGGTGGAACGTGGAAGTCTTGAACGCAGTCGATATTTTCCTATGTTTAATAAAAGTAAAGTTTCTCTTGCTTTTGGTAGGTAAATGTATTAGTTATTATGTGGTTTTAATTGTTGTTCCCTTATTTTTATTTACCTAATTATATGTTGGATAAAGCATGGTTATAAGAAAGTTCTCAATCACGGATGTATTCATGTTTTTGCTTGTAACTAAATAAATAATGAATGCAAGACTTAATTGATGATATGAGAGTTATTGTGATAAGGTAGAGACCATTCTTGTTAAACCTCAGTTAATTTTTCAATCCCTTATGTTCAGACTTGCATTCATGACCTATAGGTTGCATATCTACCAAGTGTTTGACAAAATATCAGTCCTAGTTGGAGATGGTCTAGTCAAGTTTTGGTACCAGTTTTGGTTTGTAAGCATTGTCTTCATGTCTTTTATGAGTTCTGGACGTTTCATGGATTTTTTGGCAAAGTCTTAACCCCAGCCTTAGAAAGTAGCCTTAATTCTCGCATTCGTTGGCACAACACTAAAAGAAAAAGGCCACAGTCGCACTGATGCAGGCCTATGGGAGCGTCTGGTAACCCATAGTCACATGGAAGCCTTGGCAAGGGAGTGACTGAGGCTCAAGGGCAGGGAAAAAGTGAGTTGTCTTAGGGGTTGGACACCTGGAGGTCCTATGGCACCTGAGGGAGGTTTGTAAGATCTTGTTTTGTCGACTCCAGTTCCTTAAGTTCACATAGGAGGTTGATTTTAGCGTAGCCTTGCCATTTCTAGATAGCCATGGTGTGATGGGATTGTTGTTGGTTTTATCTTTGGATTCTTGGATGGTTTTCGAATCCAGGATGAGGTGGTCTTAGGAGAATTCCCAATGGCCAAGGAATCCATTCACTGGTGATGGTGGGATAGACAGTAAAGCCTAAGGGTGGAGACAGGAAAACTCCTCAAGGATGGTGAAAAAATTCTGAAGCATCCAACCTCGGTTTGGTTTTGTGATCTCGACACCGATTTAGGTGTGATCATGGTATGGAGAGGATGGAGGTGGTTTAACCTATGGATTCCCTTGTGATTTTCTTTGGATTGGTTTATCCCATGAGACCCCATATTCATGATTGAAATATGGCACAAGGGTGATTGTCTGAAGAGAGATTTGGCTCAGCCAATCTATGGTTAGGTGGAATGTGGAAATCACGAACCTAGTCGGTATTTGTCTATCTTTAATAAAAACTAAGTTTCTCTTACTTTTGGTAAGGAAATGTACTAGTTATTATGTGGTTTTAATGGTTGTTCCCTTATTGTTATTTATCTGATTATATGTTGGTTATAAGCATGGTTATATGACAATTCTTAGTCATGGCTCTATTCATATGTTTACTTGTAACTAAATAAATAATGAATGCAAGACCTAATTGAGGATATGATAGCTAATGTGAGAACATAGAGACCCTTCTTATTAAACCTCATGTAACTTTTCAGTCCCTTATCTTCGGACTTGCATTCATGACTTGTAGGTTGCATATTTACAAAGTGTTTGAAAAAATGTCTGTCCTGGTTGGGGATGGTCAGGTCAAGTCTTGGTACTAGTTTTGATTTGTAAGCATTGTATTCATGTTTTTTATTAGTTCTGGAAGTTTCATGGATTTATGGGTAGAGGCTTAACCCCGACCCTGGAAAGTAGCCTTAATTGTCATAGCTACTTGCACAACACTGATAGAAAAATGCCACAGTCGCATTGACGCATGCCTGTGGGAGCGACTGGGAACCCACAGTCACATGGAGGCCTTGGCAAGGGACAAACTGGGGCTCAAGGTTAGGGTAAAAGTGAGTGTCTCAAGGGTTGAACACCTAAACGAGTTGGGTTACTGGTCTATAAGGTCTTGTTTTGTCGACTCCATTTCCTTAAGATAATATAGGAGGTCGAGTCATATCATAGTAACCCATGATCTCATGTTTACCTTGGATAAGCCAGTAAAAGTGGGTAAATGTGAGAGGAGGTTGTTACACTGGATCGAGGTAGATGTGAATACCTCTCTTGTTGAGAGGGAGTGTTTAAAATTGCAAGGATAAATGTTGAAAATGGCATCAAGAAAAAACCTAATTAATTTTTTTCCTTGAATTAAATTAGGAGTAAAATTGTAATTCCACATCACATGACAACTTTTATTACTTAACTAAGTTAATTTGACTTAGTTAGCTCAGTTAGTTCGATTTTAGGGTCTAACTTGAGTCATGTAGAGTGTCTCTTACATTATAGGAGCCTTGGTTGACTTTATTTTGAGTTGTAATCAATTAATTCCGTTTAAATGAGTTAAAGTCAGTGAAACTAGTTCCAATTTTGGGAGGAACTAGTGGGAGGTCTAATAGTGTGGTGTTGCCTGTAGTGATCAACCAACTAACTGATGATTCACTCATAAATAACTCATGCATGTCAGATCTGAGAGCTACCCAATTGATATTGGAGTTCAGGGACAGTGTATTATTAGTTTTATAATCATCTGAATTGTACATGTGGTGCATGCAGTCAGAGGAAGGCCTATGATGCATTGCGCAATTCTTTTGAGGAATTTTCCTAATTAGTAGGGGGTCAACTCCCAAGGAAAAAACACAAGGAAATAGGGACTTGGGCAAAAAAAAAATTATTTAAGTGTTGGTCTGGGCTTGTCTAGGAAGTTGTAATACAAATAGAGATAGTGTAGAGGTTGCTCGGGCTTAAGCAAAGCATTGTAATCTTCTCATATTTTCTCACTAATGCAATATATAGACAATAGGGGTTTTTAGTTGTGGCTTTCCCCGGAAAATTATTGTGTAATGTGTTGATTGAATTATTTCTCTTGTATGCTTCGTGATTTCACGATCGTTTAATTGTTTCCGCTAATGAGTAGAGTAGATTCAAGTCTATTGTTTTAGTAAATTACAATTAGCAGTTTGAATATACAAGGAATTTCTACATGACGTACTGTGATGCGACTGTAGCTGCATTTTTGGCAAGGGATTTCATGTTCTATGTTGATCATGGAGTAGGGTTGGAATTTGATGGGAAAAATGCCCGTCATAGGCCATTTTGGCCAATAAATGTGTTTGAAAATAGTACATTACCGTCTGTTCAAACGTGTATTGAACTTTAGAAAATGTTTTTTTTTTATGGTTCATTTCTTTTCAAAAATGTGATTAATACCCTCCTACATAGCCATCATTTCATTGAGATTTTCCTAGAGCTACCCAAGTCCCACTCAGGGTCACTAAGGGTCATGCTTTGACACCCTCCACGGTCCTCTAGTCCACTGTTCTAACTTTCCCATACTCCCACTCTTTAATGTAACTAAAGATATCCACCAATCTACTTTCAATTCCACCACACCCCGGTCAAGGAGTTCAAATCTTGCAGTTGCATTGGAAATTTTTTCTAATTGATTTTTTTGAATGAAAACAAAGTCGTGGAGCATCTGCTAGTAAATATTTTGATGGAAACATCAAAACATAAGGGGTCATGGGGTAATGCTAATGCTAGCAACAACATGTCTCAGCTATCTGGGAACCATATGTTTAAAGAGTACACTTAAAAATTTACATCAAGGCTCGCTACCAGTCGTCATCAACCATCAACTCTACAACTAAACCTCGCAGCCATTGATAGCAGTGGATATCGCTGAGCCGTTGAAGAAAAACAAAAACCAAAAGTCTTAATTTAGAGCTACAAGATACCACTACCACCGCCGGATAATAAGAAAGGGGAATGAAAAGAAAAAGACGAAATTGTATGAATATAAGAAGAGGACATTGTCCTAGTCTGGGCAAACCAAAATATTGCCCAAAATATTAAGAAATTACCTCTGCATGAACCTCCAAAAAGAATTTGAAAATGACCTAGCCTCTTTTAGGTTTGTCGTGGTGGCCTCCTAATAATGCAAAGCTAAAAGTAAATTCGACTTATTTATTTTCACTAAATTCCTATTTATTTTATTTAGATGTGGATTAAATATAAATGCAAGTTCAATTTAGATTTTATCTTTCTAATTTATTTTTTTATAGCATTATTACTATATTTATATTTATATCTTATTACAATATTTCAAGTTATGGCTTTATACTCAATACAGATTAGATGGTCCAATAGAGGAGATATATTTTTGTAAATTCTTATTCCTTTGGTTAATAGTGAATCTTAATTTCTTGTGATAGTTTGTCTGTTTTTTTTTTTTTTTTTTTTTCAGTTAATTCTTTTTTATTGAAAATTTTGCCATAAATATTTGGACAGAGTTTTGGGTTTGAGGTTTAGCTTCGTCCTCAATTGAGAAAAGTCATAGATAAAAGGAATTTGGTAAGATCTATGGTGAACATTTGTTTATCAAATATCTCTATATTAATTTTATTTATTTATTTGTCATTATGAATAATTATTTCATTTAGCTTCATCGTTGGTTTGATTTTCCCTCAGCCAACCAAATGGAAGTTTCCAATTTAATAGCACGTCAGGGAAACAAAGAGAGAACTCATTAAGATGATAATAACTCACTTTCGTGCTATTGAAGTTGCACAGTACAAATATAATGGCACCATAATGGAGCACAGAGAGAGCTCACTCAATCATTAATAACTTGCTTTTCAAGAAAGTACTAAGTTTTTCATTTTGTAATTGATTTCTTGTTTTTGTTTTTCTCTTTCAAAAAAATTAATTTTATTTTTCTATTTCAAACTTATTATTTACAAGATAATTATAAATGGAAAATCAATTACAAAGATAGTTCATTTGATCATTAAATGACTATCTTCAGGTATCATAAAAGGTTTTACTACTATTTTTATTTTGTTTTATTCTAAATAAAGATAGGTATGTTTTCAATTCTATTTCTAATTTATTATTTTTGAGGTAGTAGGATCTTATTTACGTTAGATTCTTAGTGTTCTTCTTCATCAAACAGTAACAGATGCATGAATATAAATAAACAAGAGACACCGAATGTAGGCTATGATCTAGGGCCGAACTTATCACTCTTTGAGAGGAAAACCCGCACAAATTCTTCTTCCAGAGATTCCAATTGACGAATACCAAGACCAAGACCCTTAACCTATTAGCCACTCCAATACCAAGCCACAAGTCCTCTTGACTGTCTTCTCCTCTCTTGACTCATTTTCCTCTTTGATCTTCTGAGCATTGACATCACTTAGATCTCATCTAGATTTCTTATTGTGGAACCTTCTTATTGTCATCACCAATGAATTGAAGATGTCCTAGTTTTCTCTACTTTCACTATCCAAGTTTCATCTCCTGTATTGAACCGAGGCACCTAAATTGTAGTCAAGAGGGATCTGAATTCCTTTTATCAGCCTTCTTCACCGAGTAGGAGATCTGAAATAAATGGGGTCCAATTTTTCCTTACTGCCACTGATTATTAGACTTCCTCATTGTCCCTTCATTAATTTCTTGTTTCTCCTTCCAAATGAGTTTATCTCTGTTTGGATATCCGAATTGATCTCTGTAATACCCAACCAAAATTGAGAGAGATGCGAAGATCTAAACTTCCCATCACTTCCTTTTGTTCTCTAAAATCACATAAAGACCACTGAGCTTCTTCGCTACCTCTGTTCACTCAAAATCTCAAAGGGATGTCCGAAATTCACTACTTTTGTGGAATAGGGTGAGGTCCCTTTATATAGTGACTAGCCAATGTATATAAGCCGACATGATCTAGTGAAGTGATGTGTCTCCAAAATAAGTGAGTCGCCATGTGTTTTTATTTCTTCTTAAGGCCGACATGAAGAGGAGAGCTTGTGCTTGTCATTGGAGGGAATTTCAGACATTTTATAGACTCCTGCACATTTTACATATGCTCAAGAAGATCTCTTCATACATGACATTAATTCTTTGACCTTAATAACAAATCCTAAGGCTCTCAATGGGAGTCACCTAAAATAAAATCACTTTCTCATGAAACCCATGAAGCAAGGATTATAAAAATAAATTTATTTCCTTTATTACAAAAGTCACAATTACATGTCATTATAGACTGAACCTAGTTACACTTTTCAACACTCCCTCTTAATTAGGGAGGTATTCATAATGGTACTTTGTCGTTCTCAATCTAGAGAATTTCTCGTAAGAAGAATTTGGATTTGTAACTCATTTGTATAACATCATATCAATCAGCATTGTTATATAGCAAGGCCTTTACTAACAACTCTATCTCTCCACAAGATCATAGCACAATGCTGGCAAGAACAATGATTTATAGACATACTCATCATTGTCTCTCTAGGAACATACCCCGCCGGGGTTCACTCAGGATATGCTCCATAAGGACTATTATTTTCTTGGACTCCCTAGCCCCACAAAGAATATTGGTCCTCCACAAATACTCTTATTGTTCAATGCTCTATCTCATCCTCAAAGAGAAACGTATGCCAAATGATTACAGAATCCTCCATTCTGTCTTCCCAGGTGAAGAACAAAATGACATGTCTATCTCTCCTTTTCAAACTAGGAAGACACATTCCATTAAAGGAATGTAATCATTCCTATCACAAAGGAATGTACCCAAGCTCCCTGCTTAGGAATTTTCCAAGTTTCTTCCAAGTAAGAAACTTCTTTTAAGGCTCCCTCTTAACCAAGGACCTATCACAACTCCTCATGTGGAGATCCTAAAACAACTAGCTGCTTGAAGAGATCCTTCCTTCGATGTCATGAATTTCTTCTTCGTCAAGGAGTCTTAATCTTTGGAAACTTCTACATAGGGCACAAATCATCCATAACTTTTATCCATGATTTAGTCATGTTCTTAACTCATCAGAAAGTGATCCATCAGATTTTCCATTTGGCTTTGCTTCATGTCACTCTGATTTCATGCCATATTTTTTGGAAGGAAATTACATCCTTCTATATGGTGTGCTTGGAATTCATTCACAAATCTTCCCTTTGATAGTCCTACATAAGCCCAACCAGATGTTAATTCAAAAGTAATCAATGAACACTTCAAATCAAAATCACCTTTGTGATGATATTTTACCATGACATCTTCCTGTAAGTATCAACATCTTGCATGCAGATTGACACATCTCCCACATATATCCAATGTTAAGGGTCTTTATCTTTTTCTGACTTCCATCAGAGTCTTCACATCTTTCCAGGATATATTCTAGTCACATCTTCTTGGACTTCGGATGTGGAATGCCTTCTACCATCATTGCATATTATCATGGTCTCTTCCTATCTCTTCACACACTTAATTCTCATGAGTTTCCAATAAGAGATCCTCAATCATAGTCAACCACCTCATACTTCATATGAGGACATATTATTTTGATTTCATCTAGTGTGACTCATGCCTTCCGACATTATTTCATAGGAGGAGATTCCTTTCCTTTGATTATGATTCAAAATAGAAGTAGTGATCCTTGTTACTGCAACCATACGACATGAGTTTATAATATTAAATACATGCATACATACCTTATTTACTTGAGATCATCTAAGTTTCTTTCAGCATCTTCCTTGATTAAAAATATCTTCAACCCCTTGATCTACTTCATCTCTCATGTCATCATGCCATCATCCCATGAACTCCACAAATTGGAGTTTCTAATGAAACACGTGCTTTGTCTCTAGATCGGTGAATCCTCAAATGAGGATTCCATATCGCATATCCTTATTTAGAATATCTTTCCCTTTTAAATAGATGTATGATGCGACTTGTCCCGGGTGACTTCTTCCTTTGATCTTTCAATGAGGTCACCAAGAGTTATATTCTTCAAAGTTGACTATCAGACATCCTTCATGTTTCCTATGGTGATGTCACAAGCTCTTATTTCTAATGCTTCCATGATGCCATGATGCATCTTATTATTTATTATAGCCATATCCTATAAGCTTTAGGAACTATGAAAAAACTTTTGTGAGGGAGACTATCTCAGTTGAGATCTCTTACTTCCTCTTTTCTTGGACTTCCTTTCTTCAACTTCCTCCACTTCTTCAGTGATATGGGCTTATTTTCTTTCTTTTGATATTGTCCCTTTAGGTAATATTTCTTGTAAAGTCCATAGTATTTACTTCCATATAATTGAATCTCAGCTATGCTCTTCTTTCTTTTCTGAGGACCAGAATTTTCCAAACTTCCTTTCCTTCCAGCAAAAGTTTGAGTCCTTTAACCTTCAACAATTTTTCCCTCGACTTGTCCTCTTCTATCTTGCACAACAACCACAAGTTGTCGAATTAGGTAACTTTCTTATCCTCGTGGACATCTATTACCTTGATCATCAGTTAGTGCATTTTAGATCAATGGTGATTATCTTCTTATCATCTCTCCCAAATCTCATAGATGAGATTTTATGAAGATATCCCTTCATCCTTTGATACCTTTAATTTTTGTGTAGATCACATATAAGTCATGTGACCTCTTTTACTGCATATTCAAAGAATATTCTTATGATTTTATCATATACATCCCTTTGATGTCTTCAATATTGTTGTATGAGGGGACCTTTCATAAGAATCCGTTTCCATAAATTCAGAGGAGACCTTTTCATTGATATATTCAATGAATTCACTTTCTTTGAGGACTATATCTATCCTCCTTTTCTATGTAAGGAATTTCGATGACCCATCCAACTTATAGATCTCCTTGCAAACATGAATTCATTTTACCAAATTGATTAAAGAATGAAATATAATTAATTAACAAGTGAAGATGAAATCTTCTAACTTGATCACTTTGATGATGGTTGAAGAAGATGTATTTGTTGCTTCCTTGGATGATCTTCTTCAAGGGAAAGGAGAGGAACCTTGCTTGAATGAGAGGGAACTTGCCTCATAGCTTTGAAGATGATGATAATGCTTTCTTGCTTTCAAGATACTTCAAGATTAGAATTGCTACTAGGGTTTTGACTTTTTCCAAGATGATGTGATCGTCAAATTTAAAGTACTTCGAGCTACCTTTCTTTGTAGATAACTTAATGAGGGTCTTTATGGTCTTTTGATGATGACTATAGAAACAAAAGATCTTGTTGTTGTAGATTGCTTCTTCGATCTAGGGTTTGATACTTAAATATAGATCTTGATCTTTTGCATAACCTTTTCTTTGATTCCTTTCTTGAAACTCGATCCTTGAATGTCTCTTTGATTAGATTCCCTTCCTTCGACTTTAGAACCTTAGCTCTGATACCATGTTGAGAAATCTAGGGCATTAGTATTATTTGATTTCTCTTCTATTAGTGACTTCTTATGAATTATTTTTACTTGATTAGATTAGGATCTTCTTTACATTATATTTTTAGTGTTCTTACTCATCAAACAGTAACCAATGCATGAATATAAATAGACAAGAGACACAACATGTAGGCTATGAGCCAGGGCCAAAACCTCTCACTCTTTGAGAGGAAAACCCACACAAATTCTTCTTCTGGAGATTCCAATTGATGAATACCAAGACCAAGACCCTTGAGCTATTAGCCACTCCAAGACCAAGCCACAAGTCCTCTTTACTATCTTCTCTTCTCTTGAATAATTTTCCTCTTTGATCTTCTAAGCATTGACATCACTGAGATCTCATCTAGATCTCTTATCATGGTATCTTCTTACTATCATCATCAACAAACTAAGGATGTCCTAGTTGTCTCTACTTTCTCTATGCGAGTTGCAGCTCTTGTACTGAACCCAGGCACCTGAACTGTATTCAAGAGGGATCTGAATTCCCTTTATTATATAATTGTAGCCTTCTTCACTAAGTAGGAGATATGAAATAGAGGGGATCTGATTTTTCATTGCTGCCACTGATTATTAGGCTTGTTTGTTGTACCTTAATTAATTTCTTGTTGCTCCTTCCAACTGATTTTGTCTCCGTTTGGAGATCCGAATTGATCTCTGTAATACCCAACCGAAATTAAAAGAGATGTGAAGATTTGAACTTCCCTTCACTGCCTTTTGTTCTCCAAAATCACAGAAAGACCACCAAGCTTCTTTGTTGCCTCTATTCACCCAAAATATCAAAGGGTTGTCCGAAATTCACTACTTCTATGGAACAGGTTGAGGTCCCTTTATATAGTGGTTAACCTGTGTATATAAGCCGACATGATCTTGTGAAGTGATATATCTCCAAAATAAGTGAACGGACATGTGTTTTTGTTTCTTCTTAAGGCCGACATGAAGAGGAAAGATTGTACTTGTCCTTGGATGGATTTTTAGACATTTTATAAACTCATACACATTTTACATATGCTCAAGAAGAGATCTTCATACATGACATTAATTCTTTGACCTTAATGACAAATCTTAAGGCTCGCAATGGAAGCCACCTAAAATAAAATCACTTTCTCATGAAACCCATGAAGCAAGGCTTACAAAATAATTTTATTTCCTTCATTACAAAAGTCACAATTACATGTCATTATGAAGACTAAACCTAGTTACACTTTACAACAAACCTATCCTTGTTTTTAAACTATATTTTTTAATAAGATCGATGAAAAAATATTTTCTTGCAATTGTCATTGAATTGATAGATATGTTGAAATAGTTTGTCGTGTACTTGAACCTGTTACATATGAAACATATGTAAAACAATACATGGAAGTTGTATAGAAAATTGACAATAACTTTGTAGCAATGAAACATTCAAATAAATTAAATCTTATTGTTGCCTTGTCCTATTCTGCATTGTTGTCTTTAATTTCCAGTACAAATTGCATCACTATTTGTGTTGATGAAATTGCAATAGCACTCATTATGACAATTTGAAACAAATCTTGACTATGGAACAAATTTATAATCAACATATTTGGAAAGAATCGGTACCTGCAGAAACATGGCAATTTTTTTCTACAATGCTAAATCTATTTAGACAAATAACTTTTTCATAATCACCATTATCATATTTATGCTTCGGAATAATTTCAAAATCTCTAATAGAAACACTAGCATTTGCAATAGGTTTTGCCTCATGTTGTTTGATAAATTGTGGTTGCACAAGCAATGTTATTGTCATTTCATCTTTCTTGTCTGTTAAATCTGCACATAGTATTTCTTTCGTCTTATTTTCTTTGTCTAAAAAATTTCAATATGTAACTAAGACAACGCCATGAAACATTCTCCCTGTTATGTTGTTATTGATACCTTCGATCAATAATTGCATATATTTGAACTATTTTAGCCTAGTCATGAGCATTGAATTGAAATTAATTCAAAAAAAACAAAAAGAAATATGATATACAATTAACTAAACCTAGACAAAACTATCTATTTTCTTTTGTTTCTTCCTTGTTTTATGTTCCTTTCGTTTTGTCTCCAACAATCGTAAGAGTGCTTATTGCTATCTTTACTCCCTCATCCATGTCTACTATCACATCATTCAAATCCGATATTTTTTGCGTGTTCTAATATCAGGTTCATAGTTACCAGATATAATCTAATTTCTATTCATATAGGTAAATTTCTAAATATATTTTAGTTTCAACAGATACAAATGTTTTATAGAAATATTCAAAATACTTTTTTCCTTGTAATTTTTGTCCCGTATCCTAATATCTAAATGTTATATGTTTCCTGAAAATTGAAAAAGCCTTGTTTTTAGTTATATTGCATAAATAATATAGTAAAAAAAGGCACATAGTTTTATAATGTAAAAATAATCAAATGAAAATAAATAGAACAAAAACACACCTCTTAGAAAAGTTATCATTGTCTTTAACGGCATATATTCTTCATGTGTTCATCTTCTCTGCTCCAATGATATGAATTATACCAAATATATAGAAACAAGAAAAATAAGAGGTTCTAATTTCATAGCATGAAAGCAATCTAGACATAACAACTACACAATAGTAACATATCTTTTATAAATTTGTTTAGCACTCTCACATTATCCATTTTCTAAACTTTGCACTTCATTGCTATAGTTTGTAACGTATATTGTATAAATTCTCTAAGTACTCGCATATAGAATAAAGAAGGCACTATTTAACTCGAAAAAAAATTAAAAAATAAAATTAAAATATATAAATAAATAAATAAAATAAATAAAAAAAATAAATAAAAAATACTACATGTTTTGCACCTTTGTTCGAAATGAGCTTGCAAAGAAAATCCCTCACACCATGCAACTAGTAAAAAAACCATCATACAACCCAGATAATAAATATATTTGTAACCATCTCCCCTAAAAAGTAATCAAAAATGTATTTGTAAAGTGTATGTTAAAAAAAATGCATGATAAACACTTGGCAAATGCTCCTATAGACAACAAACTAAAATTACTTTGGCGAAGGAACTTGAGGCAAAAGTGGTTGGGCTCAACTCCACTTTGGCGAAGGACCTCAAGGCATCCTTGCAGGCTTCTCTGGTTATGGGTACTTTTGATCTTTCTCCCTCATTTTCCTCATTTCTTTCATGTTTTTTAAATATGGGAATGGCTCCCAAACCTCCTTGTAATGTCTCGAATGAGTGCTTTGATGGTCAGGACTTGTCTCACCTAAATCTGGCCCTGGGTATTTTCCCTGTATCTTTCACTGAGAGGATTTATCCTCTTGCCATTGTTACTTACATCGATGGGGATTCCTCAAAATCTAACTCTTATGAATCCAGATATCCTATCTAATCATAGTTGTCCTCATCCACCGAGCCTTGTTTCTTTAAGGGTTTAGGCCATAATTCACCATTGTTGTCTACACAAAAAGGCAGGGATCAAAAGCCTTATCTCTCTAAAGCACGAAATAAGGCTACTATGGAATAAGCCTCTAGTAAAAAACACACTATTTTTGGGGTCCTTAGAGCACTGTGACCCTCACAAGAGGTTCCCCCATTATCTTTCTCTCCCTTAATTATAGGGGTCTGGCCAACATGTCCAAGAAACAAGTTCTTTGTAGACTAGTAGTTTTTAATCAAGTCTCGGTGCTTCTCCTTCAAGAGATCATAGGGAAGGGGGTCTTTATTCTGCCATGTTTTAAAAATTGTTTCTAGGATGGGGGTTCTCCTGTCTGGATGCTAATGGTCGTGCAGGTGGGTTGGCTATCGGTTGGAATCCATAGTTTGTCAATATTACCAATTCATGGGGTATGGGATTTTCATTAGAGAACTCATTTAAATCAATTAATCTAGACATGGATCTCATGGTACTCAACGTATATGGCCCTTATCAGGACAATATTATATTTTGGGATGTTCTTTCCATCACATCTTTCTTATCAGGCAACAATCTAATTCTAGGTAGTGACCTTAACTTATCCATGGGGCATGCAAAAATATGGGGGGCGAGAGCACACATTGATCAAAATTCAACATATTTCTCTCATTATCTAAGAGTTCATCAGTTAGTGGATATCGATCCTACAAAAATTAAGCCCACCTAGAGAAACAATAGGATAGGTCTAGATAGGGTTGTTAAGTGTCTAGATAGATTTATCCTTGTTGAGTAGATGGTGGATGACATCCCCCTTATTCATCAATGGATTGGGGAGGGGAGGGGGATTAGACCATTCTCCTATATTCCTGGATCTTAAAGCTCAAGGTAGGAAACCCCCAATCCCTTTCAAGCTCAATTCTATATGGCTAAATGATGATTCCTATTTGGACTTAATCAGATTTTCTTGGAAGTACTTTGATCAAAGAGATGGTATATATGTGGTATCTTAGATTATGGCAAATTTAATATTTGTAAAAAAAGATTCAATTACTTGGTTGGTGGAAAAAGGAATTTCGGATACTCAAGAGTTAAGCACCATTGAAGGGGAACTCAATACTATTTTAGAGCAAGCGATAAAAGCTTTTGAAACTAAGGATGCCAAGGCCTACTTAGTAAGGCTGAAAGGTTGTAAAAAGATTTTGTTAAATGCTAAAGAAGCTACCTAGCGCCTCAAGGGTTTTTCTATCTGGCTAGAGGTTGGTGATGAAAATTCCAAGTTTTTTAAAAAAATTACAAAGGGAAGGAAAATGAGTAATACTATATGGTAATTAAAGGATTAGGATGGTAACAAAGTCACCTCCTTTGAAGATATGGAAAATCTAGGATGCTATCAATTTTGGGGGCTATTCAAGGTCCCTCATGTGCCCCTATCACTGAGGTGGTTCAGTCTACATTGTTGTTTCCAAGATTTTCATATGAAGCAGAAAATTATCATCTGATGGTTGTGGTTATCAATGAGGAACTTATGGTGATTTTATCTAGCTTTCAAAACAAAAAGAATCCAAGATCAAACAGATGGTCAGTTGAATTCTTCATTGGTATTTTTAATATCATTGGTGTCGACCTTCTCAAAGTAGTTGAGGAGTCACGAGCTACTTGTAGGAGTCACATGCCTTTCAATACTCAACCTCCATTGAACTTATACCAAATAAAAACTCTCCTACTACCCTTGATGACTACAAACCCATTTCCCTGTGCAATTGCATTTATAAGATCATTACAAAGGTCATTTCCCACAAATTAAAGCTTATTCTATCCAACACAATCTACGGGGAGCAATTTTCTTTTCTCCAAGGGAGATAGATAAATGATACCATATGTGTGGCTCAGGAGGGGCTTCATATTCTTAAACAATGTGGATTGAAAGGGGAATTTTTGAGAATTTATTTATCAAAGGCAATTGATAGGGAAAATTGGCTATACGTTTGGTTACTCCTCACTCATTTGGGTTTCGACCTAGCCTTCATCAACTAGAACATGACTTGTATATCATAAAATACTTTCTTGGTGCTTATCAATGGGTCAGCCTCCCCATTCTTCTTGGCTTAGCGTGGCCTCTATTAGGGGTGTCTATTGTCCCTTCTTCTCTTTCTATTGATTGTTGAAGGTCTCAATCGATCACTGGTTGAATATAAAAGAAGGGGTATTTTTTTGTATCTATATGGCTCCAAACCTCAACATGACTCACTTATTGTTTGTGGATAACATTATTATTTTCTATTATGGTTACCATAGACACATCTATGTAATAAAAGAATCCCTCTCTCTATTTGAAGTGGGTACATGCATGATTATAAACCATTTGAATTTTACTCTTACCTCTTTCAACCTAAATGAGGATGAGCTTGTTTTGATACAAAATCTATTCCCTTTTGAGCTACCTATTGTGGATGAAGGCCTTAAGTACCTTGGGTTCGGACTCAAACCATATTCATATTTGAAGGTTGACTAATATTAGCTACTTGTAAAGCTACATAAGAGTTTAAATGTATGGTGCCTTGAGTGGTTATCAAGAGTGGAAAAATTCGTTTTAATCAAATCATTCCTTGATGCCATACAAGTTTATTGGATGGCATTATATTGGATTCGTAGGTGCATTTTAAAAAATATGAAAAGAATGCTACAAATTACTTTGGGTTGGGTCTATGAACAAATATGATTTTCCTTGGGCTAAATGGCTTTGCATTTCCCTCCCAAAGGAGTGGTGTGTCTAGGGGTTGAGGCATGTTCCCTTCTTTTCAAGTACATTAACAACAAACATGTGTTGGAGACTTATTTCATCTTCAGGCCTATTGTCGACAGTTGTCTATAGGAAATATGTCCATACACTTTCCATTGAGGATTGGATTAGATCCCCAAATAAAATTTCTCGCAATAGTTGTATCATATGGGAAGTTGTTATCTCTTCTTTCCCTATCATTGAGAATGGATTGGTGTGGAATATTGAAAATGCTCAAAGTTTTAGATTAGTAGTGATCCATAATATGGTTGCAATGGTCTTTATAGATTACCGAAGGAGTTTTTTCAATATTTACATGAGAGGGGCATATATAAGCTAGCTCAAATTGTTGGGCAAGGTGTTAATCTGTTGTGCCCCCAAAGGTGGTTGTTGGGCCATCCTATTTTCTTCTAGCTATTTTCAAAGAATACCGGACTATTTACATAAGGACATTAGCTGAGAGCCATATCTACCTAATTGAGACAAAGGATGAATTAGTTTGGCGACATTCAATGGATGATAATTACACTCCAAAAAATGGATATGCATACCTTATTACAGGTCATACTACTAGGAACCAAGTTGGCTGGTGAGAAGCTCTTTGGTGATTAAAATGCTTGGCTAAATCTAGGCTTTGTATGTGGTGTATATTAGACAACAAGCTTCCCACATGGGACTTCCTACAAAAGTGAAAAAAGTTGATCTGATTTGGTGTTATCTTTGCAAATCACATGTGGAGTTTTTCCTTCACATATTTCTCTCTTGTTCTTACACAAACAATTTGGTTGATTTTTACTGCAAAATTGGGGCTAAAATGTTGATGGTTTGGAAATTCAATCGCAAAAACATGGGAGCAATGGCTCTATAATCAAGATGTGAAGGATTTAAAAGTTCCTCCTTTATTAGTTTGCAGGGGTATTTGGTTGGCTAGGAATATATCCATCTTCAACCACAAGTGCACTCCTCCCCTAATCATTACTGGAAAGGCTTTGGCAATCATTGATGTTCTCCCCAAGCCAAAGACTTCACATCAGTGTAGAGATATTAGAGGGGTTTCCATTAATAAATTTGTGCCGTGGGCATTTTTTACGAAGCCACTAAGGAATTCCCTGTGCATGTGGAGGCAAGGCTCTTCTTCATTATAGTGAGTCTCATCATTGTCAACTAAAAATGGGTCTTCGTGCATGTACTAACAACTATGCAGAGTTGATGGCTCCAAAGTTGCTTCTTATATATGCCCTAGAGCACGAGGTCTTTGTTGTTCATGTCTACTGGGACTCTTTGTTGGTGATAAAATGGGTCAAAGGCTTCCATCATTATCACAACCTATGTCTTTTTTTTTTCTTTCACAAAGTCGGTTGCTAGATGTATTCAAAAAAGAAGGGGGAGACTAAGCTCCGATTTTACAAAGGATGAGCTTACAGGATTAGCTTGTGGCTGTGTTACATTATGACGGTTCACAAAAATGCTTTTACTGTTCGATTGAAAGGTCCTAATACAAGTATAAATTCTGATAAATTGGGACAGAAGCAGGTTGACTTTGCAATACATCTAGTCGATACTTATATGGTTGATCTGTCGGGCATTGGAGGCCTCCGGATGGCTGTCTACTGCTGCAACTCTTGCACTGGAGGAGCTGGTGCTTGGACCGTTTGAGCTGTTGATCTTGTCCAACATGAACTTGAGGATCTCAACTGACTCTTGGATGTGTGCACAGGTATTTGAGAGAGCGCTGAATTGCTCCTGCAGAGAGGAAATGCGGTGCAGAAAAAGATTGAGGTCAGCCTCATATTTTGCTATGAGAATCCTTGTGGCAGCATCGATTTTCTCATCTAGCAGGCGTTGATGAGTTATGACTTGTTCAATCTCAGCTTGAAGGTCCCTGCAATGCAAGTAATCCTTGCTTCGATCCATAAGGAGAACTTCAGCGCTGACTTGAGGCAACTTTGGAGAAGAGCACGCACTTACTGCAACTATAAGTCTGAATACAGTTCTGAGAGAGATATCTATCTGAGAACCGGGCGCTAAAGCTGAACTGGATAAACCACAACAGAGCAATACAAGGGAACAGAGGAACAGAGAAGCGGGAGTGACTGAATCGAAGAGGAGGATTCGGTCTAGGGGGGACCTGGAGTTAGAGGCGAGGCTCGACCTACTGAAGATCACTACGGAGAAAGTAAAGGAAAATGAACAAAGGGGAGAAGGGCCGTGGAGATGAGGAGGAAGCTTGCTGGAATATATAGCGGGAAGATAGGGGCAAGAAGAGGACCAGATCACAAGGAGGAAGCAAGGGCGATCACGGTTTTTACTATCCAAGATTCGATTTGCTGTGTCAAAATCTCCAGAGATGTGATACGACTGTAAAGTCAGGGATTTGCTGCAGTGAATATCAGACATCTTTTGGATTTGGTCAGAGTCCTTATTACCAGAGGCGCAGTTCAATGGAGGGGATCGATTTGGAGCGATCATGAATATCAGGGAATGAATTGATGCAGGTTCGCGTGGTTGCATAGGATACTTCCTCTTTCCCGTGAGCAGGCTTGACTGGCTCTTTTGTCTGCATCTTGGTTGTTGGAGCGGAGGACATGAAAGAATTGGTACTCCAAATCCTGAGATAGCAGACTTTTACATTGATTGATGATTTAATGTAAAAAGAGATTGGATGCTTGTCGATTGCTATTCATTAAGCTTATTGTGATGGAAAAGTCACCAAATATGAGGGCTTTTTTAATCCCTTGGACCTGAAGTTGAAGGATGCCTTGGTAGAGGCCCAGAGCTTCAGCTCTGTTGTTGGTTAAATTTCCCAAACCCCATTCATAAGAGGACACTAGTACGCCTGAAGGGTTGAGAATGATGCCCCCTGCTCCCGTTACTCCCGGATTAGATTTAGATGCTCCATCAAAGAATAAAGAATGAGAATTCTTTGATTGGAGCCATTTACTAAATTCTTCCTTTGTTAGGCGGATTTTCCAATCAATATTGTTGGCTTTGCCTCTAAACTTGCTAATTTTTACTGTTGAAGTATTACTGGTCTTGTCAATAAGGTGCCGAATGAAACTTCTTTCCTTTGCCCATAGATTGGTGGAGTCGATTTTTTTTGTTGTCTTGGATGTTATGGTTTCAGAAGCCAGACTTATTGCTTTGATGAGAATGTGCCTGGTTGTAGTTATTTTATCTTGGAATATCATGTTGTTCCGAGCAATCCATATACGCCACAGAAGAGAAAAAGGGATGGTGTTCCAAAATCTTTTAGATGGATTTTGCTTCACTGATTGCCATGGATAGTTTCTCCTCCAGATATTTAGAGCTTCGTCAATGGAGTGCTGAGAATTCCAAATGGGGGGTGCAGAAGGAATGATGTTGTTCCAGCATGAGGCTGCAAAGGGACAGGAAATGAATAAGTGATGTATGGATTCCTCTGCAACTTTACAGTTGGGACATCTAGAGGGTCCAACGATGCCTCTTTTCTTGAGATTCTCTGCAGTTAGTAGTTTCCCATGCAGGAGAGTCCACATGAAAAATTTGACTTTTGGAATTGCTTCAGCTCTCTTTAAAATCTTCCAGTGTGTCCAAACAGTCGTTGGGTATTCCTTGCTACTTAGATAGTTGTAACCTGCTTTGATTGAATAATTGGTTCCTGTAGGATCCCATCGGAACTCATCCTTTTCATCTTTGATGGTGGGCGCAATACTGTGCAGGTGGTTGCAAAAAGAATCGAAGCTGCCTTTAAGATGGTGGGGGATGGGTGGAAATTCCCATCGCATCCAAACATTGGTTGATACATTCCATTGAGAGATTTGGCTCAGATTAGATATACCTTTTCTTTGTAAATAATGAATTATAGGATCCATACCTGGGAGACTGTTTAAGGGTGGGTTCCCCATGATTTTATCTGAACCAAAGTTCACCATTTCACCTCCTTTTGGCACTTTGGAGACATTTTGCGCCATGAATGCAATGGCTTTTTTGCAAAACTTCCATATCTTTGTATAACTTTTGCTGGGGATCTCGGAAGTGAGAAGATGCTGCCTTGACTGATTGAGATATTTTGCCTCTAGGACTTTTTTCCACCAGGCTGTTTGATTGTCCAGAAGTCTCCAAATCAACTTTCCACCAAATGCTAAATTCATGAGAGATGGGGATCTTATGCCAAGACCTCCATTCTCTGGGCTTTGAATGACTTGTTTCCATTTTACTAGGTTGTATTTTTTCTTTTCATTCTTGCCCCCTTGCCAGAGAAAAAATATGAGAATGTTATCCATTTTTCGATGGTATGAAGCTGGAGCTTGTGCGAGGGAGAATTGATAGAGGGGAAGGGAGGAGAGGCCTGATTTTAGAAGCACCTGTCGCCTAGCTGGATTGAGCCATAGAGTTCCCCATTTCTGAACTTTCCTTTTCATTTTGTCTAATGTTAAATCCCAAACACCTGTCTTTGCATTCCCTATGCTTACCAGCATTCCCAAGTAACTGAAGCAGTCCCAATTTAACTTGCAGGGGACACCAAAAATGTTGGCTATGCTGTGAATCGTTTGAGGTGAAGCATTCCATCCATAAATGCAGCTTTTGAGGTGATTTATTTGACCTCCTGAATATCTCATAAATTTGTCTAGCAGGGATTTGAATCTTCTTGCTATAATGGTGGTCGCCCCCCCTAGCAATAGGGTGTCATCAGCGAATTGAGAGTGATTTATGTTTTTAATGCCATCTTCAAACTTAATGCCCGTGATGAGACCTGACTGCCTCTTCTGGTCAAGCGCACAGCTGAATGATTCTGCCATGAGGATGAAGAGATATGGGGATAAGGGACAGCCTTGTCTTAATCCTCTTGAGGATTGAAAGGAAGGTCTAGGTCTTCCGTTGATGAGGGGAGCGATCCATGGGCCAGATATACAGGCTCTTATGACATTAATAAGGAGAGGTGAGAAGCCCATCCTCTGAAGCACTGCAAATAAGAATGAATGCCTTACCTTGTCAAAGCCATTGGCCAAGTCTAGTTTCAAAATAAATCCTTTTTCATTCCTTGCATGACTTGAATGGATGACTTCTTGAACCAAAAGAATAGAATTTGAACTTTGTCTATTAGCCATAAAGCCTCCTTGGTTTTCAGAGATTAGCATCGGAAGGAGAGGTTTGAGCCGAGAGGCTATGATTTTAGTGAAGATTTTGTATGAAGAATTGCATAATGATATAGGCCTGAAGTGAGAGAAATTGGAAGGGCGGTTCTCCTTAGGAATGAGGGCCAGATGGGTAGAATTTGTATATCCACCTATTTTGCCTTTTCTCTGGATCCACTTGAAGTATTTGATGAGATCCTTCTTTATCAGCTCCCAGTAATCTCTGTAAAAACAAATTGGGAATCCATCCGGTCCAGGTGCCTTGTTGGGATGGAGACTCTAGATTGCTTCCACTATTTCTTCCTCTTTTATTTCTGCTATCAGGCTTTTGTTCAAATCAGCTGTGATTTTAGTAGGAAAATGTTGTAGCAGATCATCATAAAGTTCTTCCTCCTTTGTTTCAGTTAAGAGTTCCTTAAAATGGTCTGTGGCAGCTCCTTTGATATCTGCTTGTTCAACATGTTGAGTCCCTGCGCTATCTACAATGGCAGTTATGGTATTTCTGATTTGTCTTGCAGTGGCTTGTTTGTGAAAGAAGGAGGTATTCTTGTCCCCGCTTTCCAGCCACATTTGCCTTGATTTGATGCGCCACTTTTCTTCCTCCTCTCTTTTAATTCTGCTCAGTTGATTGTAAAGCTCTTTTTCTTGAACCTTTTCATTTTGGCAATATTCCCTTTGTTCTATTGCGCATTGAAGTTCTGCAATTTTGGACTTAAGCTCACGTTTTTCCTTTTCAAGCTCATTGTAGTGCGATTTGGCCCAATTTCTGAGCGCTTTTTGCACATTCCTTAATTTATTATCCCATATGAAACCTGGGGATCCTTCAATATGTTGTCCCCAGGTGTGCTGGATGATGTTTTAGGCTATTTGATAATCACTCCAAATGTGATTATATTTGAATGGAAGCAGACCGAGGGGGCAGTGTATATCCAGTGCTAGAGTGATTGGGTAGTGATCAGAAGCAGCAAAGGGCAAGATGGAGGAATTGACAATTGAAAAGGTTGATAGGAGGGAGATGTTGACCAAGAACCGGTCCAACCTCTCCATGATATTGTTGCTGCCCAGCCTACGATTGCTCCATGTGTACTTGCGATTTTTTGGAGTTATATCTATCAAGTCACCAGTGTGCATTATATTTTCCATTTGGTTTCTGAAAGGATCTGGCATAAAGCTTCCCCCACGCTTTTCGTTGGCATGCAGGATTAAGTTGAAGTCACCTCCTAATATGATGTTGCTGTTATCTTCTTCCATTATGTTTTTACTGAGAGCTTCCCAACATATTTCTTTATCCCTGTAGTGATCAGGGACATATACATTAAAAATGACAATCTGCTGTTTGCTAATGTTATTTCTCAGAACTGTTTTTATCCAATGTTGTTCAATTAGATCAGCATCACTATTCCATTCATTTTGATTCCAAATGGTAGTGATTCCACCAGAAGCCCCTCTAGCTTTGCATATGCTTCCTTTATAACATTTATACTTTTCAATGATCTTGTTGATTTCTAGTTCTCTTTGCTTTGTTTCCTGTAATAAGATGATGGATGGTTTCTCTTGCGCTATAAGATCTTTTAGAGCATTGATTTTGGAGGGGTGCCCGAGTCCCCTGTTGTTCCATGAAAGAATTTTGATCATTTTAGACCTGTGGTTCGAGGAGGTGCTCTGCCTCCCTTGTCTCTGCTTGCTATTTCTTGATCTTTTGTGCCCTGAATGTAAGATTCTATTGGATTCTGCAATCCTAGGGCTATATCTTTCTTCGCGATCTCATCCCTATGTTCCTCTTCCCGGCTTCTTTTGACCATCAAAGGAAGATCCCTGGTCCTTGGAGTTACTGTGAGTGATTCTAGGAGGGAGGGGGTCTGATAAAAGGGGGGGAGGGCAGTCATAGAATGAGGGGAAGAGGGATGTTCAGGAGGATTCGAGGGAGTAGGATCATCTTCAGGAAGGGAGAGAACATGGAAAGGATTGGAGGATGGGGGAGATTGAAGGGATTTTTCCAATCCAGGGAATTGAGGTCAATGAGGAGGGGAAGGAGGAGGAGATGGGGATTGGGCGGAAGGGTTAAGAGAGGAAGGTCCAGGTTCATTGGGAAAAATGGGGCTAGGTGCTGGTTTTTTCCTTTTTACCACTTCCCATTGTTGTTCTTGAGTATTTCTATCAACATTATTGAGCTTAGTACAACGATTAGCAAAATGACCATACTCGTGACATACCTTACACTTGAAGGGGATCTGTTCGTAATCAAGCTGTTGTATGTGCGACCATTCATCAACTTTGAGCTTGATGGCTTCTGGAAGTCCTTTGCCCGGGTCAACCTCGACACAGATACGGGCACATGCCTGCATGTTGTCTCTTGGCTCGCTCCTGTCAATATATTTGCCGACTGCATTTCCGATGGCACGCACTGATTCATCTCCCCAGCAGTGTAATGGGAGATGGGGGAGGCGAACCCAGACAGGAACCGCATTAGGAATATCAAGCTCTAGAACGAATTCTGGCATCCATTTTTTTAAGTACAGACCTCTGGAGTCCATGAAATAAGGCCCATTGCGAAATATCAGGTCCTTGTCGTTCTTTGTCTCGAAGTGGAAGGTGAAGTATCCCTTCCCGCAGAATCTAATAGCAATTTTCCCTTGAATTTTGTCTGCCCAGTTTCTTTCCACCCACCTCTGAACAGTTTTTGGTGAGGGCCAAAGGCCTGTGAATTGCCCTATCAGTCCCTTTTCTGCCAAAGCAAGTGCAGCCATTCTGGGCAAGGTAGGAGGAAGGGAGACTTCTTGCAATCCCTCTATTTTTTTTACGAATTTAGAGATGGCAGGGCGAGCTCGTTGGGGCGGCAAAGAATTTATGAGAGCTGAGAAAGCTAGTTGCTGAGCGGCCTCCTCCGGTGGAGCCTCCGGAGGGGCCATCTGGAAGAGGATCGAGCGAGCGAACCAGGGTGCAGTCGATGGCGGCCACAGCAGTTATCACAACCTATGTCTTATACCTGTTGTGACTGAAGTAATTAGACTCATTTCTCTTTTTAACATTTTCTCCATCACTCATATATACATGGAATTAAATGTTGATGCAGAAGTCATATTAAAAAAAGGGAATTACAATGGAGATAGGTTCCTTGTAGATTTTGACGAAGCAAAATGACACTTTCAATGCATACTACCATCGACCTTTTATGGACACATATATGGATGCCTAAATAGATTGCTCACACAACTTTCTATTCATGAGTTTCTTTCATAAATAGCATCAGATTATATAATTGCTACTATATGCTACTTTTCATGGAATTACAACTCTGTCTTTGAACAACTTTTAATGCCTTATGAACAATAATATAAATATAAGTTACATTTCAAAATTATCAAATTTTTTTTTTTTCGCAAAAATAATTATATATAACGTATAATATAGCATATATTTTTTTGTAAAAGCTCAACCACATACAAGAAAATTCCAACTATTTTAGACTATTCTAAATACATGCATTGTCATGTCTCTACAACATGTAATTTTGTATATTATCTATATATATATATAAGAAAGTGTATCCATTGATCATGAAAACACGATTTTATTTTATACTATGAAGTGTTTACTTTATACATTACAATAAATATAAAAGATGATACTCTCCGAGGGACAAAGAATAAAGGGCATGCTTTACCCATGCATAATCCCTAATAATAATGTTGTTGTTTATATCGAGTATTTATTTTTAAATATTTATATATTTAAATTTAAATAATAAATTTAATATAAAAAATATTATATATAATAAAATAAACCAAATTAAATTAATTTTTGCCTTAGGTTGATAATAAATATTTATATATTTTTTTCTAAAAATTAAAAGAATAAATTAAACTAATAATACTTCAAACTTTTCTTTTAGGAAAGGTAACTAGAAAATAAGTGATGTTTGCTCGACGTTGATAGGAGCATCACAATAAAGGTGTTACTTGATTTATAAGCATGGGATCATTTGGAAAGAGTGATCATTTCAATAAAGATGGAAGACATAATTATTAAAATAAGAATCCGAGTTAGGTTAATGAAATAAAAGTGATACTTGCCTTATCTTGATAGCTTTGGGTACATAAGAAAGAATATGGTGAAAAAGGACGAATTAGTGAAATCAAAGTTTTATTAGAACTTTAAAAAAAGGTTGTACAAATGTATTTAAAATTATTAAAATAAAAATGGAAAAAAAGTGAATATGGAGTAATACAAATTTAATGTATAATTTTAATAAATACAATTTTAAGTATTTAATTTTATTAAAATATTAACATTATTTTTTATTAAATTAATATTGAATATAAAATTTAAAAGTTACAAAGATTTTACATATTATTATTGAATATAAAATTTATTCCTTATGGAGATTTTATATAATATTATTTTACTTTATAAATTATTTTTATTAGAATTATAATAATATAGAATTACAAAATTAATTATTTCATCTATTTTAAGTTTGATATTTAATATTATTATATTTTACATGATGTCCAAATTCGATATTGCAAAATTTTTGTAATTGTATCATTATCTTTCAATTCAAATTTTTAGGTTTAAAAAGATTTCTGATTAAAAAGATTTTTCCAGAATTTTAATATTTCAATTGCAAAATTTTTGTAATGGTGTCCTTATTTTTCAATTCAAATTTTTAGGTTTAAAAAGATTTTTCTAAATTTTAATAATTCAATTTTTTTATGTTTTTGTCGTATATGTTTTTTTCATATATAGTGAATTAAATCTTTGAATAATATTAAATAGATTTAATATAAATTGCAACAATTCTTCATTAACAAGTTTTTTTATAGAGATGTTATATAAGCATAATAATAAAATAACCAATTCTTAGTATGATAATGAGTAAAATTATCAGAAAAGTCAATACTTATTTTTTTAATGAATCCTTAATACTAAATAATACAAATATCTAATTAAAAGGAAGAAAATGTACCATATCAAAAGAAAGTGAAAGAAGCATTAAACTCTTGATAGAGTGGGCTTTCTACCTTATAAGTTCCTTAATATTATGGACAACATTCCAAGATTCCAAATGTTTTTGCAAAGGATGAAGTAAATTTTTGGGTTAAATGGCTTGTAAAAGGGAAAGGTAGGGACATTGACTACTACGAGATGAAATCTTAAAAATTAGAGGGCCTACACATATAGACATTGAATTTTTGAGTCCGTGTTTAGGAAATCCCTTTCGGTATTAAACTTAAGAACTTTTTATACGAGGGATGAGTATAGGCCCTCCAATTTTTAAGATTTCATCTTGGTTAGTGTATATATAAGTGTGGAGAATTTAAGGCACATTCTTATTAATATATTTTTTACACACAGGCATGCATAAGTATAAACAAGCACACACACTTTTACAATCTATTATTCCATTATTATATACAGTTTCTAGTTTGTTATCAAATCCAATTTATTCTTAATTTAATAAGAGAGATTGTCATAATATCTCAACCATCACTAACAACTCACAAACTAATTTTTCATAATTAAACGCAACATAATCTACTCGAAACTTAGGAAGTCATTATATCTAGTACAACCACATTAAAAATATTAATGTGGTTGATATAGCAAAAAGCTTCATAAATATAACCAAAAAACTATTGCAACACAAATAATGTCTTACTAATGCACACATTTACCTTATTAACCATGTATAAAAAGGTTATGGGTCAACTTTAAATTAAGAAAAAAAAAAGAATTTTAAATGAATGTTATAAATAATAATGAGGAACTTATCATGGAGGAACGTATTAGAATTGGAATAATCTCAAATCTCTAAGAAATTGGTGGGTGTGGACCCACAAATCTAATTTTTTAAATTTATTAAAAGTAATGGACCATTTTTCTACATAAAATTTTCTTATATAAATGAATGTTATAAATAATATTCAAGAACTTATTAGAATTGCAATAATCTCAAATCCTTAGGAAATTGGTGGGCGAGGAGCCACTTGAAATGAATCTAATTTTTTAAATTTATTAAAAGTCAATGAAACCTAACAAACTCTTTAATACACTACAGTAGTTGATAAGCATTAAGACTAAGCATATACTGAGCATATTCCTTTAAGAATCAATTTAGGCCTTCAATTAAAAAAAGAAAGAAAGGATGAACATATCCTCATCCACCTTAAGCTTTCGGCAAACATAAGATGTCATTATAAACACCTCAAGAATTTATGGCAACAAAGTACTTGTCATAAACACTGACATCAAATAATAATAGAAACCTCTCACACACCTTAAGTTAAAATAAGAAAGTTTCAACAAACATAAGATGTCATTATAAACACTTCAAGAATGTATGAAAACAAATTACTCGTTATAGACACCAAAATCAAATAATGATAGAAACCTCTCACACACTGAGTCAAAACTTTAAACGGCAAGCCTCGAAGAAAAAGCATTAAGTAACAGCTTAATAGTAATTTTATTTTTTTTAATTGTATTTTTTTAACAATTTCGTAACATATAAATTAATTTTATTTATTTTTTTTATAATTCTTATATTATATAAATAATATGTGATATTTCAAAATGTTTTGTAAATTATACAACTAAAATTTAGAAAGAGAAAATCAGTCAAAATAAATAAATAAACATCATAAAAATTTCGGTCGAAGTTCAAACAAAATTAATTTAAAAAAAAGACACAAAAAAACCAGCTAATATGTTGGAAGATTAATCGTTATATACGGATAATCCATTCATGAGCATTGAAACTTTTTTCTTTAACAAACAGGGGAGCTACGAAGTAGCAAGTCTCTGTTCATGTCAATTGGGAAAGTAAAAGCCACTCTCCGGAATGCAAAATTGAAAAAAGTAAAAGCAATTAAAGAAAGTAAAAGCCACTCTCAGGAAATTGAGGACTAGGACAAGATTTATAATTCTCTGATCAAGAAGATGAGAGTAGTTGTAGTCCTCTGAATTGATCAAGAAAATGAGAGTAGTTGTAGTGCTCTTAATTCATTGAAAATTAGTTTTGTAGGTCTCATCGAGAAGGCTGGAGACTCAACCAATCATTGGTTTGGTGGAGCATGGGATGATCTCAGAAGCTATGGCTGATCTGTAAGCGTACAGATCTAGAAAGCATGTCCCAGTTGGGTACTTGACATGGAAATGTCAAAGAATGTTCTCAAGTAGATAGTAGCAAGTTTATATGCCATGGACTTCTATGTTTTGGCCCTTGATGACAGTTCCCATCATGGTATAGACATGGTTGTCAAATATATTGGAGACAAACATGAAAACTCTGCTATTTTTTTGCTTCTAACTAGACTGGAGTTTGCATTATACTTGGAACATGGCATTGGCAGAAAATGAGGTGCCAAAAGAATCAATACAATCTATTATACAAAAAATTTCCAGAGAAAACAAGCAAACAATATTAATCCCCAGTCCCCTTTGTTTCGCAATGAAACCAATTGGAAATCAATTATTTTATACTAAAATAAACCAGCCTTATAGACATCTTCCAGTGAAAATCCAAATGGAATAACTGCAAAACAAAACAAGCTAGGTTTCAATAGATTATGTACAAACAAAAATACAAGAATTTGGTCAATTTGGCCAAATTTTCAAAGAGATTTATAAGCACTAGTAGTTGAATCTTTGTATGATATTAGAACATCACCATAATGGGATTAGAGCTTAATGATCTTAGCTTAGATTAAAAATAAGAGCTATATGGAAACCTTAACCATGTTAGTATTAAGAGCTATATGCAAATCTTGACCATGTTAGTATTATCCCTTGTAACAAATTTAGTGATATCACTTCCGCATTTATTGAAGTAATTGTGTTTTCTCTTCAGTTAATCATAATGAAATAATTGACCTTTTCTTACTATTACATGTATAATCATGTTCATACCATTTTCCTATAAGGAGATCTATAAGCTTAATACGAGCTGAATATAACTACAGAGTCTATCATGGGTATAGCTTATCTGTAATTAGTCATGTAACTTCCTACGTGAATAAGGTAACTAGTACCAATTGTATCACTTAAGTAGTAGCTCTTACATATTTTCAGTTGTCATGGATCAGGACTTGGTTGATGTTACACCAGGTGGAAGGCATCTTTGGCCAATTTCTCGGGTGTAGTCTTCTAAGGAAAGAGGGAATTTGTGGCATTATGTTGTAAGGGCTCAAACTCTTTATGCTTCGTCTGATAGGAAGACATTTAGTTTTGTGCAAGTAGAAATCTATCATTCAGCGGGTGCTCCAAGGAAAGTATGTCAAATTTTATCTATCATGTTGGGTGTGATGGGTCTTATCCTTAGAACAAGGAATTTTATAGAGATATATATCCTAGGGTCCTGGATATCCTTGATAAGACGCATGATGTTTTTGTATGCTTTGAAGGGAGTTATAAAGAGATTGGAGAATAATCCCCAAAGGGTTTAGGTCTCAAAGATAAGGGTTTCTATAATAAGGGTATTTCAGTGGACAATAGTCTTGAAGGGCTTCTTCCCAATGAAGAGGCCCATGTTGAGAAGGAATTTCATTTAAATATCCTTCTCAAGGAAGACTGAATAGAAGCCCTTAAGCATATTAGAAGGTCATAGTCTCAATTAAGTAAGGTCGAAAAAAGATTTTGTTGTTGAAATAGGGATTTTGGAAGGGGGCAAAGTATTAGACAAGGACTTACCATCCTCTGTCAGGATCAAATCCCATATATCCTTGGAAAAATACCAGGCAAAGAGGGAAGGAAAACAATGAACAATAAGAGGGGTCCTTAGAGCAGGAAAGACCCAAAAAAGAGTGCCCAATTGATCATATTATACTTTAATTCTAGAGGGGTTGGTAGTGACTTATTGAATTGGAAACGTAAAGTCTATAATCAAGAACTATATAAAGTAAGGTTCATACCATGTTAAGGTTATACATTAGCAGGATACAACAATACTTATGATCCTATGCATAGGAATAGTGAAATACACTCCGTACTAATTAGGGAAACCAAGTCCATGCTAAATAAACTTGCAAACTTTAAGGGCGACGTTAAGAAAGTATGGTTTTACAAATAGGACAAACATGCATAAGCATGCAAAAAGTTAAGTAACCTTAAAATGCAAGCATAATATGTTGTGAGTTCCTATTTCAAACTCAAATTCTTGCCCGAGAATACTTCTTTCAATCCTCAGAGAAAATTACAGATGCATTTTATATAGCATAAGAACTAGTAAGCAACAAGAAAATAGTGCCAAAAATTACCACAAAAATTATGCATGTTGGATTCAATCTTGAAAAATGTCTGAGATGGTCTTTTCCCAACACTGCAAATCCTTTGAAAATAATGGTTCCTTGCAAATATTTCAACAATTGTGTAACAAATCAAGTACGAATGGAAAAATATCTAGAGAAATTCTTTTTTAAATGGAAGGCAACATCATTCCCTTTGGCATCTCATGCAATTAGGATTCTTAGAACAAGTGAAATACTTGTACTATCCCTACATAATCAGTGGTACTTGGAATATGATGATTATCACAGCTTGAACCACAGGGTAAGGGTAATAAAGCTTACTTACCTGATCTCTCCATAACTAGAGCTTATTGATTATGTCTATACTTACTGGTCACTAAGCTTAAGTAAGCCACAAGTAAGATACTGTATATCTGTAATTAATGATCACCTATCAAGGTTGTACTCATCTTCTACAATGGTAACAACTCATATCCAGTAAAGGTAATGGTTCGTATAAGCTTACAAGATCATGTAGAGTAACTGCTTAGTTAGAGTCATAGTGTTCATTGGTCACTACTTAGTTACAGTCCAAGCAATACAACATGGAAGCTATTCTTTCTATAAACTTTAAACCTCTACTAGTCCGTAATGATAGTGATTTGATTAGGTAAAGTAAGTAACACTTGTTTCTCTATAACTACTTACTACTGGTTCCATTGATATGGCTTACATTATACTAAATACTCTATCTATATTATTCCCATGGTTATTAAGTACTAACTATATTAGTGAACAGAGAAGCTTTGATTATGTGAATTCAACACATTGGACATTACATGATATGTTTAAATAAAGATTACAAGGAGCAACAACTTTGAATAGACCAGATTAATACTAAGCAGCTTAGATATGATGAAGTTGGTAATCAAGCCATTAGTATAATAATCTCGATATATGTGATACATACCTTACATAGGCAATCCTAGTCCTATATGTTACAGTGGTGAGACTAATTACTACTCTTCCGTATAAGTATACATAAGCTTATATCTGTAATAAAGTAGAATCAATCGTAATATAATAGAATCCATAACAAGTTGTAACAGTGTTCATTACTGTCATAGTAGCAGTCAATGAATCCCATTAATGTGGTAATAGTTGTAAAAATGAACCTGATCCAAGCATAATTGTAACCAATACTTCACCTTTATTGATAAGAGAACATGTAGTACTTATCTATATGAATACATTTAAGCTACATGTCTCTAAAGGTAGCAATACTCGGTAAATGGTTGTTATATCTTTATTTATAATATGGTGCTTATTAGTTATGATGAAATCCCATATGTGTAATCACTAATCACTAGTTTTAGCAACATGATATGGAGCTATACTTGTCATTCTCATTGATTTTTTGTTCCAACATCCAATTCTGCGGCACCCAGTTGAGAGCCTCTTAGTGGTTGCCTTTAAAATAAACTTCACCTTCCCTAGAAGTGGGGGTCGCCTAAGCACGACACCATAGTAGGTAAAGATCTGTCTAAGTCAATGCATTAACATTTAGATGTAATCCACTATTATGTTGGGATCCATCACTCATGATTCAGAATGCTAGTCCAAACACAATGCTATCTCATTTTTCTGCCAAAGCTCAAATGAATGTAATGCTTATTTTGAACCCTACAATATGGATGGACCAAGATCACAAAAGCATGAAACTGACTTGTAAAAATGAAGGATAATTTTGACACCAAAAAAATATGAGTTTACTCAGCAATCGATGAAGTAACATCCTAACTAGGATCCTAGCAAGCTGTGGACCTTATCCTATAGGGAGCATAAAATTTGATAGTACCTATTGAGAACCACAAAAGGTTGAGATTTAAAAAGATTGGGAAAAAAATTACCTTTGTTGAAACTCTCTCCTCTCCAAGCCATGGTGAGAAGGAATTTTACTATAATAAGAGTATCTTGGCTCCTTCCCTCTCTGACAATTGAAGATCTAGGGATAGTAAATCAAATTACCTCCACTAGAACACTCTCCTCTACAAGCCATGTTGGGAAGGAATTCTATTGGAATAGGAGTATTCTCATCCCTTCACTCTATGGCAATTGAAGATCTAGGGATAGTAAATCGCGAGGTTCTTATGGTGAAGTATGAGAAACCTGCAAGTAGTGCATTGTAGATGATCCAACTGGCATCACACACCCAAACACAGTAGCAATAGTGGAGCATGATCCCTTGCATGGTCCCAAGCTCATTAGTGAGATATCACCATCTACTTTGATAGGTTGAAAATTGCAACAAGAAATGTTGAAAATGGCATCAAGAAAGATTTTAATTTAACTTTTTACTTGAATTAATTTAGGAATGAAATTGCAATTCTACATCGCATGACAACTTGTGTTAGTCAACTAAGTTTATTTGACTTAGTTGGCTAAGTTAATTCGATTTGAGGATCTAACTTGAGTCATGTAAAGTGTCTACTACATTATAGGAGCCTTGGTTTAGTTTATTTTGAGTTGTAATTAACTAATTCAATTTAGCTTAGTTAAAGTCAGTTAAACTAATTCCAACTCTTGGAGGAACTAGTGGGAGGTCTTGTAGTGTGGTGATGTGTGCAGTGATCAACCAGTTAAATTATGATTCACTCATAAATAACTCATGTATGTCAGATTTGAGAGTTACCTAGTTGAGATTGGAATTCAAGGACAATGTACTATCAATTGTATAATCATCTGAATTGTATAGGAGGTGCATGAAGGTAGAGGAAGGTCTATGATGGATTGCGCAATTCCTTTGAGGAATTTCCCGAATAAATAGGGGGATAATTCCCAAGGAAACAACGCAAGGAAATAGACACCTGGGAAAGCATAAAATTGGTTAAGTATTTTCCTGGGCTTGTCTAGGAAGATGTGAGATAGATAGAGATAGTGCAGAGGTTGCTCGGGCTTGAGAAAAACATCGTATTCTCATATTTTCTCACTAATGAAATATATATATATATATATATATATATATATATATATATATATATATATATATATATATATATATATATATATATATATATATATAGATATATATATATATATATATATATATATATATATATATATATATATATATATATATAGAAGGGGTTTTTAGGTGTGGATTTCCCCACGAAATCATTGTGTAATGTGTTGGTTGAATTATTTCTCTTTTATGCTTCTTGATTTTTTTATCGTTTAATTATTTTCGCTGATGAGTAGAGTAGATTCAAGTCTATTGCTTTAGTAAATTACAATTAGCAGTTTGAACCTACAAGGAATTTCTACATGGTATCAGAGAAGAAATAACTCTAGAAGAGGAGAATACTAGTTTTTCTTTTGCAGGTGAAATCGAATTTGCATTATCAGACTCAAGAAAATCAAGCTCAAGAAAATCAAGATGGAGATGGGCGACACAATACCAAAGTACTTGACTAAGTTCAACCAACGTCGGGATGAGCTTGGAAGTGTTGGTGTTATAGTTTCTGAAGATGATATGTTCATCATAGCACTTCTAGGCCTTCCCAAGAGCCAGCATAGATACTAAGATTTGGTAAATGGGATGGAGAAGATACCAGAGGGAGCCTCTATGGTCTGACTTGGTGCAAGAAGAGATTCAGCGGAACACTAGAGATGGTACCTCATCTAAAGAAGTGGAAGAGGACTTTGCATTAGTCAGCAAAGAAAAGAAATCCAAGGGAAAGCAGACACAAGGTGAGGAGGGCAAGAAGAAAGACTTGTCCAGCATCAAGTGTTTTCACTCTCATGAGTTCCAGAACCATGCCACAAAATGTCCACAAAAGAAGGCAAGCAAGAAGGATTCTATAGTAGCAGCAATGGGTGAACCTATAGCTTCACAATTCGAGCTTGATTTTACTCTCATTACATGCATGGAAAGCACTGTAATGGGAAGCATGTGGTATATCTACAGTGGTGCCTTGTTCCATATGACAGGGAATGGATTTATCTTTAGTGACTTGGAGGAGAAAGACCTCAAGCAGAACATAGAGTTTGGAGATGATGGGAGGTATAGTGCGACCAGTATCGGTACAATTACTTTTTAGAGGGAGTCTGGCTCCTCTCTCATACTCACAGATGTGTTGTTTGTTACAAGACTAAACAAAAATATTTTTTTCGTTGTGGTACTGGAAGACCGTGGCTACGATGTGGTATTTAGCAAAGAGAAGGTTTTCCTTAGACACATCGTCATGGGAAAGGTGAAACCTATCGGCGTGTGATTCAAGAACCTATATGCACTTGAGGTACAAGATCCATGCAAATCCTTGAGCAAGGCAAAGGTTAGAGACTTGGTGGTTAAGAGGGAGCATGAATTACCTCTCAACATCTAGCCTCAACAGCAGCCTCTGCAATTTGTGGAGCAACCACAATTGGAGAAGAAGAGAGGAGACCGAGTGGAGACATCCACTCAAGTAGAGACCTCTAGTAGGGGGAAATTTCGAGCCTGTTAGAGTCGGTCTGGTCATCCCTCCGTCAGAGATCAAAACTCTTTTTGCATTTCATGTTTAGGTGTCCCATCGCTCTCGATCAGTTGCATTTTGTTAGGAGCATGCCATAAATCTGACGGAAGGGCTTTTTTAATTCATACCCCTCATGCTTTGCACTGTTGGCTCAGGTCTGTCCATCAAAATCAAATCTTAAAAGTCATTTGCCGTCTTGTTGTAGTTTCTAGGTCATGACAGCCATTTTAGTCATAAGGTCTAGGGTTAGTCAATTTGGTCTTCGACAAAGTCTAATAAAGCCAGTAGGCCAGAGGGAGGTTCTTGATGAAGTTCTTGATAAGTCATTATTTTAAATATTTTTATCGTCATATGGATGGATTATGACTTTTCTTCAAAACTTTGTTTTGAAGACAAGTCGACATTTTGTTTTTTGTAATAATTTTCAAAAAATTTCAGTTCTTGAAATCTTCAAGCGCAACCCTGGTCTCCTTTTCCAAATCTCATGTCAGCGATTCCTACAAAAAATTGCCAAAAAATTCATCATTTCAACCAAAAATCAAGGAGGAAACAAAAAAGGTCAGAGTTCTATTAATTATCAAAAAGTGCCACATTTAAAACATTACAAAATGGGTTTTGAAGAAGTAAAAATCGAAACCATCTCTTGTCAAGTTATTTCTCAAAGCTATTTATTCCTTTGCAACAAGTGTCCTTCACAATCCAAGAGAGAAATCGTGTTTTGAAAGTGTAAGAGCAAAACTGGTTTGAAAGAGGTCGATTGTGTGAGTTTAAGGTAGCGCGGCGCATATAACAGGTGGCACGGCGCACTGGAAGCGCGCGGCGCACTGGGTATTTCCGCCCAGTGTTAATATGAACGGGCGCGATGCACATAGAGAGTGCGGTGCACTGGGTTCTTGGCACGGCGCACACAGTTCAGAGCCCGAAATTGTGTCAAATCTCCTCAAATTTCTCATCCCTTGCGTGGAGTTGTCAGGTAGGGCCTTCTATTTTGACATTGCTTCAGATTTTATGATAAGAGATGGTGGTATAAGGGTGATAAAGGTTGAAACAACAATTCAAACCCTCTTTCTATAAACACAAACAAATTTGATGCAAGGGTTTCAAAATTCATAGTTTTTCCACCAAAATCATTTCTCCTTCCCCTTGTTCCTTCATCTTCACCAATCCCTAATTCCCTATCACCTAAATTCATTACTCCCTTCTCCTACATATTTTATCCCCAAATCCTTCAACCTCACACCTCAAAACCTATACAATAAATCCCAAACCCTAAACCCTATTCCCATACATCAATCCCTCAAACCCTATCCCATATTTCCCTATTAAATTTCTCCCAATAATTCCCATTCCTCAATATTGTTTCCCCTTCCTAACAATCCCTAACAGTCCTTGTTGCATTTGTCTTTTCCCATGGTGGCAGAATTTGAATACAACACCAAAAAGAGCAGTTCAAGTATAGTTTATATACAACAGTAGCTTTGTCTTTGAGGTATTTTGTCCAGCGGTCATGGCATCTGAGCATTCATCGGACTATGAGGTGGAAACTCAAAGTGACTCTCCCTTGGAAGAACAGGCACCCCGAAGGCCTCATAAAAGTGGCAGACATGTTAGGGAAGAACCGACCACCCTTACAGAATTGCAGGCCTACTCTCTTGCTATGCAGTGTTTTCAGCATCAGTCATGCTATGAGTTTTGTCAAAAGGTGGCTAGTGTCCAATTTCATCATGAGTTGGCTCGTCTTTTTGTGCTACACTTGCACGGAGATCAAGCTATGTTGGTTGGTGTCACCTTCACACTTACACCAGAATCTGTCTCATTAACAACCGGTATACCGAACATTGGTGAACCATGGCACAAGAAACAAAAGATTGACTGGCAGCATTATGAGCCATACGTCAAAACTAGTTTCTTGAGGCAGCTTAAGGGAGTGTTCCCGTTTCGATATCTGAAAGATGAATATGCTCCACTAATGAGATTGATTATGAAATATTTTAGCTGTGAGGGACGGTTCTCTCGTCTTTATGCTTATCACATCAGGTAGCTCATGCATTTCACCAGGGTACAGATGATGAACATTCCGTATTTCATTTGCCGGAACATAGAGAGGATGACCACCTTTATACAGCGTAAAACCCCTCAACAGCAACTTAATAGTGTATATCATTTTGCTCTTATTAAGATTTTGGTGGTTCATCATCTTGGATTGTAGGGCATCACTTGGGATGATTTCATCTCTCGTGACTTCTTCAAAGCTTCACAAGGATTATCAGAGGTTAAGCATGAGGGTGAACCTTCTCATCAGTATGAGCGCCATGAGACTACTAATGTGTCGGTTTTCATCACATATCAGAAAGGCACCGGACGTTTGTTTGCAACGGAAAAGCGAGTGTTATCTCCACCCGGGGTGGAAGGGGCCTTGCTTCCTCAATCAGCATCACAGGTATAGGACAAAGGCAAGAGTCCAATGCAGGGTGAGGGGCCTTCAGGTGAGCCATCAGGTGAACGAGAGACCGAGTTCATTCTCCTTCATGATACAGATACAGATACAGGTCCACAAAGCGCCAAACTTAGAGAGATCGTCCAGGAGCAGCAAACAGAGATCGAAGCCTTGTCCCTTGACTTGGAGAGGGCTAAGTGGACCATGAAATACTTGGAGCAGAGGAATAAACAACTTGAAGATCAGCAGGCAATCATGGAGCTACAGAACATCTGCGAGAATCGCCAAGCTGCACAAATGAGAAGAGTCGAGCTCAAGTCATTGGAGCAAGAGATTAATGAGGATCGGGAGGCCAATCTCGAGAGAGTTAACATGCACCTAGAGAGGTTTTTGGACAAGGCCGACAAAGACCATGCACTACTGAGACACATGGATTTTCACTACATGGCACGAAACAAAGTGTGCAAGGCCCGAATTAGGAATTTGAAGGCGAAATTGAGGAAGGAAATCAAGAAGAAAAAAAGGCAAAGGAAGCTCGATCGTCTTCGGATATTGGCCGAGGCTTCTTTAGCCAAACATAACACTTGATGAAGAAGCTCCAGCCCAAATTTCAAGAAATTTGGGGCAGTTTTGGTATTTTTGTGCAAAAAATAGGGTTTTTCTCCCTGTGTGCCGTGCCACGTGGTGCGCACTTATGATTGGGAGCTCCAAATGCAAAAAAATTTGTAGTTTTGGATTTTTCATGAAAAATTCTGACTGTTGGTGCATGGCCAAGAAGTTTGGGCAAGTTTTGAGTCCCCAGGAGGTCAAAAACACCCTAAAAATGACCTCTTTGCCCCTAATTTCACACACAGGAAGTAGTCTTGGGAGATTGAGGTTTTGGAGGGGATAATGGGCACCAAATTCAGAAATTCCACTTGGGTTAGAAAGTAGATAGGTAGGGCTTTCCAACAAGCACACTTGGGCTCATTTTCGACTTCATAAAGTGCCTCAAAATCAGTAGCAAAGTAGCACGATGCATACAGAAATTGGTGCGGCGCACAGAGGTTTTTTGACCAATTTTCCACCTTCTAGCTCAGAAATTCGGCCAATTTGACTAGTTTTGCTTTGTGATGTAATTTTGACTTCTCTTGATTTAATTGGGTGAACATGATGTAAATTTGGCACTTATTTATTTGTTCTAGAGGATTCATTCACCAAAAGGTGAAATGTGAGTGAATGAATCAGTTTCCTAGCATCTAGGGGTAAGTTGTTTGACTACCTAGTTTTCAGTTCCTTGTTTAGAATTGGTTCAAACAACTCCTAGAATGATGAGCTCGACCCCTAGAGGCAAGGGAATGGGTTGGGTTAGTCTATATCATTTATTTTCTAAGTCATTGTCAGGGTTGGAATCTTGGGAAAAGCTTGGCACTCTATTGTACATTGTATCTCTGCATTTTTGGCTAAGGAAAGACCAGGGTTTTGCAGCACTGTTTGGGATCCATGTGGCTTTATGTTTTGATGTCGTGCTTCTCTGAGTAATTGTAAGTTTATCTAGTGTTATGTGTATCATTTCAAAGCTTTCTTCTTCTGAATTTGAGCAAATGAGTGATTAAGGTAGAATTCATAACTGTTATGTTATGCCTTTGAATTTGTTTAAATTTTCATGTTTTCATCTGTTTAAGGAGAATTCTTGAAACTCTCTTGCTCTCCTTAACTCCTCGCCGGTCTGATCTATCCATCTCACTCACTTTAAAGCATCAAACTGATTGCCTTCCTTGCCCCAATCGGAACTCTGCAAAAATTGTGCCTCATCCCCGAGCCCAAATTTGCCTTTCCCATTTTTTCAACAAAACTCACAAAAAACCAAATCAAATCCCCGCACTTAATACCTAGCCTAAAATCAGTTGCTAATCAGTCATCTCCAGCCCCATTGAGTATCTTTCGCTGAGATTGACACGGAGAGAGCCCTCTCCTATCCTCGTAGGGCTAGCTACGAGGCTGAGCATGGTTTGATGTGGACCTAGAACCTTGTCTTTTTAGCCTGAGACAAATCTAGGCTCTAACATAGTGGCGACCATACTAGGGACGAAAATGGTTTTCTTCTTGATGTCATTGGTTTTCTAAGCTACAGACGGAGCCTGAAGTTATGCCAGGTAGCCTTCGAAACGCTTTTGCTTTGCATTAGCGCAAGTAGATAAATGCTGCTTCAGTCAATCTCCAGTCTAGCTTGTAATCGTGACACTTGACCTGTAAATCACCCTAGTACATTTGAGAATTCTAGGCTTTGGATGATAAGTTTAGAATCTGAAAGGCTGAATAAGTTGTCTATGTCCCTTTGATTTCTTGAAAATAACACGCTAGCTTCAAAGAGATATACCAGAGCTAATCTAGATCCAAATCCTCCTCCTTTCTACGAGAATCCTAATCTGATTTCAAGAATTGTTCGCCAAGAAAGCTCTGTTACTCCCGTGTTTAAATCTCGTTCATGTCCTGCAATTTTTAAGTATCTTGAAGAGCTTGATTTTGATGAAAAGTTTGAATTTTCATTATTTGAAACCAAATCCGAAAGTGCTCTTGGTTCGATAGTTCCAAATCCTAACTTTGCTGCAACTCTTGAAGTTGAAAGAAATAATAAATCAATTGAGAATTTTATATTGAGGCACCTTCAGAGAGAAATTCATGTTTAAAATATCGTTGATTTCCTAGAAGCTGCATCTGCAACCCTTGGATCTTCCGTAATGGCATCCGCTTCGAAAATCCCTACTAAACCTCCCTTCATTCCCACCCTTCCCCCGCAGCCTAATATTACTGATCAAAAGTCTGTTGTAAATTCACCTCCATCTACTCCTTCTACACCCAAAATTGCTTCACCTCCGCATACACCTCCTCATACACCTCACACATCAGCTGCTCCTACTCCTCCAACATCCCCCAGACGAAATCCACCAAGAGCAATGGCTGCTCGGTTTGCACCACTCGCGCTGCCTCAAGTTTTGAATGACATGCCAGCAGATTATCAGAGCAAAATTCATTTATTTGATGGTACACCTTAGGGTATCACAGCTCAGCAACATGTCGACAAAATGACGAATTTCTTTGATCTCCATGAGATCGATGAAGAAAATGTGACCATGAGATTATTCATGCAGACTTTCGATGGCGAGGTAAGAAAATGGTTCAGAGCTTTGCCGGCCAGAAGTGTTCCTACATTAGAAGAGCTTAAAAGATAGTTTTTGGAACGTTGGGAAGTAAAGAAAGATCCTTTGCAAATCACTTCTGAATATACTAAGATCAAGAGAAACGCTGGTGAGTTCGTTCAAGACTATTGTATTAGATTCAATGTGGTTTATAATGCAATTCCGGATGATTTAAAGCCAACTAGAAGATCAGCTTTGCTTAAGTTCCTGGATGGTTTTGATCTGGACATGGCTTATCAGTTGAGGGAGAGAGATCCAGCTAGCTTGGAAGAAATGCAGAAAATTGTCGTTAATGTTGAGGGAAATTTGAATGATAAGCGAGCTAGATTGAAAGCGGAAAATAAAGTTTCAATAAAAGAAGAAGCTTCTACCTCAGATCAAGTGCTCCGCAAGGTAGAAAAGATGTTTGAAAGGTTGACACTTGATAAGCCGGAACCACAGATCCGGAATCCCAATTTCCATGGCCAGCAGCAGCCACAATTCAAGATCAAACAGCATGAGCAGCGAGCACAAGAAACGGCATCACAATAGCAGCAAGTAAAGACACCTCTTCAGCAGAATTTTGTAGGCCCTGAATCTGATGATGAAGACCATGTAATAGGAGAATAAAATCACTTCTTTACTCCTGATGATATACCCACATTTATCACTGAAGATGATGAGTATGCAGAAGGTTCAGCTGTACAGCATGATGCAGATTTTATCTTGTCGAATGACAAAGCTCTTGAAGAGGAGTCGGACGACTATCAAAGAGGGTATATGCATGCTTTGTCCGCCCAGTAGCGTCAGTATTCATTAAGAAACAGAAATGTCCCCATCAATCCAATCCAAAAGAGAAAGGAAGGTCCAGCATCTAAGAATGAGCCACCGGTTGCACCAAATAAAGGCAAAAAAGTTGTTGATCCTATGCCTAACAAATCTCCATCAGCAAATGAACGAGTCAATCAACCCATTATACCAAAAGATAAAGTTGAGAAGAAAGAGGTTCCAGCCAAAGAGGTAGAGAAGACTTCCACTTTTAGTTTAGAAAATGAAATTTCTAAATTGAAGGTGTCTATTCCTTTGACAAAGCTGATGAGGAACAGCGATTATAGAGGGCAGGTTTCCAAAATTATGAATTTTGATCCAATGTCCGACATGATGAATGTGGAAGATGATAAACCTTAACTGATTTCTGGACGAGCATTGAATGGTGAGTCTCCAGACAGTGATGTGCCTCCTTTTTATATCAGTTTGAGAGTGCATGAGTTTGTGTTGCATAATGCTATGTTTGATTCCGGCGCTTCCCACAATCTTATGCCAAAAGCTATCATGGAGAAGTTGGGTTTGGACATTACCAGGAAGTACCATGATCTCTATTCGTTTGATTCCAGCAGGGTGAGATGTATTGGGCTTATTAAAGACTTGGTGGTCAGTTTGGATCAGATTCCGGCTAAGAATATTTTGATGGATGTTGTTGTAGCAGACATTCCTCCCCGATTCGGTATGCTTCTTTCAAGGTCTTGGGGAGCAAAGATCAAAGGAACTATGCAGCTTGATTTCTCCTATGCAACGATTCTAGTGTTTGGCCAAATGAGAAAATTGTATCGTGAACAGAAAATGAAATACATGATTACAAGCAAGGAGAAACCAATTAATCATCCGATTAATTATGTACATACAGATCTAGAGTCTTTTGTTTTGTATTCAGATAGTTTCAATGATATTGATAGTCAGTTAGTTGTAGCAGATGATATTCCAGAAATAGCAGAGAATTTCAGAGAAGTTTTGAAGAGAGAAGGACAAGAACATGGAAATACCTTTCAGCAAACAGAAAAAGATGATGGACAGCTAGCAGCAAAAACAGAGGAGAAAGAGTTTCAGCACTTAGAAGAAGAGGAAGATGGCCTGTGGACCATGGATTTTGACGACGCAGTGGGAAATGATGGTGCTGGAATTAGAATTTGGGTGCGCAACCCTTTTTCTGCTCCAAACAAAGTGTCGATCAATGTTCGGGTATGTTCTTATAAACTTGCTTTTGATTGTTCAAATACTGAAGCTGAGTATGAGGCTTTCATTTCTGGCCTAAAGATCCTAAGAAAGCTAAATGCTAAGAGGATTGTTGTATATGGCGATCCGAATTGGTGATTAAGCAAGTTAAAGGTGAATATCAAGCAAAGCATCCTCGGATGCGGGCATACCGAAATGCTGTTCTAGACATTTTGAAGCTGTTTTCAGATTACACTTTGACGTGTGTGCCTCGTATTCAAAATAGTATTGTTGATGCACTTGCTAAGGCAGCAAGTAATTTGAAGATTCCTATGAACTCAAGTAATAAATTTGAAATCCATGTGAAGCATTGTCCGACTGTCCCGGACAATCAGAGACATTGGCAAGTTTTCCAAGATGACGAGGAGATAAATGATTTTCTGCAAAACAAAGGTAAATTCAAAGATACCTCAATTGATGTAGACCATGATGATGGAAAAGATGATGTGCAGATCAATCAAATGGAAGTGTTACAGCTCAAGGATAATGTGATTCCTAAAGGCTTGATACCTTTAGAACAACTCTTTGATCATGATGACGTAGCCCACAAACCAACATTGCAGCCAACAGAGAAGGGAGTTGAAGACGTGAATATTGGAACATCCGAGCATCCGAAGATGGTAAAACTGTCCAAAACATTGTCACCGAAGGTAAAGGCCAAATATATCAGTTTGTTGTCATCTTTTGACGATGTGTTTGCTTGGGACTATTCTGATTTGAAGACATATGATACCAATATAATTCAGCACACTATTCCTATTAAGCCTAATAAAAAACCTTTGAGACAGAAGTTCAGAAGGCTTAATCCAAAATTGCTACCATCAATTGAGAAGGAGATAAACAGGTTGTACAAATCAAGAATCATTGTTCCCATCCGTTTTTCTGATTGGATATCCAATTTGGTGCCCGTGCGGCAGAAGACCCGTGAGATTCGTTTGTGCATTGATTTTCGAAATCTCAACAAAGTTTCATTGAAGGACAATTATCCGCTGCCCAAAATGGATCACATAATTCAGCGAGTAGTTGGAGCATCTTGCATGTCACTACTCGATGGTTATTCCGAATATAACCAAATTTTAGTCCATGAAGATGACCGAGACAAAACAGCGTTCACCACTCCATGGGGAACATTTCATTATGCAAAAATGATTTTCGGTTTGAAGAACACGGGTGCCAATTTTCAGCGGGCAATGGACTTGGCTTTTGCAAATGAGAAGGATGTCTTCTTGGTTATGTACCTTGATGATTTGACCATGTTTTCCAAATCAGATGAAGAACACTTGTATCATTTGAAAATTGTCTTTGAAAAGTGCAGAAAATATGGTGTGTCGCTAAATCCAAAGAAGAGCTTGTTTGCCATGGATGAAGGCAAACTACTTGGGCATATTATCTCAAAAGATGGCATCGTATTGATCCAGCACGTGTGGAAGCGATTCAGCAAATTGATCTGCCCCGGAATAAGAAGGAGATTCAATCATTTAATGGTAAGATGAATTTTCTGCGTCGCTTTGTTCCTAATCTTGCTGAACATCTAAGGGTGATTACAAACATGCTTAAGAAGGATAGCCAAGTGTCATGGATGGAAGAGGCTGTGAAATCTTTCAATTTAGTAAAATTGGCTCTTTCCTCAGCTCCGGTTCTAATCAACCCGGATTATACTCAGGATTTTATATTGTTTTCATTTGCTTCGGAGCATACTATGGTAGCTGTATTAATGCAGAAAAAAGATGAGCATGAGAGACCCATTGCTTTCTTCAGCCGGACTATAAGAGATGCTGCGTTGAAATACAACATTATCGAGAAGCAAGCCCTTGCACTTGTCAAAGCATTGAAAGATTTCCGTGTTTACATTTTGCATTCCCATATTTTAGCTTATGTTCCTAACGCTACTGTCAAAGATGTTTTGGTCTAGACCGATCCTGAAGGAAGGCATGGCAAGTGGATAACAACTTTGTTGGAGTACGATGTGGAAATAAGGCCAACGAAGCTTGTTAAAGGTCAGGGATTGGAAAAATTGATGGTTGAATCAAATCTGCACGTCTTAGACATAAATCTGAGCGCTGCTATGTCCGATGAAAATGAGGAAAGTTCGTCACTTCAGGTATCAGAAATGTTTGTTCTTTCTCCATGGTATTTAGATATCATATATGTACTTCAGAATTTGTCCGCGCTGCCTGGTATGGCTAGAAACAAAGCTAGAACTCTTAAGTTAAAGGCTGCTAAGTTTTGTATCTTGAATTCTGCACTTTATTACAAAGATCCCGGTGGTGTTTTGTTAAATTGTTTGGTGGAAGAAGAAGCGAAACGGGTCATGGAGGATTTCCATAAAGGAGATTGTGGCAGTCACCATTTTTGGAAAACAACGGCAAACAAAATTCTGAGGGCTGGATACTATTGACCGACATTGTTTTCTGATGTGTTCAAGACTGTTAAGAGCTATCATAACTGCCAGATTTTTGAAGGGAAATAGAAATTACAGCCTTTGCCGCTTAAGCCCATTGAGGTGAGTGCCCCTTTTCAGTAGTGGGGGTTGGATTTAATTGGTGAAATTCATCCTTCTTCATCAAGTTAGCATAAATGGATCCTCACAGCAACAGATTACTTCACGAAGTGGATCGAAGCAATTCCCACCAGGTAAGCTACGGATGCAGTAGTAATTTCATTTCTTGAGAATAATATTTTGTCTCGTTTTGGTTGCCCGAATAAGTTAATCACTGATAACGCAGTAGCGTTCAAGTCAAAAAGGATGGTTGAGTTTTGCAGTAAATATCACATTACGTTGGGTCACTCAACCGCCTATCATCCATAAGGCAATGGATTGGCGGAGTCTTCCAACAAATCTTTGGTTAAATCATTAAGAAGATGCTGGAAATCAACAAGAAAAGTTGGCATAAGAAGCTAGTCCATGCACTTTGGGCAGATCGAGTGAGTCAAAATAAATCGAGTGGTATGTCCCCCTTTGAGTTAGTTTATGGAGTTGACACAGTGTTCCCTACCTCTCTTGCAACTCCGGAAGTCAAACTTCTTCAAGAGGCTGGTAGTGAAGAGGATCCAATGCATAGAAGACTAAATCAAATGATCCACTTGTAGCAGACATAGGAGGATGTTTTTCAAAACACATTCAAGTTGCAGGAGAGAATTAAAAAGATATATGACATAAAAGCAAAGGCAGACACATTTCAGTTGGATGATGTGGTTTTAAAGCGGGATGCAAGGAATGAGGAAAAGGGCAAGCACGGCAAGTTTGACAATCTCTGGAAAGGTCCTTTTAAGATTGCAGCATATCGGGGTCAGAATGCCTTTCTTCTGAAGGAGATGAATGGGGAAGATTGTCCAGGAGGGCCAGTCAATGGTCGGCTGCTCAAGCGGTACCTTTTCTAAGTTATTTCTGTTGTCATCATTGTCATTGTAGATACCATTTTATTTATGTTTCCTTGCAAGTGTGTGCTGTGATCTTTTCTTTAGTCTGGGGCCCGAAGTGAAGGCTATAATTTTGAAGAAATATTTCAGTTTTGAGTTCAGTTTGTCGAGTCAGTTTTTCAGTCATTTTAGTTTTATTATCAAGTCATTTTGAGTCAAGTTTCAGTCAAATAAATAGAGTCCGAAGCGTTGTATTGTTCATCGAAATAATGACTCCATAGCCCAATGGACGAAGGCACTGTCTAGCTCTTCCACAGATCTTCCGTTCTTGGCACCTCCAAGGAGCTACCATCCCCATTGGAGCCAATGTTAGAGTCGGTCTGGTCATCCCTTCATCAGAGATCAAAACTCTTTTTGCATTTCATGTTTAAGTGTCCCATCACTCTCAATTAGTTGCATTTCGTTAGGAGCATGCCATAAATCTGATGAAAGGGCTTTTGTCATTCATACCCCTCATGCTTTGCACTGCTGGCTTAGGTTTGTCCATCAAAATCAAATCTTAAAAGTCATTTGTAGTCCTGTTGCAGTTTCTAGGTCATAATAGCCATTTTAGTCATTAGGTCTAGGGTTAGTCAATTTGGTCTTCGACAAATTCTAATAAAGCCAGCAGGCCAGAGGGAGGTTCTTGATGAAGTTCTTGATAAGTCATTATTTTAAAGATTTTTATCGTCATATGGATGGATTATGACTTTTCTTCAAAACTCTGTTTTGAAGACAAGTCGACATTTTGTTTTTTGTAATAATTTTCAAAAATTTTCAGTTCTTGAAATCTTCAAGTGCAACCCTGGTCTCCTTTTCCAAATTTCATGTTAGCTATTCCTGTAAAAAATTGCCAAAAAATTCATCATTTCAACCAAAAATCAAGGAGGAAACAAAAAAGGTTAGAGTTCTATTAATTTTCAAAAAGTGCCAGATTCAAAACATTACAAAATGGGTTTTGATGAAGTAAAAATCAAAACCATCTCTTGTCAAGTTATTTCTCAAAGCTATTTATTCCTTTGCAACAAGTGTCCTTCAGAATCGAAGAGAGAAATCGTGTTTTGAAAGTGTAAGAGCAAAACTGGTTTGAAAGAGGCCGATTGTGTGAGTTTAAGGTAGCGCGACACATATAACAAGTGGGGCAGCGCACTGGAAGCGTGTGGCGCACTGGGGATTTCCGCCCAGTGTTAACTTGAACGGGCGCAACGCACTGGGTTCTTGGTGCGGTGCACACAGTTCAGAGCCCGAAATTGTGTCAAATCTCCTCATATTGCTCATCCCTTGCGTGGAGTTGTTAGGTAGGGCCTTCTATTTTGGCATTGCTTCATATTTTATGATAAGAGATGGTGGTGTAAGGGTGATAAAGGTTGAAACAACAATTCAAACCCTCTTTCTATAAACACAAACAAATTTGCTGCCAGGGTTTCAGAATTCATAGTTTTGCCACCAAAATCATTTCTCCTTCCCCTTGTTCCTTCATCTTCACCAATCCCTAATTCCCTATGACCTAAATTCATTACTCCTTTCTCCTACATATTTTATCCCCAAATCCTTCAACCTCACACCTCAAAACCTATACAATAAATCCCAAACCCTAAACCCTATTCCCATACATCAATCCCTCAAACCCTATCCCATATTTCCTTATTAAATTTCTCCCAATAATTCCCATTCCTCAATATTGTTTCCCCTTCCTAACAATCCCTAATAGTCCCTATTGCATTTTTTTTTTCCCTTGGTGGCAGAATTTGAATACAACACCAAAAAGAGCAGTTCAAGTATAGTTTATATACTGCAGTAGCTTTGTCTTTGAGGCATTTTGTCCAACAGTCATGGCATCTGAGCATTCATCGGACTATGAGGTGGAAACTCAAAGTGACTCTCCCTTGGAAGAACAGGCACCCCAGAGGCCTCATAAAAGTGGTAGACATGTTAGGGAAGAACCGACCACCCTTACAGAATTGCAGGCCTGCTCTCTTGCTATGCAGTGTTCTTAGCGTCAGTCATGATATGAGTTTTGTCAAAAGGTGGCTAGTGTCCAATTTCATCATGAGTTGGCTCGTCTTTTTGTGCTGCACTTGCACGGAGATCAAGCTATCTTGGCTGGCGTCACCTTCACACTTACACCAGAATCTGTCTCATTAGCAACCGGTATACTGAACATTGGTGAACCATGGCACAAGAAACAAAAGATTGACCGGCAGCATTATGAGCCATACATCAAAACCAGTTTCTTGAGGAAGCTTAAGAGAGTGTTACCGTTCCAATATCTGAAAGACGAATATGCTCCACTAATGAGATTGATTATGAAATATTTCAGCTGTGAGGGACGGTTCTCTCGTCTTTATGCTTATCACATCAGGTTGCTCATGCATTTCACCAGGGCACAGATGATGAACATTCCGTATTTTATTTGCCGGAACATAGAGAGGATGACCACCTTTATACAACGTAAAACCCCTCAGCAGCAACTTAACAGTGTATATCATTTTGCTCTTATTAAGATTTTGGTGGTTCATCAACTTGGATTGAAGGGCATCACTTGGGATGATTTAATCTCTCGTGACTTCTTCAGAGCTTCACGAGGATTATCAAAGGTTAAGCATGAGGGTGAACCTTCTCATCAGTATGAGCGCCATGAGATTGCTAGTGTGTCGATTTTCATCACATATCAGAAAGGCACAAGACGTTTGTTTGCAGCAGCAAAGCGAGTGTTATCTCCACCCAGGGTGGAAGGGGCCTCGCTTCCTCCATCAGCATCATAGGTATAGGACAAAGGCAAGAGGCCAATGCAGGGTGAGGGGCCTTCAGGTGAGCCATCAGGTGAACGAGAGACCGAGTTCATTTCTCCTTCATGATACATATACAGATACATGTCCACAAAGTGCCAAACTTAGAGAGATCATCCAGGAGCAGCAAACAGAGATCGAAGCCTTGTCCCTTGACTTGGAGAGGGCTAAGTGGACCATGAAATACTTGGAGCAGAGGAACAAACAGCTTGAAGATCAGCAGGCAATCATGGAGCTACAGAACATCCGCGAGAATCACCAAGCTGCACAAAGGAGAAGAGTCGAGCTCACGTCATTGGAGCAAGAGATTAATGAGGATCAGGAGGCCAATCTCGAGAGAGTTAACATGCACCTAGAGAGGCTGTTGGAAAAGGCCGACAAAGACCATGCACTGCTGAGACACATGGCTTTTCACTACATGGCACGAAACAAAGTGTGCAAGGCCCGAATCCAGAATTTGAAGGCGAAATTGAGGAAGGCAATCAAGAAGAAAAAGAGGCAAAGGGAGCTCGATCGTCTTTAGATATTGGCAGAGGCCTCTTTAGCCAAATATAACACTTGATGAAGAAGTTCCAACCCAAATTTCAAGAAATTTGGGGCAGTTTTGGTATTTTTGTAATTTTTTGTGCAAAAAACAGGGTTTTTCTCCCTATGTGTTGTGCCACGTAGCACGCGCTTACGATTGGGAGCTCCAAATGCAAAAACTTTTGTAGTTTTGGATTTTTCATGAAAAATCATGACTATTGGTGCATGGACAAGAAGTTTGGGCAAGTTTTGATTCCCCAGGAGGTCAAAAACACCCTAAAAATGACCTCTCTGCCCCTAATTTCACACACAAGAAGCAGTCTTGGGAGATTGAGGTTTTGGAGGGGCAAATGGGCACCAAATTCCAAAATTCCACTTGGGTTGGAAAGTAGACGGGTAGGGCTTTCCAACAAGCACACTTGGGCTCATTTTGGACTTCATAAAGTGCCTCAAAATGAGAAGCAAAGTAGCACGACGCATACAAAAATTGGCACGGCGCACAGAGGTTTTTTGACCAATTTTCCACCTTCTAGCTCAGAAATTCGGCCAGTTTGACTAGTTTTGCTTTGTGATGTAATTTTTGACTTATCTTGATGTAATTGCGTGAAAATGATGTAAATTTGGCACTTAGTTACTTGTTCTAGAGGATTCATTCACCAAAAGGTGAAATGTGAGTGAATGAATCAGTGTCCTAGCATATAGGGGTAAGTTGTTTGACTACCTAGTTTTCAGTTCCTTGTTTAGAATTGGTTCAAACAATTCCTAGAATGATGAGTACTCGACCCCTAGAGGCAAGGGAATGGGTTGGGCTAGTCTATATCATGTATTTTCTATGTCATTGTCAGGGTTGGACTCTTGGGAAAAGCTTGGCACTCTATTGTACATTGTATCTCTGCATTTTTGGCTAAGGAAAGACCAGGGTTTTGCAACACTATTTGGGATCCATGTGGCTTTATGTTTTGATGGTGTGCTTCTTTGAGTAATTGTAAGTTTATCTAGTGTTATGTGTATCATTTCAAAGCTTTCTTCTTCTGAATTTGAGCAAATGAGTGATTAAGGTAGAATTCATAACTGTTATGCTCTGCCTTTGAATTTGTTTAAATTTTCATGTTTTCATCTGTTTAAGGAGAATTCTTGAGACTCTCTTGCTCTCCTTAACTCCTCGCCGATCTGATCTATCCATCTCACTCACTTTAAAGCATCAAAACGATTACCTTCCTTGCCCCAATCGGAACTCTGCAAAAACTGTGCCTCATCCCCGAGCCCAAATTTGCCTTTCCCATTTTTTCAACAAAACTCACAAAAAACCAAATCAAATCCCTGCACTTAATACCTAGCCTAAAATCAGTTGCTAATCAGTCATATCTAGCCCCATTGAGTATCTTTCGCTAATATTGACCCGGAGAGAGCCCTCTCCTGTCCTCATAGGGCTAGCTACGAGGCTGAGCGTGGTTTGATGTGGACCTAGAACCTTGTCTTTTCAGCCTGAGACAAATCTAGTCTCTAACAGAGCCAAGCGAGCAGAGGGAGCACATTCAGCTTACCTCTAGTTGAGATGTGGGGTGATGTGAAGCAATAGTTCCAAGAGTGTAGAAATTTGCGCAGGGTCCATTGAGGTGTTTTTTGTCTCATGGATCATTACCTTGCTACAGGGGCCGAGAGTATTCAATAGCAGGAGGATCAGTGTCAGTTAGATACTGAGGAGTGTAGAGCCATGTTGATGTTAGCTATGCTACAATTTTGAACAGTTGAGGGTCAATGACAGCTCGGGAAGTATTGTTGGTGCTTAAAGAAAGCTTGCTGTGGTCTTTTCTTCCCTCCTCCTTCATTTTCCTTTTACTCTCTCAGCCTCCCACGGTTTCTATTTTCTTCCTAAATCTTGTATAAACTCATATTTACCCAAACCCTGCTTACACTCTTCAACTCCCCATTCCTCTATTTTCTGCTCAAATTTCTCCATAAACTCTTTTTGCCCCGGCTCCCGCACGTTTCTGTTTAGATACTACAAAACCCTGCCCATATAGCTTCCTTCTACTGCAGCCATTGATCGCCGCGATCCAATGGTATTCATTCCTTTTATCGTGTGTTAAACATTGTGTACTTCCCTCGTCATCTGACCACCCATCGCCAGATCAACGGTGGACGCTTCCCCCGATCGTGTGACTTGCGCGCGTTAACCCACGGGGGCGGCGGTTTAGTCTGACATGTGTCGTATTTCTATTTGATCACTGCCCATTATACAGATACCTCCTCCTCCGATAAGCGGTGCGGGGAAACTGCTTACCGCCTCCGTACCTTTTCCCCTGCCATTAACCTTCGTGTACCCTCCGCTTGCGATCACCGTCAGATCTGCGCGGATCACGATCCGACGGCTAACGATTGTCGCCGCCCGCTTCTCCTGATTCCTCTTTCAAAATAGATCTCCGTCGTTCGATTGTTTAATCTAACAGCTAATGTTTATTCTCGCCTTGTGCATGCTTACGCCATGAAATCTCAACTCCTTTTGACTGTCTCGAGCCTGCGAAGGACATCAGCCATCAATTATCTGTACCCGGCACATTCAATCTGCAACCAACTGCATTTAAAGAAGAGCATGGCCGAGAGGAAAATGGATGACCTCGGGCAGATAACAGCATTTATCAGTTATGGGTTTGTATCAGTCAGTACTCCACCTGATCAAAGGACAACTGCAGAGCACCAGAAAAGGTCGATTTTGTCCATTAAAATCAGGAGTGTGCAACAGAGACCATATCTAATTGTAAATGTGGTTGGTGGTCCATTAAGACACCTCCATGCATAGGTTAGTAGAGATTTTTTGTATTCAACCTCCATATATACTCAGAAGATAGAATGTAATAGGTTGATGAATGTTATTTTGTTGTAAGCTTCAACTTCTGGAGACTGTAACTACTGTGATACCTGCAACATCTGGTCTTCATTTTCAGCTAACGCAAGCTTCTTTTGCTGTGAATTGCTCACTTTCCACTTCTTCTTCTTTGTTCCAGGTTGTGCCTGTTATGCATTATTCATGTGCTGTTTATGTTTAGCATTAGAGGGGCTGTCATCCCACCTTTGTCTTTGAATATAGCATGTATCATTGAATTTGTATGCAGGTTTCTATTATTTTAATGCCAGAGAGCTGTCATCCTGTCTGTGCATTAGGAAATAGATTTACATGCCTTTTAACTGGTTGCAGCTGGCCATCACAGGGTCCTGTGCATCTGCTGGTGTGGTCAGTCTTCTCCATCATCACATTTTCCTTAAAACTGTGAGTAATTGGTGGTCTAAAGCCTTGTAGTCTGGGGGTGTTCACCCATGTCTGGGGTCAAGCATAGTAGAAGTGGTTATCTGGCTTGAATATGCAACATTTCTTCATTCATCCACCATTTTTCCAACATTTTTTGTTGAGTTTGTAATGTTCCCGAGCATCTCTGATATACAACCTAGGAGAGTTTCTTGGAGTGATAACATTGATTGGCACCGTTGCTGGAGAGAGGAGAATTGAAGCTCAGCTTCCCTGGGAGAACGACACAGTTTCAAGCTTTGATGATAGACAAGGTTTGAACACAGTTTTTGGTTGTAATCATCTATCTGGCGACTCCATTGGAGGAAGACCATCATTTGGTGACTCCACATTGCAGTTCTAGCGCAGTTGGTGAGGCATGCTCACAAAAATCCTTAGAAACCATCAGCTAGACCAATGCCTAATTATGAGAAGATCGTTAAGCAGAAGAAAATATCGCAGTAAGGGGCATCAGGATTAGGTAAGCCTTGGATTTTTATGTATCTCTGCTAGTGTAGAAATACCTTCAAAGATTCATACAGCTCCTTGTCATTCATTTCCCTTTCGAATTCCAGCTCAAAGAAAGAAGTTTTCCATGTTGTCCATTACATTCCTCTGTTTCTACCATTCCATTCATTGATTCATTCCACTCAGTCCACCAGTATCCTTTTACCCTACCTCAGTCATGGCAAACCAACAAGCTCTCACAAAGATAGAAAAAATAGTGGTTGCTAGGTATGGACCTTTAGTCTTGCCTACCCCTTTGAATGCCATGCCTGCAGGAGATTATCAAGAATACACGCCTAAGTTTACTAGTGTAGAAGGAGTATCAGCTGAAGAGCATTTAGAGGCCTTTTATAGCTATGCTGATAACCTGGATATCAATGAAGAGGATGTCTAGATGAGGGTTTTTGTGCAAAGCCTAGATGGGGAGGCTAGAAAATTGTTTAGAGATTTACCCCCTAGGTCTATTGCAGACATTGAGGCCCTAGATGCTGTATTTTTAAAGCACTGGGGAAATAATGAAGATCTGATCTTTTATCATGATGAATTTGGGAACTTGCAGAGAGAATATGGTGAGCTGATGTCTGAATTTAACATCAGATTCAATCATATGTACAACAGAATGCCAGTTGAAGTAAGACCTACCCCTACTTCTGCTATGCTCACTTATGTTAATGCTTTCGATTCTCAATTCTGCCTATTGTTAAGAGAAAGAAAGTGTACTTCTTTGGCTGATATGCAAAATGCAGCCTTTGAGGTAGAAGCAAACATTATTGTTGCAGAAAGACTTGAAGGTGATGCTGAAAGGAGAAGACAGGGAGGTGAATCCTCATCACCCTTAGAGCCTGAGATCGATGAATTAGCTAGGATGATTGAGTTCTTGGCCTTTGAAGTTTCCAAACTAAAAGTTGAGCAATACTCTGAAGAAGCTGGAGCTCATTATTGTTTTTCTTTTCCAACTCCATATCCATATAAAGAAGCAAATGAGCATTTGCAGACTCTGCAAAGAATTAAAGTAACAAATGAAGATAAAGGGGTCAAGACCCTTTTGCAGAATTCAGTCATGGAAGAAGAGCTGTTTGAAGAAGAGGAGGTCCATGGTTTGGAATATGTTCCTTTCCTAACCAGAGCTACCTATGAAGAAGCATTTTCCAGAGGCACTGCTTATGAGTTTGTTGTAGCTGCAGAAAAACAAGCTGATTAGCAGGAGCAATCAGTAGTTGATACCTTCATCCTACAAGAATTTGAGCTTGAAGCCAGCTCATCTTCCCATGGCTATGCAAATCTGCAAATTAGCCAGCCTACTATTATTCCTAGTCTAGTGATCAATAAGGGAGAAGAAAGCTCCCCATCATCTTTTGTCCTTCTGTCTGCTCAAAAAACAATCCCTCTAAGTTGCCCCTTAAACACTAAGGCAAAACAAAATTCAATGATCAAGGCTGAAAATGATCATCTCAGACTTGATATTCTGAAACCTGCTCAGATGGCCTCCACACAGATTGAAAAGGCAGCTTATCAGATGACAGAGGAAGAGGATATATAGTTATGGGACTCCTTGGATGATGATTGTTCAAAGAAAAATTCAGGAGTAGATAATGTTTCTGTGTCCCCTACACATGAAAATATTGGTGCACCATTCATATTAATTGTGCAGGCCACAACTGATAAAGATAAGTACGCAACAACAATGATTATTCAGCAGGTGTACAAAGGCTCCCATGAAGAACGGCCAAGGAGGAAAATACACAGAAGGAAGATGAAATTTGATCCATATCTACCTATTAAGCTCAAATGTCCTAAACTGTTTGAGGTAGAGGATCAAATAAATCCTTTCTTGCTAATCTATGATGAACCGGATGACAGGCAACAAATTTGATAGCCTAGCAGATGGGCAGTTTTTGAAGTTTTAAGTTTTCAGGCCGTAATAATTGTAAGCAATTTATTTTTCAGTTTTAGGAGCAGACTTGGTTTGACTCCATGCCCAATGGATACTAGGCAAATGTTTTTAAGCTGGTTTTGTATGAAGGCATTGGTCTGCAAGTTCTTGAGATCTCACAGGGAGGATCTCATCCCCAAAAGGAGCTAGTGTTAGCTTTGCTACAATTTTGAACAGTTGAGGGTCAATGACAGCTTAGGCAGTATTGTTGGTGCTTAAAGAAAGCTTGTTGCGGTCTTTTCTTCCCTCATCCTTCATTTTCCTTTTACTCTCTTAGCCTCCCGCAATTTCTATTTTCTTTCTAAATCTTGTGTAAACTCATATTTACCCAAACCCCGCTTACACTCTTCAACTCCCCATGCCTCTATTTTCTGCTCAAATTTCTCCATAAACTCTTTTTCCTTGGCTTCGGTGCGTTTCTATTTAAATACTACAAAACCCCGCCCATATAGCTTCCTTCTACCACAGCTGTTGATCGTCGTGATCCAACAGTCTTCGTCCCTTTTATCGCGCATTAAACATCGTGTACTTCCCTCGTTATCTGACCGTCCATCACCAGATCAGCGGTGGACGCTTCCCTCGATCACGCGACTTGCGCGCGTGTTAACCTGCGGGGGCGGCAGTTTTAGTCCGCCACGTGTCATATTTATATTTGATCGCTGCCCGTTATACGGATAGCGCCTCCTCCGATAGGCGGTGCAGGGAAACCACTTACCGCCGCCGTACCTGTTCCCCGGCTGTTAACCTTCGCGTACCTTCCGCTTGTGATCACTGTCGGATCTGCGCGAATCGTGATCCGATGGCTGACGATTGTCTCCACCCGTTTCTCCCGATTCCTCTTTCAAAATAGATCTCCATCGTTCGATTGTTTAATCTAACAGCTAATGTTTATTCTCGCCCTGTGCTTGCTTCCGCCATGAAATCTCAACTCCTTTTAACTGTCTCGAGCCCGCGAAGGACATCAACCATTAATTATCTGTACCCGGCACATTCAATCTGCAACCAACTGCATTTAAAGAAGAGCATGGCTGAGAGGAAAATGGACGACCTCGGGCAGATAAAAACATTTATCAGTTATGGGTTTGTATCATTCAGTACTCCACCTGATCAGAGGAGGACTGCAGAGCACCAGAAAAGGTCGATTTTGTCTATTAAAATCAGCAATGTGTAGCAGAGACCATATCTAATTGTAAATGTGGTTGGTGGTCCATTAAGACACCTCCACGCATAGGTTAGCAGAGATTTTTTGTATTCAACCTCCATATATACTCAGAAGATAGAATGTAATAGGTTGATGAATGTTATTTTGTTGTAAGCTTCAACTTCTGAAGACTGTAACTACTGCGATACCTGCAGCGTCTGGTCTTCATTTTCAGCTAATGCAAGCTTCTTTCGCTGTGAATTGCTCACTTTCCACTTCTTCTTCTTTGTTCCAGGCTGTGCCTATTATGCATTATTCATGTGCTATTTATGTTTAGCATTAGAGGGGTTGTCATCCCACTTCTGTGTTTGAATCTAGCATGTATCATTGAATTTGTATGCAAGTTTCTGTTATTTTAATGCCAGAGCGCTGTCATCCTGTCTGTGCATTAGGAAATCGATTTACAAACCTTTTAACTGGTTGTAGCCAGCCATCACAAGGTCCTATGCATCTGTTGGTGTGGTTAGTCTTCTCCATCATCACATTTTCCTTAAAACTATGAGTAATTGGTGGTCTAAAGCCTTGTAGTCTGGGGGTGTTCACCCATGTCTGGGGTCAAGCATAGTAGAAGTGGTTATCTGGCTTGAATATGCAACATTTCTTCATTCATCCACCATTTTTCCAACATTTTTTGTTAACAATGTAAACTTTGAAACGGGAACTATAAACTCAAAACGGGAACTCTGGCCCAAAAACCCCAAAAAAACCACAAAAACAGTGCTCAAAACGAAAAGTGTGTATACTGGAACGATGTTTTTTTTTTTAGGTGTCAATTTTGCGGCTGTTTTAAAAATGGCAGTGACTACGAAATTTTCTACGAAATTTTCCTGCAAAATATAGCTTCAGAACGAAAGTGTTGATACTGGAATAATGATTTTTTTTTTTAGGGTCAATTTTCATACTTTTTAAAAAATGCTAATAAAACCAATTTTTTATGTCTTAAACAAAGTTAAATTTTAAGGAAAAAACACATTAATGTTTCTGGTAGAATATCATTTTTCTTTCCTAAGTATAAATTTAACATGTTTTCAACCACAACATGCTAGATACAAAAGAAATTGAAAATTTTTCAACTATAAAACTAAAAAAACATGACATTATGAACAAATTATATCACTGAATGAATTCAAAAGTCTTTATTTGTACACTGAATAAAACAGACATTATATCTCTAATTTGATATTTCATTGTAGATATTTAAACAATAAAATTTATCATACTTAAGACATAATCCAACAACATAAAAATGCTTCATAACTTCTCATTTAACAAAATATGGAAAACATTAATTTTACTTGAAGATACGATGCATACATCAGTTATATAAACTGTCTTAAACAATTATTCAAAATCACTCATATTTTCTTGCACACCATCAGAATTCACATCTTCAGATGAGTGACTGGATGCTGACGAAGATGTTCCATATTCTTCTCTTTCATCAACTAGTGCCCCATCTGAGTCCACATGCATGCCCAAGATTCCAGGTTTCAAAAGTCTTCTAGATCTACGACTGGTTTCAGCAGACTCCCATGTCAACATTGTTCCTTCTGGTAACAACCTTTTCAGAATCTCTGTTGTCTTAAGGCCTGAGATTCTATCCCCATAATATTTCTTGGGAAATGAGACTCTTTTTTTCTCTATACTAGACCTTAATTACATGCATGTATCCTACTCCCATGGTAGAGGTTCCATATAGATGCCTTGTCTCATGGTATATGTCCCCATTCATGGATCATTCTTTCACAACAACTCCTTTCCAATCCAAAACACATTTTGGAAGAGGGGGTCATGACATAGTTCCAATAGAGGTAGTTTAGTAATGGAACTAACCAATAGTGTTTGTCTATAAAACATGTTTCGAGAAATAATACCCTTTCACTAAGGTGTCAAGCCTCATAATAAAGCTTGTATTATATTAAATCCAATTAGAGAACCTATTTTTATGGTCTAGGGCCCCATGTATAGCCTATGAACTATAAAAGTTTTACCTTTAGGCTTAAGCCCTATAATTTGGTCTCAAATCAAGTTCTCGATGAGGAGCCCATTTCCCAATATACTAAACTTTAGAATGAAAACCATATCATAGTCTTAGAGTAAGTAGCCATTAGAAGATATTATTTCATAGTGTAGGTCCTCATCCATGCTCTATGTTCTTAGGAAGAAATTCCTTTAATACCCAAGCCCTTGGATTTCATGCTCAATAAACGTTATGTGAGAGAAAACCATTTCCCTAGTGCCACATATCCCACAGTTCCATGATAGGTTTTGTTATGACATAAAAAAAAGTGATGGCCTTGCCACAATTAATTAGGTCCACTCAAATACATCATGAGTATGAGTTTTACACACTAAAACCCACTTTACGTATTAGGAACTAGTTTTCCCAAGTTATTTCCATGTGTTAATTTACCCACATGAGAATAACTCATAAATTCATTAATTTGATATGTTAAACATCATCCTTAATATGTTAAACATTGAAATTATGGCTCTATATTCATATTCATGATGCTTGTACCTTATTTTTCTTTTAATATATTTCCAAAATTTCTACACTATTAAATTCAAGGTTCTTATTATATAACAATTTGATATATCTTCTCCAAAATACCACATACTCAATTTAAATATAATAATTAAAAAAATATTTAATATACAAACAAAAATCAATATCAGTCTTCTCTCACAAGTTTGAAAATTATATATATAATACATTTTTCTCTCCATACAAAATTATATATACCTCCTCTAATCACTCTTAGATTTGTTTATGATTACCCTTTTGTAAAAAATAAATGAAAATTATAAGTACTTAGTTTAATCACTCTTAAATTGGCTTATGAATATCCTTTTGTAAAATGTAAATTATAAACTTGTTTTTTAATCAAAATTTTGAGTTATGCTATAATTTAATTTGAGTAACAACATTGCCGTAATTTCATTTACATCTCCCAATTAATAAAAAGATATGCCTTTTTTAATAACCCTAACTATTAGAGCTTACACAAGCATGAAGAATGCAATAATGAACTCACACCCTAAATCAAGGGTAATATAACCAAACCTTAAATGCATCATTTACGAGGATCAACCACTATAGGAAGAAATTTACCTACCAAGAAGTTCAAACCGTTAAGAATGTACTCCACTCACTAGCGTAGCATAGCTGGACTCCATGTATGCTCAAACTGCACACATAGCACAGCATCAACAACAGAAGATATTTCACATCGTTGATACAATTGTGATATGTATAAATTAGAGCATAAAATCGGAAAAGCTGGTGCCACACGCATGAAAAAGAGAAGGGCTCAGAGGAACCTCTGAGTAACCCTGACATCATTATCGCACAGTTATGACCCGAATCCCTTCCATCCTCTGAGAGCTTAGGAAGGCGTTCTTAAGGACTGTGCTAATTGGACATAAAATAAAACATTTTTAAAAATAAATATCCCCTAAAAGTAGCTTGAAAGGAGACTTTCCATTCACATGGTAAACTAAACATAACCAGAAAGTACGAGTAATTGCTAGTTTTAACACTAGGAAATGGAAAATCCATCTCAAACATATAATACTCCATGTATGGTCAAACTACACATAGCACAACAACAACAGGCAATAACTCACCCTATTATTACAAGTGTAATACTTTTAAAGAAGAGCATCAAGTCGGAAAAGCTGATGCTACATGCATGAAGAATAAAAGGGCTCAGAGGAACCTCTTACAAGCCCAGGCACCATTTTCGCACGGTTATGAGCCGCATATAATACCTTCCATCCACTGAGAGCTTAGGAAGGCAGCATTAAGGACTCAAAGAAGCTATTAGAAAGCATATTTTAAATAATGGTAAACACCCTTTATAGGACATTTACCAATATTTCATAAGCGTTAATTTGAAAGGAGATCTTTCTTTCACTTGGCAAACTAAACCTAAAACTGGCGAATTTTAAAAGTATCAGCAAGTCAGACTAATTGTAAATGCCTCAAAATTTTAAAATGAGAAGTGGTTGGCTTGCTCTTTTGGTAAGAGAGAAGTGATTTTTAAATTGTCAACGTCTAGTTAAGGAGCATTATATCAACGGAAACGGAACTCTCAAGCGATATTGGAAGGTGTTGATAATATTAATTTGATAAGAGTATCTCTTGGTCGATTCTGGGAATCAACGGGCGGCCCGGGGGTGGCGCTGTAGGGGACATAGAGAAGTTTCTTCTTCCTCTGGTTGTAGCTGCCATGGATACCTAGGAAGCTCATACAATTCTGGGACCCTGCAATCGATTTCAGTCGGGCCGACCACAAAAGCAAATCTTTACCCCAAGTGTTACACATCCTCATTGGAAAATCGATGAATTGGTGTGAGCGGGTCGATTCCCGGAATCGACCCGCCGCCGGTCGGGCGGGGCGGGGCGGCCCGGGGGTGGTCGGCCCGACTGAAATCGATTGCAGCGTCTCAGAATTGTATGAGCTTCCTGGGTGTCCATGGCAGCTACAACCAGAGGAAGAAGAAACTTCTCTATGTCCCCTAATTTATCTGGACTGTACAATTGCGTCCCTTTTCACATGACACCCGAGATATGACACGCGCGACGATACCACCAGGCTGCAGGAAACGGGTCCGGATCTCATTGACTCGTCTCTTTCCTGCAGAGAACTTAACTGGATAGCTTGTGTACCCAAACAAACCCACAGTGAAACTGATTCTCCGCCTGGATGGATGGGATATTTGCACAGAAACTGACGAAGACAACTGTGCAAAGGTAACCACATAAAGAACCCTAGAAACACCCACGATGCACGGCATCAACAACCCATAAAATCCTTCGCTTCTTCTCCTCTCGCACATATTGTTGGGGAGGAGACCACAAGTGTGGAGCGGAGACCGACAGGAAGTCTATCGAGAACCCAGCAGACTTAGCGCGCAGGACACCGGTTACTGCCCGTCAGCCTGCTTTTTGTTGAATATAATAATATATAAATGACCCTTTTCGCGAAGAGTGCGATTAGTTTAATATTGTTTGTTTATGTACTTGATTAATTTAAGCTTGTTTGTGTTGAATATCACACAAAAATGCGAAGGGCTTTCGAAATCAGAGTTACACCTCACCTCCTAATAATAAGTATAATAAATACCAAAGGTTTGGGCCCATGAATGAAGAATTCTGTGTGTACATATTGGAATATTTGTTTATGGTCTGTGAATGGGGTCCTCTCTGTCCAGACTGCAACGCAACCTACACCGTCTGATGGATAGCAACCTTGAAGTTGGAGGTGGCTATTTTTGTACAAATCAACTACAACATTTCCATAAATATTGTCTTGATTAGTAAAATATAAAATATCTACCACGTTTCCATTTCCATTAATATTGTCTTGATTGTGAGATTGAGATTCAAAGAAAAAATCAAATGGAGTTGGTTATTTGTACAAAACAATTATAACCTTTCCATAAACACTAACTTACATTAGTTATAGATATGTGTGACACTGGTAATTTGAGGGGTTATTTTGGTAATTTATTTAGTTAATATTATTTTTATAGTTAAAATGTTTGAAAAAGCGATTATAGTAATTTGATTAAAGAGAGATGGTAAATTGATTAACGAACAATGGTTATGTAAACATGTTGATTATTTATTTAATTTAAAATCATAAATTTTTAATATCAATCATTAAACTTTTCGAATCCAACATTAATGATTGAGTTTTAATTTTGCATAAGAATGAGTCTCTAACTATTCCAAGGTGGGGGTGAACCCCAAATGTAGTAGATGAGTCTATCTAGGATGTTAGACGTGACCTTCAATTGTTGGATTATGTGTTTTTTAATGGGCATTAGGTCTTAAATGTAGAATACTATAGTTTGCACTTATGGTATTTAATGGATGCCTAAGCAAAAAATCAAAACAACTTTGAGTCTTATAGGTTTTCATCCAAAAACTTTCTTGTACATTATTATATATATTACATTATATATAATAATGTAATATTTTGATAGTTTAATATTCAAAAGCTTACAATGTATTGGGTTCTTGGTAAAATCAGTTTGGGTTGACAAAAAAAATTAAAATAATTTAATTTATCCCTGTTCAATTTGATTAGTTATGAAATTGAAAATGTTATTCTCAATATTTTAGAAGTTGTATTATGTATTTAAAGTAGTGATACTTGCCTCTCACTACCCACACCGGTCAAAAGTTACCAGCATGTGATTTAAATCACATGCTATTCCAATATTACAATTCTTTTTGGTGCTTGAAATTTTAATTTAGCCGGTGATGTGGGTTTTAAACGATAGCAGTCATCTGGATTTCCTGCAAATTGATATATTTAATGGGCTCACATTTTTGCACAGATTTATTAATATTAATGTTCATTTATTTATTTAATATTAGTGTTGGTTTTTTTTTAATAAGTTAACAACTATTAAAGTGCAAAAGAGTAGCTCTATGGAAAAATTTGCAGAGTTTAAGTATCATAAATTACAAATTCATCGATTTTGCAAGTTTCGATTTTCCAATGAGGATGTTACAAATTTGATAGTATTATTATGATTTTCATCATTTAAACAAAGATGGTAATAATTACCCGCTCACACCAATTCATTGATTTTCCAATGAGGATGTGTAACACTTGGGGTTATCACCACAATTACTAATATTATATAGATATGTTTTCTTTCGCTTCTCTTCTTTACCATCAAAATTGAAGCTAAAGTCCTAACAATGAGGATTACTATTATGTGAAACTATACCGGTTAAAATTTGTAAGGGTGATGCTACACTTTGGTTGGTTGATGACGTGATCCTTTGCGTTCATGCCATGATATAAATATATATATGGAATTCGTTTGTCATCTCTATACACCTTTTTTCTAAAGTCTTTGCTTTCCCTTTACCAGCTAAACGTCTTTCTAATGTTACAAGACTTTCCCTTTTCATGCTAAATGTCTTTGTAATTTTACTCAACAAGGATTATATTTAGTCGACAAGAGTAAAGTTGGAAGTTATTTTAGTAATGTTACTCAACAAGGATTATATTTAGTCGACAAGAGTAACGTTGGAAGTTATTTTAATCATCAAAATTTTCATAGATGCTTTACTCTTCCAATCATATCAATATTTTGAATACTTTAGATCTTCATCCTTGATGCTTTCCAAGTTACGGTAGTGTACCTTTGATTATGTTGTCAAGGTCATACCACTCCGAATTAATGTCCTTATCTATAACAATGTGCAGTTCGAGTCATACCTGTGGCTAAAAAAAATTATGGTGACTAGAATAATTTAAAGAACCATCAAATTTTGTGAACCCAGCTGTGTACTTGGTAGTATAGTAATAGGCCACGTCAAGGTGTCCATGTGAAATTCATATAGACTTTGTGGTAGCCTATCTTCTACGACTATGAGTAAACTAGGTGATCCAATGGTCAGCATATTATCTAGGGTTGTACATTGCTTAACCTTCCCTACAATTTCTTTTTTTTTGTTGGGAGAAATTATTCCTTTACCCTCTACCGCGTCGCACCCCTAGTATTGCTGCACGGACAAAGGAGGGGGAGTGTGGGGGGACGGTAGGGTGTAGGGTGAGGGAAGGGGAGGGGGGCCAGGGAGGAGGGGAAGCTTAGGAAGCTTCGTTCAAACAGAAAATTCAGTTGAAAACAAACATCTAGCGTGGCATGCAAAGGATGGACCACGAAGAAATACAGAGTTGGTGAGCGAAATAAAGAGAAAACACAGATTTGATGGATGCTGGGAGTACAATAACTTGGTAATCATATCGAGGGATTTGTCATCATCATCATTTTCGGAGATTAGATCAGGCGTGTTACTTTAATTATTAATGTGTAGTGAATCCAGACAAGAGATCTCTCGTGAGAGGAATAAGTTAATGGGGTCGGGGCTTCAATGTAGTCGTCAGGGGGTTGTGGGGGGCGCATGGGTAGGGGCTTGCCCATACGTGCCTAATTGTCCACTTAGCCTCATTATCCCTCACCTGACCTCCCACTCGTCGATCGACCCGCCTGCCCGTTTGAGGTGGCTAGGCAATTCTGATTATACAAATAAAAAATTTATGGTATATTTTTGTTGTTAATTTAAGTTAACATGTTTTTTTATTTACTAATTTATGTGTTTTTTTTTAGGAAAATGGCATCAAGGAAAATTTATGTGAATCTTTCTGGACCAAAGAGTCTTAAAGGTGTATCTTCAAAAAACATTGGTGAACGAACTCCACCTGAGCTCATGCCTACAAATATTTCAAGTGCTTTAAGTGATAAGAAGCTAATCTCAGATTGGAAAAGTTCAAAAGAGGTGAAATTTCCATCAAGAGTCTGGTATGTGAAAGAAAGAGAGAGCACAACTGTGATTTTCGCATTGATTTTTAAGTTAATTATTATTTTTTGAAAAAAAAAGTTGTTATTATTATTTTTTTGACATGAAATTCATAAAAAAACTATTATTTGACCATTTTTAGTTAATATTTTTGTATAAAAATTGTGATTTTGACATGTTAATTCTAGCAAAAAATTATCAAAACGTTTAGTTTTTTTGTTATATTTATGTTAAAAATGGTTATTTTTTATGTCCATTGTTAAAAAATGTTGTTTTTTAGAAACAATTATTTCATGTGGATTGAAAAATTAATTAAGGATGTCTAAATATGTAGATTATCTAAAATTCAAACTATCAACCTTCTAATTTAAAAACGCAAAACAATAAAAACCCCACTAAAAAAAAATAAAAAATTAAGATAGACAACAAGAAAATATGAATACAATGACGACTTCAAAAACTATCAAATTTAGAAAATAATTTTTTACATTTCACACACTAGAAAATTTAAAGTCAAAAAATAGGTCTTTTAAAAAAAGGGTGTGATGCAGAATACTCACTTTTTAAAATCAGGATGAAAATCACTACCATTCACTACCATTCTAAAACTTAATGCACATGAAAAAAATTAAAGTTCCAAAAACCATGTTCTAAAAAAAACATGTGTATTCTGCATCACCACTTTTGAAAATCGGGTCATTTTTTTGCCACCTCTACAAAACGGGTAACAGTATCAGTTCCCGTTTCAAAGTTTACATTGTTTGTTGATTTTGTAATGTTCCCGAGCATCTCTGATATACAACCTAGGAGAGTTTCTTGGGGTGATAACAGTTGACAGCAGATCAGGAGGCTCAGTAGCAAAGTCAATAGCAACACAATTTTTCCTAGTAGACAGTTGGAGACACAGTTGATTTAGTTTATTTTGTTTGGATTCCTTTTAGTTGCATATATTGCAGTAGAAACAACAACAATGAAAAGAGTTGCATGTAGTACATTCCAAAGGAGATGGATGTAACAACTCCGGGTTAAATTTCATGTAATGAAAGTTAATAAAGGCCAAATAAGACCACGAGCAAGGGACAATTTTTCCAAGCTGAATGTTGGGAAAAATATCCTAGTGGGCATCACTTGTTGTTTTTTATGGCTAATGGGAAATTGGAAAAGGAATTGGCTAAGGATTTGGAAAGGCAAAAAAGTATTTTTGGCATATTATTTATGAAAATAATGTAAATTAGGAGAGAGGGAAGGTAAAAGGTCACAGGGTGCATATGGAGAGGAAAATGAAGGAAAATAATGGAAAATTGAATAAAATAGAGACATCAATGATAAAAAGGATTATGAGGATCAATTCATGGCCTTTTGTCAGTTTAGTGTTAGAATTTGTCTCAAAGACGAGAAAGCACCAAGAGGAGAAAGAAAGTAAGAAAGCAAGGAAAGGAAATGAAAAGAAAGGAAAGGAAATGAAAAGCAAGGAAAGCAAAGGAGGTAAGGATCAAGAAACGCCAGTAGGAATACTTGCAGGTAACATATTGTATGTGTGATTTCCTAATTGGTTTTGACATGCATGGTATGTGCATATTCGTATATGGTTTTTCGGTTTTCATTGGCATGGATTTTGTCAGGATTCGATAGTGGATTTTAGCCTAGCCTTGCCATTTCCAGATAGCCATGGTGCGATGGGATTGTTCTCGATTTTAGCTTTGGATTACAGGATGGTTTTTGAATCTAGGATGAGGTGGTCTCAGGAAAATTCCCAAAGGCCTAGGAATCCGTTGACCAGTAATGGCAAGATACATAGTAAAGCCTGAGGGTGGAGAGAGGAAAATTCCTTGAGGGTGGTGAAGAAATTCTTAGGCATCCAAACTTGGTTCAGTTTTGTGATCTCGGCATCAGTTTAGGTGTGATCACAGTATGTAGAGGCTAGAGGTGGTTTAACCTCAAGATTCTCTTGTTTGTCTTTGGATTGGTTTATCCCATGAGATCCCACATTCATGCTTGGAATATGTCACAAGGGTGATTCGATGAAGATAAATTTTTCTCAGCCAATCTATGGTCCAATGGAACGTGGAAGTCTCGAACCTGGTCGATATTTTCCTATGTTTAATAAAAGCTAAGGTTCTCTTGCTTTTGGTAGGTAAATGTACTAGTTACTATGTGGCTTTAATGGTTGTTCCCTTATTGTTATTTACCTAATTATATGTTGGTTATAAGCATGGTTATATGACAATTCTTCGTCATGGATCTATTCATGTTTTCACTTGTAACTGAATAAATAATTAATGCAAGACCTAATTAGTTATATGACAGTTAATGTGAGAAGGTAGAGACCCTTCTTGTTAAACCTCAATTAAATTTTTCAGTCCCTTATGTTCAGACTTGCTTTCATGACCTGTAGGTTGCATATCTACCAAGTGTTTGACAAAATGTCAGTTGCAGTTAGAGATGGTTTGGTCAAGTCCTTGTACCAGTTTTGGTTTGTAAGCATTGTCCTCATGTATTTTATGAGTCCTGGACGTTTCATGGATTTTGGGCAGGGGCTTATCCCTAGCCCTGGAAAATGGCCTTAATTCTCGTAGTCGCCAGCACAACACTGAAAAAAAAAAGGTCATACTCGCACTGATGCAAGACTATGGGAACATTTGGTAATCCATAGTCACATGGAGGCCTTGGCAAGAGAGGGACTGGGGCTCAAGGTCAGGCAAGAAAGAAGTTGTCTTAGGGTTTGGACACCTGAAGGGGTTGGGTTACTCCCAGAGGTCCTGTTGCACCTGAGGGAGGTCTGCAAAATCTTGCTTTGTCAACTCCATTTCCTTAAGGTCATATAGGAGTTTTATTCATATCATAGTAACCCCTCATCTCATGTTTACACTGGGTAAGCCAATGAAAGTGGGTAGATGTGAGAGAAAGAGGTTACAGGGTGGTATCAGAGCATGGTTCAAATACTTGGACCGAAAGGGCTAAATGCATGTTGTTATGTATGCATTTTCATGGTTAAGGTTGTCATGGATGAGGTTATGGTATGAATGATATGTCATTATGATTCTATTGGTATGTTATGAGGCTAGCATTTTTCCGAGATAGAGCAGGAGATGCAGATCATAAGAGCGAGGTTGCAACACTAGAATTTGGGGTAAGAGAAGACATCGATACATGTATTGTATGTTTGACATGTAGGTATGTTGGTTAATATTTTTTATAATCATTAGGCTTATTTACATGTTTTTCATTCTATCGTTGCTATGGTTACCTGCATGATGGATGCTAGTTTATTAGTGTGGTCATATGCATATGTGTCAAATAGTCATGAAGGATAGTAACTTGTTGTTATATGTCTTGTGGTAGTATGCATGATGATTATGATCATTGTACTTAGGATCTTGATGTTGTATCATGTTAATTTCGATTGGCCTATGTGGATGGTTAGGGTTATGACGTTAAGGTATGAGTCGATACACTTGTGATATTGTGTCATAATAATTTATACTGACTGTGCATATGTGATGTTATGCATGAATGATAATTGTTATGATTTTATGATGTGAACATGTTAGCTAGTTATTGTTATGGATATCATGACCTTAATTATGTTTGGGTTGATATGTTGTGAAGTTATATCATGCTAATCTAGATTGATTGTGCAGACAAGATAGCCTCTCCTGAGATACATTGAGGTATGAGTTTGATTAAGTCATCTATTTGGTGTTTGAGTGTTTGATTATGTTTTCTATTTGATATGAATTTGTATCTATAAGATTGCATGAAGGAATGATGTTGTTTGAGATGTTTTCACTAACACATGTGTTGAGAACAATTGATATGTACTTGAGTGTAAGTAGGTGATAGTTGTAGCATTATTATGATTGATGAATGTGAGTTGATTGTTGATTATGACATGGTTGTTAGACTTGGTAAAGGTTGACTTCAAATTAATAGATATGATGTCTTGATCTTTGGAACATGTGGCTAACATGTGTGTTCAATTATCAGGCAGTGTGCTTGGCACAACAATGTAAGATAATTGATATATTGCTATATTTATTTATATACTAACAATTATGTGTTTATGGAAGTATGATACATGGAATTACATGGCAAAGAGACTTCCATGAAATCTTAGAGAAGAATCAGGGTGAGATTTCCCTTGGAAGCATTGGGAACCCATGGGGATTGAGTCATGGTGTTTGTTGCTAGTTTTGTGCTTTTGGTCATTGTGATTTGTTTGTGTTTGACTTGTAGTTTTTATTATGTCTGGTGCATGGACATGCCACTTTGTTTATGGTGTCAATATTGATATTGGTTTTCGTGGTCTTCTTCTTCTTTGTTTCTTGTTCTTGCGTTTTATGTTTGAGGGTCTTGGGAATTAGTTGGGAAAGAAAGAAGTTGATGGAGCTTGGGGAGAGCTGTGTGGTATCTGACGGGTAATATAAGACCTGGATGAAATTGGTGTATGTTTAAGGGAAGTTGAAGGCAAGAGTATGACAGTCAGTTGGATTGGTGGGGTCCATTGAGGTAAATGGAAAGTGGCAAGACAGTCATGAGAAAGGTAACATGAAATGTAAGGTAAATGGATTTGAGGTGTCAAATGCCTTGACTATGTTGGGAACTATTGTTCTCAATGTTGTGAGTGTGTTGCACGAATAAAGGGAGTTCTCTTAACCTAGACCTTATGATATCAGGTAATTATGTGGTGATTATGATTATGCTAATGTCTATATATGTATGTATGTATGTATGTCGTTGTTTGACAGGATCGTCAGGAATCATGATTGATTTATGCTAATGAATAAATATATGTATGTATGTATGCCTTTTTTCCGACAGGGTCATCAAAGATCATGATTGTTTTATGTTAATGTTTATGTGTATATATAAATGTATGTATGTTGTTGTCTGCAAAGGTCGTCAAGGATCATTCTTGTGGATGAATGATTGTTTATGCAAGTGAATGACATGAAGAGGTTCCTTGTTTATAAGGAATCAAGTGGGAAGAGTAGCCCTGACATATATATGAGGTTAGTATCATGTGGATATGATTTGATATTATGTGCTTGTACTATGTTTATGTTTATGTTATGGACAGATAATGCTGAGAGATACATCAACATAATGAAAGTAGTGTGATCTGTGGCATGCTGGGACAAACATGTATAATACACTAGAAGCAAGGTTGATTGGTGAGCACAATGTAGTCTTAAGATGTGTAGTATTGGTGTTGTGTACATATAGCATATGTAATAATGTACATATGATGTTGTGTGAATGTTGCATATACAGTGTTGTGTACATGATTTCATTTGTGGTACTGAATACCGATGGTCCTAAATACATGTCGTATATGTAGTGTTATTTATAGATGGCGTTATGTACATATTGTGAATGCAGTACTATGTACATTTAATGCAGTGTACATGTTGTATATGCAGTGCTATGTACATATGGTGTAGTGTACATGTTGTACATGTGGTGTTGTGTACATATATTGTTGTATGCATGTGGTGCTATATACATGTGGTACATGTGGTGTTGTGTACAAGTTGTGCAGACGGTGCGATGTACATGTGGTGCTATGTACACGTTGTACACTTGGTGTTGTGTACACGTGGTGTTGTGTACATGTTGTGTAGGTGGTGTGGTGTACATGTGGTTTTGTGCACGCGTGATGCATGTGGTGTTGTGTATGTGCGGTCTTGTGTACACATTATGCAGGTGGCACTGTGTACAAGTGGTACTATGTACATGTACATGTGATATTGTGTACATGTCGTACATGTTGTGTTGTGTATATTTGGTTTGGTGTTACAGGTATTGTGTATTTGTTGTATCACAACATGTGTATTCATGCTATTGTATGGTGTGTACGTATATGTGTTTTGTTGTACATCGGATGTAGGTATATGTGTGGTGTCGTACACCGGGTGTAGGTGTATGTGTTGTGTCGTACACTATGTATGTGTATGTGTCGTACAATGTGATGGGATAGGCAAGTATGGGATTATCTGGGCCCTTGTTTTGCTATTGAGGGTTGGGGCAATTTAATCTTCGGATGCCCTTGCTGTTGCTATTGAGAGTTGAGACGGTCTAGTCTCAAGATACCCTTGTTGCTAAGGGTTGAGACGATCTAGTCTTGAGATATCCTTGTTGCTGATATTGAGGGAGGAGGAAGCTTAGTCTCTGCATTCCCTTGTTGCTTAAAGGCACTGGGTGCTTTCCAGGTTTGGACACTGGTTCAATGTGTATAAAAGGACAAAGAAAAAAGGTAGAAGCAAAGAAACATTGAAAGATAAATATCAGTATTTTATTTCAGTTTTAATTATAGATGTGATCTATTATTATGATTTATGATGGCTACATGTGATATATTATTTTATTTATGATGGTTGTGATTCAAGCTAACCAAATGAGATATGTTTATACGCGATGATTGGTTTAGAGAGCTAATTTGACTTGTTGTGACAGGAAGTATACAAAATTGCAAGTGTGCCTTATTGACGAGCTACCAATGAGGTATGATTTGAATTAGTTTTAATTAATTTTAGTCTAATGGAAATTATGTGCTTGGTATAGGAAGCAGGGTAAATCTTGGTTTGGGTGGTTGAAACTACCTACAAGAATTAGCAGCAACAATAAAAAATAATTGGAATAGGAAGCAATATGATGGTAAATCACTTCAGGAGCAGGGCCACTATGGAACACTGGTACCCAATAGTGTCCATTGATTTCCATGAGTATGCTATGACTGGCATGATGGTTTTGAGGCAGGGATATGCCTTGGTTTTTGGACCTTCCAATGAGAGGAAATATTGCTAAGGGATGGGTCGCCTAGGATAGGGGATGCCAGAGAACTTGGAAGGTGAATCACTACATAGAAGGGGGTGGCCGAATTTCCCAAGTGATTGTGTAGCAAATAAGGGAAGGTCAGGGATGGATTTGTTTTGGTCATTATCATTGCCAGATGGAATAATATGCACATTGGGAGTGTGCCCTAGAATAATGAGTCGGTAACTGTTCACTGAGAGGACATGTGGCACAGGATCATAGTGTTGTACATTATATGTAGGTTGAATTTGGTAGTGGATTTTGGACTTCTTGGGAAGGAGGTGAATCCTCGTATTACTTTGAGGGTGGAGGTGTGAGCCTCTAGACTCCCTTGTTGCAGATGAAGGTATCCTTTTATTTGCTGGTTGAGAAAATGTGCATATGTGTATACGTGTATATTATTGTAAATACTATATCGAGCTAAATTTATAAAGCTCCATAAACAATATGGTTATTTTATAGATAAAGCCAATGTGCATAAGTTATAGATAAAGCCAATGTGCATAAGTATATGTTGCTTTTATTGTAAGTATCACAATGAGTTGTGTTATAAAGCTCCAATAAGTGGTATGGTTGTCATGTCGTCATGCTTATCATGATGGCTTTGCTTTTGAGCAGGGATGTTATTGTAAATACTGCAATGAGTTGGGTTATAAAACTCCATAGGCAGTGTGTTTCTGTTTTTGAGTGATTTTGCGAGGTATAGGTGTGGTTTAACACTGATGATGGTGTTCCCCTAAGGGGAGGGGTTTGTAACAACCTCGGGTTAAAGCTTCATGTAAAAAAAGTTAATAAAGGAAAAATAAGACCATGGGCAAGGAACACTTATTCCAAGCTGAATGTTGGGCAAAATATCTTAGTGTGCATCACTTGTTGTGTTTTATGGCTAAGGGGAAATTGACAAAGGCAATGGATAAGGCTTTGGAAAGGAAAAAAGGTATTTCGACACATTATTTGTGAAAACAATGGAAATTAGGAGAAAGGGAAAGTGAAAGGTCACGGGTTGCATGTGAGGAGGAAAATGAAGGAAATAATGGAAAATTGAAGAAAATAGAGGCATCAATGATAAAAAATATTCTAAGGATCAGTTCATAGCTTTTTTTCAGTTTCAGTGTTAGAATTTGTCTCAAAAAGGAGAAATCACTAAGAGGAGAAAGAAACTAAGCAAACAAGGAAAGGAAAGGAAAGGAAAAACAAGGAAATCAAAGGAAGGAAAGGATCAAGCAACTTCAGTGGCAATACTTGTAGGTAACAGATTGCATGTGTGATTTCCTCGCTGGTTTTGACATGCATGGTATGTGCATGTTGGTATATGGTTCTTTTGTTGTCATTGGCATGGATTTTTTCAGGATTCGATAGTGGATTTTAGCCTAGCCTTTTCATTTCTAGATAGACATGGTGTGATGCGATTGTTCTCAGTTTGAGCTTTGGATTGTCAGATGGTTTTGGAATCCGGGATGAGGTGGTCTTAGGAAAATTCCCAAAGGCCTAGGAATCTCTTGACTTGTAATGGCGGGATACATGGTAAAGCCTGAGGGTGGAGACAGGAAAACTTCTCAAGGATGGTGAAAAAATTCTGAGGCATCCAAGCTTGTTTCGGTTTTGTCATCTCGACATTAGTTTAGGTGTGATCACGGTATGGAGAGGGTGGAGATGGTTTAACCTCTAGATTCCCTTGTGATTGTCTTTGGACTGGTTTATCCCATGAGATCCCACATTCATGTTTGGAATATAACACAAGGGGAATTGTATGAAAAGAGATTTGGCTCAGCCAATCTATGGTCGGGTGGAACGTGGAAGTCCCGAACCCAGTTGTTATTTTCCTATCTTTAATAAAAACTAAGTTTCTCTTGATTTTTGTAAGGAAATGTATTGGTTATTATGTTGCTTTAATGGTTGTTTCCTTATTGTTATTTATCTGATTATATGTTGGTTATAAGCATGGTTATATGGCAGTTCTCAGTCATGTCTCTATTCATGTTTTTACTTGTAATTGAATAAATAATGAATGCAAGACCCAATTGAGGATATGACATCTAATGTGAGAACATAGAGACCCTTCTTGTTAAACCTCAGTTAAGTTTTCAGTCCTTTATGTTCGGACTTGTATTCATGACCTGTAGGTTGCATATTTACAAAGTGTTTGAAAAAATGTCAGTCTCGATTGGGGATGGTCGGGTCAAGTCTTGGTACTAGTTTTGGTTTGTAAGCATTGTGTTCATGTCTTTTATGAGTTCTATAAGTTTCATGGATTTCTATGTAGAGGCTTAGCCCCTGGAAAGTAACCTTAATTCTCGTAGTCAATGGCACAACACTGACGGAAAAAAGCCACAGTCGCACTGATGCGGGCCTATGGGAGCGACTGGAAACCCATGGTCGCATGGAGGCCTTGGCAAGGGAGAACCTGAGGCTCAAGGTCAAGGAAAAAGTGAGTTGTCTCAAGGTTTGGACCGCTGGACAGGTTGGGTGACTCCTAAAGGTCTTGTGGCACCTGAGGGAGGTATGTAAGGTTTTTTTTGTCGACTCCATTTCCTTAAGATCGTGTAGGAGGTTGATTCATATCATAGTAACCCCTCATCTCATGTTTACCCCGAATAAGCCTATAAAAGTGGGTAGATGTGAGAGGAGGTTGTTACACTAGATTGAGGTAGATGTGAATCCCTTTCTTGTTGAGAGGGAGTGTTGAAAATGACATCAAGAAAAAATCTACTTCATTTTTTTCCTTGAATTAAACTACGAATAAAATTGTAATTCCACATCACATGACAACTTGTATTAGTTAACTAGATTAATTTGACTTAGTTGCCTTAGTTAATTCGAGTTGAGGGTCTAATTTGAGTCATGTAAAATGTCTCTTACATTATAGGAGCCCTAGTTGAATTTATTTCTAGTTGTAATTAATTAATTCTGTTTAAATGAGTTAAAGTCAGTGAAACTAGTTCCAACTGTTGGAGTAACTAGTGGGAGGTCTAGTAGTGTGGTGTTGCCTATAGTGATCAACTAGTTAACTGGTGATTCACTCATAAATAACTCATGCATGTTAGATCTGAGGGTTACCTAGTTGAGATTGGAGTTCAGGGATAATGTATTATCAGTTGTATAATCCTCTAAATTGTACAAGTGGTGCATGCAGTCAGAGGAAGGCCTATGATGCATTGCGCAATTCCTTTGAGGAATTTTCCTAATTAATAGGGGGTTAATCCCCAAGGAAACAACACAAGGAAATAGGGACTTGGGCAAGTAAAAAATTGATTAAGTATTGGCCTGGGCTTGTCTAGGACGTTGTAAGACAAATAGAGATAGTGCAGAGGTTGTTCGGGCTTGAGCAAAGCATTGTAATCTTCTTATATTTTGTCACTAATGCAATATACAAACAACAGGGATTTTTAGTTGTGGCTTCCCCTAGGAAATCATTGTGTAATGTCCTGATTGAATTTTTTCTCTTGTATGCTTCGTGATTTCACGATCGTTTAATTGTTTCCGCTAATGAGTAGAGTAGATTCAATTCTATTGTTTTAGTAAATTACAATTAGTAGTTTGAATCTACAAGGAATTTCTACATGACGAACTGTGATGCGTCTGTAGCAGCATTTTCTTCAGGGGATTTCATGTTCTATGTCGACCATGGAGGACCCCCAAGATCTCCTTTTGATTTTGTGAGGAGGATGATGCTTGCATCACATTCTTTTTGGAGCATGTCTCCATGCAAAGAAGACACTAAATTTTTTACCCCACATCTTCTTTGTCAACGAATCAACCTATAAGTACAAAACCCAAATTACATAATAGCATAAATAGAAGCAAGGTAGTTAACATGTGAGAAGCAAAGTGGTCAACATGCGAGCCAACATATGGCAATCTTTAATGCATAGAATAATGTTCTTTTCCACATATAATCATAATGAAAAATATAAAATAAACATTAAATAAAGTCTAATAAAAATATGAAAGTTGTATGATTACAGTCCTTAATGTATAGAATAATGTTATTTGCCACATATAATAATAATGAAAAATATAAAATAACCTTTAAATAAAGTCTAATAAAAATACGAAAGTTGTAAAGTAAGCCTAAGAGGCTTGCATGTAGCCCACGTGCTTCCAAAAATATAAAATTGAATCTGTCGCTTGCAGATCCAGAATGGGAGGGTTTCAGTGAACCTATTACTCACTGCTGCTCCAATGAATCTATTATTCACCCAATGCAATGAGCAACAAGACCCAAACAAGACAGATGAGAGAAAGGGTTGTGCTCTACTCTTGGTTACATAGAATTTTCAAGTTGGAAATTGCATTGTTTTTGGCAATAGCTATGGTAGCAGATTCAATTTCAGATTTCATGGCAATTACCTGAGTCTTCCCAGAAGCAAATTGAATTCTCAGTGATACTGATTCAATTAACTGAGATTCATATCTCGTTATGGAGATAGCAAAGGCATCATCCACTACATAATATACAAGGGGTATGTCTCGCTGAAACTGGTCTCCTCTCAATACGTTCATTCATAAATCATCCCTCCCAGCAGCTAGGCAGCAAAAGGACATTGAATCCATTAGATCGAGGCACTAGTTCCAGAGCAACACATATTTGGAAGTGAAGGAGTGGGAACCAATTTTTAATTTGAATAGGAAGTTGGTGACCACACAAGCATTGTCAGTTAAGTTACCATGCCTACTAATCGAGCTCTGGCAATAACAACATTCTATGGCTCAATTAGAAAATTTTGGGAGCACAGATGTGTGTAGATATGGATTCAAGGAAGGGCCTGTAAGACATCTTGGCCCTGATATTTTATGAAGGATGGAATTTGTCATAAATTGGTTATGTTTTTTCAAAGAAATTACGATACCTTTGGAAATTTTTGGAGTGGAATGTCTATCCACAGGCATAGCAGAGACATGCAATGCAGGGGGCTTGGGAAACGATGATTCGTTCTTTTCTTGAGAGCTTTGTTCAACTTCTTCTCTTTGGCATGAAGAGTTGCCATGGCGGTCCCCCTCTTTAACTGAAGATAATGCTTCTCGCAGAGAGTCTTCATCAGCATAGTCATGGAGTGGCACCGCCATTATTTTCCATGTTGTGCAAAAGCCCGAATTTGTGCAAGAATTTGAAGACGGTGAAGAGTTTGATGCAGAGACCTCCCAGTCCTCTATAGGGCATGCAAGTGGAAACATGTAGTTTATCTTCCAAGCCAGTCCAGGTTCGATTCCTGCGAAAGCCTGCGAGGGTTTGAAAACTGCAGATATCTCCAATAGCATAATAAATAACACTTCCAAGCCTTGTGTGTCTATCCAAAGGTCTTACCCCATGCTGCCATGGAACATGGGGCTCTACCTCGAATGGATTTGGAACTACGTGAAGGGATGTTGCCTTTGCTACAAGCTCTTGAAGTAAAAGTTAAAACTAAAAGGGGTGTTGCAGATTTGGGCCAAAAATGTGAGTGCGTAGCCATTTGAACAAACCACTGTGTGAGAAATTGAACGAAGCCATACTTTGGTAGGCTCTGATACAAGATTTGGTAGGAAAGATAATGTGAAGTAAAGACAAGTGGAGAATGGTGTCTAAACATGTGTGAGTCATGCGTAAACCCTAGGCAACCTTTTAAACATGAAGATTTGTGTTTAAAAAATAGTTAACAGAAACTGAAAACTCTTGCGACATAAAACCTCCAAGTTGCTTATTCGTTGAAATAACCACTAGATGAAGCTCATAGGTAGATGAAAAAGTGCTTTATTAAATATACGAAAACATCAAATTAAATTGAGTTGGCTACCTTTGGTTTTCCTGGAGAAAATAATGCAACCGATTACAATAGTCAATAGTCCCTGCCGCTATTACAATAGTACCTGCTAACCCCGAAGTGGCAAGGACTCGTAACACAGCCTGTAAAAATTTGAGACCAAAATAACTACATATGGTGGCAGGCACCGAGAAACATATTATCCTACTACTTAAACTATTGATATATTCTGGATACCATTATCTAAAATTGAAGAAGCCCAGGGTTTCAAAGTTCAGTAAATCGTCCTTTCTTTTTCAATCGTCTGCATTTCAATTTGAGGGCTTTCAATTTCTCTTCTAATTCTTCAACCTCTGCAGAATCATTTTCATCCAACCATTCTTCTACGCCATCTAACATTTGCTCCATATTTTCTGAATTTGTGATGCTTCCCTTGATTCTGGCTTCTTTGACTCTGCTTCTCACGTTGTAAACACAAGTGGCCAAATTTTCTCTGGCAATATGCCTCTTCTTGGCCTCTTCATCCTCCCGTCGGAATCTCTCTGCATCATCCAACATTCTCTCAATCTCATCTTTTTTCAGCCGACCACCGTCGTTAGCAATTGTAATCTGATTACTTACCCCGCTTCTTTCGTCCTCGGCAGACACTTTCAGGATTCCATCCACATCCACTTCAAACACAGCTTTAAGTTGTGGCCTTTCAAATGGAGCTGCCTGAATTCCCAATAAAAGAAATTGACCCAGCAAATTGTTGTCGACAACCATAGCTCTCTCACCCTCATAAACTTTAAATGACACGTCGACTAACTCACTGTCACGCACGGTAGTGAAATGATCCTCCCTCCGAGTGGGAATGGGAGTATTCCTGGGAACGACTACAGACATAACATCTCCATAAACTTCGATTCCAAGACTCAAAGGTGTTACGTCCATCAGTACTAGGTGGACGCTTTCGTCGTTCAGGGTTGCAGCCTGAAGTGCAGCACCATGTGCAACAGCTTCATCAGGATTTAAACTTTTGCAGAGTTGTTTTCCATCAAAGAAGTGTTGAAGGAGTTCCTGGAGCTTTGGAATGCGGGTGGAGCCGCCTACCAGTACAACTTCGTCAATTTGCTCTTTGCTCAGCTTGGCGTCTTCCAGACATTGCTTCACGATTTCCATACACTTTTCGAACAACTCAGCGTTGAGTGCTTCAAACTTTGCCCTTGCAATCTTTATGTGAAAGTCTAATCCTTCGTAGAGAGAATCAATGTCAATCACAGTTTCCACAGCAGAAGACAGACTTCTTTTTGCTCTCTCGCATTCTGAGCGCAGTCTCCGAAGAGCTTTTGCATTTGTACTCAACTCCTTTTTGTTTCTTCTCTGGAATTGCTGAACACAGTAATTGAGCATCCTGTTATCAAAATCCTCCCCTCCCAAATGCATGTCCCCTCCAACAACCTTCACCTCAAATTTACCACTCTCAACAGTAAGGATGGAAACGTCGAAAGTTCCTCCACCCAGGTCAAAAATCAGGATTGTCTTCTTTTCAGTGCACTGTGTAGAAAACCCATAAGCTATAGCTGCTGCTGTGGGTTCATTAATAATCCTCATCACATTAAGACCCGCAATGACAGCAGCATCTTTAGTGGCCTTCCTCTGAGAATCGCTAAAATAGGCCGGCACTGTGACCACGGCATTTTTGACATCAGATTTGAGATAAGCTTCGGCTATCATCTTCATCTTCGATAAGACCATAGAAGATATCTCCTCTGCTGCGAACTCCTTCCTCTGGCCTTTGTACTCAACTTGGATGAGTGGCTTGTCATTGTCCCCGGAAACTACAGTGAAGGGCCATAGTTTCATGTCACTCTGTACATCGAGGTCGCTGAATCGCCTTCCAATGAGTCTTTTCACATCGAACACGGTGTCGTGGGGATTGGTTGCGACCTGATATTTTGCACCATCGCCAACCAGCCTCTCAGAGGCTGTGAAAGCAACAACGGAAGGCGTGACTCTGTTCCCCTGATCATTAACAATAGTTTCAATTCTATCGTGCTGCCACACTGCGACGCAGCTGTAAGTTGTTCCCAAGTCAATGCCAATAGCTCTCTCTTTACCGTTGGCATCCATATCTCATATTTGTGATCTCAATGTTCCTATGTTCCTCAACCAATTACTATGAAATAAGATAACTCCTAGCTTGAAAGTATGACAATGCAGTGGAGTAATTATAAGATGCAATTTACAGACAGAAGAGTCAGATGCAAGGAAATTAAAAGCTCATGACTCTTCCCAGACCGCGATCCGACCCCCGAACCTTAAGGTCGGTGAGATAGTGAGGTGGGTTTCACCACGATGACAATGGAAGGTGGCTTCATCGTTGGAAAGTGAACTGATTTCGAATCTCTGTTAATGGGGCTATATTTCTTCTTTGTTTTAATCCATAGAACCAAACTTTTGTACGGGTTATTTCAGTCTTTGGGAATGGAATAATTTTATAAGGAACTAAGAACGTTGAACAAACATTTTCCAAGACAAGAATCTGTGAATCCAAACCCCTTGAACTTTCATTTGTGCCATTTATTGTGAAGTTATCACACGTTAGGAAAAGAAGGAGAAATGATGCGTTGTATAACTTTTTTCGTAAATAGTGGTCATATTTAAAAAAACATCCACTCAGAAAAGTACCTCCAAAAATACTCTCACAGAATCCAGCGATCTCCTTTCTAGCGTATGAAACGCATGCTCGACAAGCAGTAGCATTGAGGTCTCCCCTGCATTAAGGAAAACCATATATTTTTTCTTCATTCTCTCCAAGCCGTGAAATATTGTATAGCCCGTCTCCTTAACATTCTCAACGACAGTCACATTCGACCCTTTTTTCAAACCATTGTCGTTCGTAATACCAGCATAGATTTATTTTTTTAAATAGGGATCTAATATTATTTTAAATAGGGATCTAATATTAGTGCAGAGGAATTTAAATTTTTTATTTATAAAATAGATATTATTTAAATGTTTTGTATAATTATTAATTTATTTATTTTTAAATTTTTAAAAAATATTATTTAATCAATTTTGATAATAGATGAACACAATTACACTTGTGATTGACACTTTTAATCCAACTGATGAGTTACCTGGATTAGCTCCCTAACAAAATGAACATCTTTGCTGTATAATTCTGCAGTCAAAAGTTTGACTTCTTGGTGCAATTCTGTAAGAGGGTTTTCTTTGAACTTGGTTTTCCGAATCTCTTCAATGTGCTCTCTTCGTGTTGGCATCCAGTGAAAGGCAGTGAAAGTCTAACTCCAAGGGCCAGAAAACAATACAAACGCTGAAGACAAAAGCAAGGAAATTAAAAGCTCATGAATCTTCCCACATAAAATACCCTGAGCTCGACCCAGACCCCGCACCTTAAGTTAGGTGAGATAGCGAGGTGGGTTTCACCACGATGACAATGGAGGGTGCCTTCATCGTTGCAAAGTGAATTGATCTAGAATCTCTGTTAATGGGATGCCTTTCCTTTTTTTAATTTCAATCCATTGAACCAAACATTTGTACGGTTTATTTCAGTCTTTGGGAAAGGAATACTTTTTCCAAGTTGCATTATAATGTATTATTTTTTGAAAGAAAAGTTATATGGTGTTAATGTTATTGTTTTTGTTGTATTTTTGCAAATAGGACGATGTAGTTTTTGTTTATTATGTAATAATGATATGAATTTTTGTGTGAAAATGATATTTTTAAAAAATAAAAAAAAATGGTATTATTTAAAAAATAATAATGTTTTTAATTTTTTAATATAAAATTGATATATAATAGGTATATATTAAAGACAAATATAAATTAATTTTGTATTTATTATAAATATTTAAAAATAAAAATTTTGAAAGAAAAATTTGTATTTAGAAAAATATATTTTTATAAGTTAAAATGAATATATATTAGTGCTAATAATAATAATTTCAATTTAAGAAAAAAACTTGATATATAAACTACAATAGATACAAAAGACACAATGTTCATTTGTTAAGCGTGACTAAGCTAGATACAAGATACACAATGTTCATTTATTGGAAAAGAAATGACTAATACATGCAGAAACCCTTGGAGAAACATAACAAATATACACCTCAATGACCGAGAAAAGAAATATCCACACATATATTGTTGGAAGAATCACTGCACCTCTATGGAATCCGTAATTTCCACCCTGGGGTCCTAGTCACTGGTTTGGAACGTTTACCAACACATGCGGGTTTTGGTGTAACGGAAAACCTCCACATGGTATCAGAGCTTGGACCCAGGTTCAATTCCCCCAAGTTGCGTTTGACGGGGGGTGTTGGAAAAATCACTGCACCTTTATGGAATTCGTAATTTCCACCTTGGGGATCCTGGTTACTGGTTTGGAACGTTTACCAACACTTGCGGGTTTTGGTGTAACAGAAAACCTCCACATGGTATTAGATCCTAGACCTAGGTTCGATTCCCCCGAGTTGCGTTTGAGGGGGGGTGTTGGAAGAATCACCGCACCTCTATGGAATCCGTAAATCTCCACATGGTATCAGAGCCTAGACCCATGTTCGATTCCCCCAAGTTGCGTTTGAGGGGGGGTGTTGGAAGAATCAGTGCACATCTATGGAATCTGTAATTTCCACCCTGGGGATCCTATCTACTCTACTCTGCACATTACGCGCACTCTCGAGCTTCCGCACCAGAACACACACAGCGGTGCTAAACCACAAATGCATGCAGAACCACCAACCAATAAGTGAGTGCATGTGGTTAGTTAGGAGTTGAATGGTGAGCTAGTACAATATTTGAGGTCGCTTTACTTGCTCTCATTATCCCCGCACCCTTTCTTCGCTTCGAACCGATCGAACTTACCTGACATAGATACATTTGAGGAGTAACTAAACGAAACAAGGGCGGGGAAAGGAAGTAATGGGCTACGTTTTCCACATGGTATGAAAGCCTGGACCTAGGTTCGATTCCCCCGAGTTGCGTTTGAGGGGGTGTGTTGGAAGAATCACCGCACCTCTATGGAATTCGTAAACCTCCACATGGTATCAGAGCCTAGACCTACGTTCGATTCCCCCGAGTTGTGTTTAAGGGGGGGTGTTGGAAGAATCACCGCACCTCTATGGAATCCATAATTTCCACCCTGGGGATCCTAGTTACTGGTTTGGAACGTTTACCAACACCTGCAGGTTTTGGTGTAACGGAAAACCTCCACATGGTAACAGAAAACCTCCACATGGTAACAGAAAACCTCCACATGGTATCAGAGCCTGAACCCAGGTTCGATTCTCCGCGTTGCGTTTGAGGGGGGGTGTTGGAAGAATCACCGCACCTCTATGGAATCCGTAAACCTCCACATGGTATCAGAGCTTGGACCCATGTTCGATTCCCCCGAGTTGCGTTTGAGGACGGGTGTTGGAAGAGTCACCGTACCTCTATAGAATCCGTAATTTCCACCTTGGGGTTCCTAGTTACTGGTTTGGAACGTTTACCAACACCTACCGATTTTGGTGTAAAAGAAAACCTCCACATATATAAGTAACTAAAAATTTTGAGCAAACATTTTCCAGGAAATGATTATTGTAAATAACAAGAATCTGTGAATCCAAACCCCTTGAACTTTCATTTGTGCCATTTATTGTGAAGTTATCACACGCTGTGAAAAAAGGGAGAAATGATGTGTTCGATAAAAAAATTTGTAAACAATTGTGAGTGTCATATTTAAAAAAATGTTCAGAAAATTGACTCTAGAAGTACTCTCATATAATCCACCGATCTGCTTTCTAGTGTATGAAACACATGCCTGACAAGTAGTGGCATTGAGGCCATGAAATATTGTAGCTGGTCTTGTTAACATTCTCAACCAATGAATTTAGAAGCACATTCAGGTTCTTTTCCAAAGGACTCATTCCTGATATGATTTCCATAGCACTGGTGTGGGAGATCCCCGACATCCAACTGCACTAATGCTAATGGTAGTTTACATTTTGCAACAAAGTCACTAGACATGATAGCATAAATACTAAACAAAGAATGTATGCATGGTTGGCACTTTCAATCTAACTGATGAGTTGCCTGGATTAGCTCCATAACAAAATGAACATCTTTGATGTATAATTCCACAGACAAAAGTTTGACTACTTGGTGCAATTCTTCTATAAGAGGGTTCTCTTTGAACTTGGTTTTCTGAATCTCTTCAACGTGCTCTCTTGGTGTTGCCATCCATGCAAAGGAAGTGAAGTCCAATTCCAAGGGCAAGAAAATAATACAAACGTTGAAGTCAGTCCCTCTGACAACAAACTAACTGGGGATCTATCCCTAACTTCAGATTTACATAATCAAACCAGCGATTTAAAATTACAATATTAGAATTTGTGAAGCCAACTTAGAACCAATGAATTTGGACCATTAGATGCCTTAAATAATCAGATATTGTTGTTGGTGAATGTACAAAGGACGATTGGCCGGACTTAGAATTAGATTTGGGAATACTAAAAATATTTGATTGTGTACAAATATGATCTTTCCTCTGTATTCTTCATATTATGACCACTCGACAACTCCATGTGAGATGAACTGTGCACTGTATCTCCAATTTCCAGGTCCCATGGCCGAAGAAACAACTGAGAAAAAAATTAGAAAGCAGGTGGGATTGTTGTGGAGTAGAAATAATAATGGTTCGATTATCATTTTGGATCTTGAAATAAATAGGGGAGGGACACCATTACTTGTGTGCCCTCCTGTCCACCTCAGCTGTCGATGTGGAGACACGTGCCAAGTAGTTCTTGCCAAGTGTTGTGTTGTGGTGAGTGGGGCATTTAAATTTGCATTTACTTTACAATTTAGGGTTTCATTCAGTTTGTTTTGCGGGATGTAATCTCCCCGATGTTATTTTGTTTGGGTCCAGTGTGTGAGCGATGCACTCTGTAGTGGCTTGGGACGACTCCAATACTGGTTTGCCTTGTCTGCCATTCTTGAGACGCTCATCCAGTGAGGTTTCTTGCAGTGGTGGTTCGTTAGCAATTTAAGGTTTATAGTGTGGTAGCTTAATTGCGCCTGGCATTATTGTTTGCACACATTCTTTTCTAGTTCAAGGTTTAGGGTTTTGTTGCTTTACCTGTTTTAAGGGGGTTTAACTCTGCTGTTGTTGTTGTTCGTTCTACATCCTCGGGGATTTACAAATGGGGTTGTTGTTGTTGTTTGTTGCATTTAAGCCCCAATTGCAAGGATTTCAAAGAAATTGCAATGCCTCTGGAAATTTTTGGAGTGGAATGTGTATCCATAGGCATAGCGGAGGCATGCAATGTAGGGGCTTGGAAAACGATGATTCCTTCTTCTCCTTGAGAGCTTTGTTCAACTTCTTCTCTTTGGCATGAAGAGTTGCCTTGACGGTCCTCTTTTTTAACTAAAGATAATGCTTCTCGCATAGTGTCTTGGTTGGCATAGCCTTGGAGTGGCATCGCCATTGTATTCCATCCTACCTTTACACCACAAGTAATCCTTGTCCATGTTGTGCAAAAGCCTAAATTTGTGCAATAATTCAAGACAGTAAAGAGTTCGATGCGGAGACTGTTGGAAATATTTGGCAAATTTGATTTTCATTTTCACGGACGGGAGAGGCAGAGAGTTAACCCTTTCACGAAGCTATTTTACGCGAAACTAGGTTCGCGCACCGCGAGGCCGATCTCACGAAGCTACCTTCGCGCACCACGAGACTATTTTCTAGGGTTGAATATTGCACAATCGCGCAGCTATTTCAGAGACTTATGAATAATATTTGCTCATGACAAAATGAGGAAGTAGGTTTTGGAGCAATACGATAAACTTAGTACTGAATTCTAAAACATGAAATACATTTACATGAGACTGTCGCTCATTCATCAAGTAAAATAAAAATTACAGTGATTTAAACTTACGGGCAACACTACACAGTAAAACACAGTAACTTCTGTTTTACGCGCCCACCAAACATTGCTCCACAATTTTCTCCACAGAGACTTGCGCTCTTTTTCTACTTTCTCTCTAACCTATCCACACCATCTTACTCTTCTACGCTCTATCTAACCTATTACAAAATGACTTTTACATTCATATATAACTTAACAGACAATTTTTACATTTAATTCATGACATAGTGAAATTAATTTTGATGTTGTTATTGAGTGTGATCAGAGTCACGCAGGTGTTCCTGGAGTGTGGGCAAGGTTGTTGAATTAATTCTTGCCCATATCTGTTTATTTAAGCACATAAATTCTTTAAATGCCTTTTCTGAGTTTCTGAGTGGTTCGCGTTTGGCTTCGGTCCTTCTATCTTCACACTGAGACGCAACCTGCAAAAAGTACGTCTGATAGGTATGGCTGCTGTCCGACTGTTTATTGCAGTGGTTGGGATTATTATTTCCAACACTCCCCCTTAATCACAATTGCCGCCATTGAAAATTTGTAAACAGTTTATGAGATAAACAAAATTTTCTCCTGCCAATGGCTTTGTGAAAATATCAGCAAGCTGTTCCTGTGACCTGCAGTGCTGCAACACAATTTCATCATTGTTAATCAACTCTCTAATAAAATGATATTTAGCATCAATATGCTTGGTCCTTTTGTGGAAGACAGAATTCTTTGACAATGAAATTGCTAAGGTGTTGTCGCAGAAAATAGTTGTCGCGCCCTCTTGGTCATGACGAAGATCCCTCAACATCCTTCTCATCCAAACTGCTTGACATGCTGCTGTTGTTGCTGTGACATATTCAGCTTCTGTTGTTGACAATGACACTATTGGCTGCTTCTTGGAGGCCCATGAAATGGCTCCGGAACCCAAATGAAAAACATATCCTGACGTTCTCTTTCTGTCATCGACACTGCTTGCCCAATCACTGTCAGTGTAACCAACCAGCCTGAAATCACTATTTGTTGTGTACAAAATTCCATACTGTTTTGTCCCATTGACATACCTTAGAATCCTTTTTGCTGCTTGGTAATGTGTCTCGTTGGGTGTCTCCATGAATCCTGACACCAAACTTACTGCATACGTTATATCCAGCCTAGTGGCACTCAAATACATCAAACTGCCTATCATGCTTTTGTATAATGTCGGATTGACATTGCTGCTGCAATCTTCTTTGCTCAACTTCAACCCTATGACAGTTGGAGTTGGTGCGCACTTGTTGTTCTGCATTTTAAACCTATCCAAAATTTCTGCCACATACTTTGCTTGAGAGATAAAAATGCCATTTTTTGTTTGCTTCACTTCTATGCCCAGAAAATATCTTAGCAATCCCAAGTCAGTCATTTCAAACTCACTCTTCATGACTTGCTTAAAATCAGCGATGAGGAAATCATCACTGCCTGTAAAGATCAAATCATCTACATATAAGACGATAATGAGAATCTTACCTTCGCTCTCTTTGATGTAGAGAGTAGGCTCACCATCACATTTGTCGAAACCATTGTCCAACAGGTAAGCATCTATCTTGTTGTACCATGCGCACGGTGCTTGCTTCAATCCATAAAGAGATTTCTTCAACCGATATACTTTGTCTTCTTGTCCTTCAATCTCATAACCAAGCGGTTGCGCGACATACACTTCCTCTTTCAACACTCCATTCAAGAAAGTCGATTTTACGTCCATCTGATACACTGTCCATTTATGCTGCGCGGCAATCGCCACAACTACGTGCACTGTCTCCATTCACGTGACTGGCGCGAACGTCTCTGCGTAATCTCTTCCATGCTGCTACTTGTATCCTTTGACAACTAGCCTTGCTTTGTGCCTTTCAATCTTTCCCTCAATGTTACTTTTGGTCTTATAGACCCACTTCACTCCAATGACATGTTTTCCTTTTGGAAGGCTCACTAACTCCCATGTGTCATTCCTTTCTATTGCTTCTATTTCTTCCTCCATTGCCACAACCCATTTTTCTTCTTTGACTACATCTTCAAAGTGGATTGGGTCATCTACATGACAAAATAATGCAAATAAGGAATTCAGACCTGCGCTACTATCAACTTCATCTTGCTCATAAATTTCATTTAAATTTCTGAACTTTGGCCTTCTTGTGCTTGTTGAAGATGGGCTTGACATGTCCCTTGGTGTCGCGCTTCACGGTGTTCTTGGAGAAGCACTTGCTTGGTTGCGCGAAACTTTCCTATTATTTGTTGATGACGTTGCTTGCTGCCTGCTTTGCTGCGCTTGAATAGGAGTAAAGGGAGTCACTATTGAGGAATTACTTGCTGATGTTAATTCCTCTCTGTCCTCATGTGGTATGCATGCTTTGACATTGATTGTCTTTTATAAACTTCCATCCCATGCTTCCTCTTCTATGAACTGCACATCTTTGCTAATTATGACCTTCTTGGTTAATGGATTGTAGAGTTTGTATGCCTTGGATTCATCAGTGTATTCAACAAATATGCATTTCTCCCCCTTGTTGTCTAACTTCTTTCTCAACTCATCCGGGACATGTGCATAAGCCACACATCCAAAAGCTCTCATGTGAGTGACATTTTGTTTTCTTCCACTCCATGCCTCTTCAGGAATAATGTTTTGGATGCTTTTGGTTGGATATCTATTCAAGATATATGTTGCACACGAGACAGCTTCAGCCCAATAGTCATTTGGCAAATGCTTTGCCTTTAACATACTCCTTGCCATCTCAATAATGGTCTTATTCTTCCTTTCTACCACACCATTTTGTTGCGGTGTATATCTTGTTGTAAATTTCTTGTGAATTCCATGTTCCCTGCAAAATTGAAGGAAGTTGTTTGAGATGTATTCTCCACCTCTATCTGTCCTAAGGACTTTGATGAAATGCCCACTTTTCTTTTCAACAAGAGCCTTGTATTGGCGAAAGCGGTCAAACACTTCGCTTTTTTGTTTTAGGAAAAAGACCCATGTCTTCCTTGTGTAGTCATCTATGAATGTCAATACATAGTGTTACCACCAATTGATGGTGTCTGCATTGGTCCACATAAATCTGAGTGGACAATCTCCAAAGGTGCTTTACCCTCACTGACTTTCCTGCTAGAAATGTCTCTGTATGTTGCTTGCCCAAGATACATCCTTCACATATGCTGTCTGGTTTTTCTATGAGTGGTAAAACCTTCACCATGCCTTTCCTATGCAGCAAATTTAAACCTCCAAAGTTGAGATGTCCAAATCTCAGATGCCATAACCAGTTTTCATCTTTTACCTCTGCTTGAAAGTTCACTTGGGTGACAACTGCCCCTTTTCTTCCATCCTCTTGTGAGTTCATTGATAGTTGTGCTTGTGCACCTTATTTCAAATCTGATCTTATCTTCACGGGAAATATTCTATTTTCTGTCATCTGAAACTTTGCAATCAACTGTTTTCTTGGAGGCCTATCCAAGATTGTGCACACATCATTTTTGAATAAGACATTGTAGCTTTTTTGCGTGAGCTGTCCAACGCTCATGAGATTTTGTTTCAGACTGGGGAAAAAGTAGACATCAGAGATGTATTTCTTCTCCCCCTTCTTTGTTAGGATGTTAACTCTTCCTTTTCCCATGATAGAGACTTTGCTATCAGTCTCTAATGTCACTTCAGATTTCACACTTTCATCTAGATCAGAAAACATTTCTATGTTTCCTGACATGTGGTTGCTACACCCTGAATCTAGATACCATATATCACTCTGTTTTTCTTGTGCTACGATACAAGCTAAAAACATGCTATCATGGTTCTAATTTTCTCTTGTGAAATTTACACTTGGTTTGTTATTAATGTCATATTGCTTCTTTCTACATTCATTTGCATAATGACCATACTTCTTACAGTAATGACATTGAACTTGAGAGTTATCATACCTCTGACCTTGTGCTTGTTTTTGGCTTGGGTCTTGACTTGGATTTTGATTGTTGCCTCTTCCATTTGAGCTTGAAGCATGGCTTTTTCCACCTCTATGTGGGCTTCTTCCTCTTCCTCTAGCATATGATCTTCTTCTGCCTCCTCCTTGACAAAATGATACTTGTGTCTTGAAGGCATGCTCCAATGAGGAGCTTGTTGCTCTGTTCAGTCTATGTTCATGAGAAATCAATGATGCATTGAGCTCATCCACTGAAAACTATGAGAGATCCTTTGTCTCTTCTATGGCCACAACAATGGCCTCAAACCTTGCTGGCAGACTTCTTAAAACTTTCTCAAATATTCTTCTTTGCTCAAGTGTCTCACCATGAGACCTGATTTGAGTAACCAACCCACTTACATCTATAAAAAACGAGTCTATATTATCAGACTTTTTCATACAAAGTGTTTCAAAATCTCTCCTCAACATTTTCAGCTTCGTTGTCTTGACTTTTGCCATGCCTTGGTAGGCTATCTCGAGAATGTCCCATGCTTGCTTGGACTTCGTTGCTGCCGCAACCCTTGGGAAAATACTTTCATGAACCTCTTGGAAAATATAAAACAGGGCTTTTGAATCCTTCTTCCTGATGTCCCCTAACACATCTCTTTCTTGTTGAGATAAGGCATTGTATGATGCTGCATCTGTTGGTTCTTGAAAACCATTCTCCACCAAATCCCAAATATCTTGAGAATAAAATAGGGCCTTCATTGTAATAGTCCAATAATCATAATTTTTGCCATTAAACTGGGGTATTTGAGGATTAGTCAAACTTGTGCTTGATGTTTCCATTTCTGAGCGTAAAAAAAAACTTTCTACCTGCTGGTAAATATGTTAAAAAATAATGCACACTCAAAAACAATTTTACTGTTAGTAAAAATTTTTACTGTTAAAATTTTTTTACACTAACACTTTAATACTAATGTTAGTGTTAAAAAATTTCAAGCGAATTTTGATTTTCGTTTTCGCGGACGGGAGAGGCAGAGAATTAACCCTTTCGCGAAGCTATTTTACGTGAAACTAGGTTCGCACACCGCGAGGCCGATTTTTCGGAGCCACCTTCGCACAACACCGCGAGGTGGATTTCGCGGAGCTACCTTCGCGCATGGGGAGACTATTTTCCAGGGTTGAATATCACACAACTGCGCAGCTATTTTAGAGACTTTTGAATAATATTTGCTCACGACAAAATGAGGAAGTAGGTTTTGGAGCAATACAATAAACTTAGTATTGAATTCTAAAACATGAAATACATTTACGTGAGACTGCCGCTCATTCATCAAGTAAAATAAAAATTACAGTGATTTAAACTTACGGGCAACACTACACAGTAAAACACAGTAATTGTTGTTTTACGCACCCACCAAAAATTGCTCCACAATTTTCTCCACAAAGACTTGTGCTCTCTTTCTACTTGCTCTCTAACCTATCCACACCATCTTACTCTTCTACGCTCTATCTAACCTATTACAAAATGACTTTTACATTCATATATACCTCAACAGACAATTTTTACATTTAATTTATGACAGAGCGAAATTAATTTTGATGTTGTTGTTAAGTGTGATCAGAGTCGCGCAGGTGTTCCTGGAGTGTGGGCAAGGTTGTTGAATTAATGCTTGCCCAGATTTGTTTATTTAAGTACATAAGTTCTTTAAATGTCTTTTCTGAGTTTCTGAGTGGTTCGCGTCTGGCTTCGGTCCTTCTATCTTCACGCTGAGATGCAACCTACAAAAATGTCTTCAAGGAGAGACACAACTTGCAAAAAGTACGTCTGACAGGTATGGCTGCTGTCCGACTGTTTATTGCGGTGGTTGGGATTATTATTTCCAACAGAGACCCCCGAGTCCTATATAGGGCATGCAAGTGGAAACATGTAGTTCAACTTCCAAGCCAGTGCCTGCGAAGGCCTACAAGGGTTTGAAAGGTGTAGATATCTCCGATAGCGCGATAAATAACACTTCCAAGCCTTGTGTGTCTCTATCCAAAGGTCCTACCCCATGCTACCTTGGAACATGGAGCTCTACCTCAAATGGATTTAGAACTACGTAAAGGGACGTTGCCTTTGCTACAAGCTCTTGAACAAGCTATAAAACTAAAAGGGATGCTGCAGATTTGGGCCAGAAATGTGAGTGCGTAGCCATCTTAGCAAACCACTATGTGGGAAATTGAATGAAGCCATACTTTGGTACATAGTTACCAAGTTCGCCCGAATCAGGCTAAAAAATTTGAAAATTCACCAATTCGATACAAATATCGTATTATTCGATGAAATTCGATTCAGTTTTCAAATATAAGTGGTTGGATAAGCGGTTACATGAAAAATTAAATGCCTCAAAATCCACGATTAGTGGTTTACGTAAACGGAACAGATTGTTCATTTAAGAGCGAATGTTAATGGCAGAACAAATAGTGGTAGGATGGCATCCGCGCAGAAGGAAAGAAACTGGAGAAATTGGAAAATCACAGTGGAATAGGAAAGTTTATAATTTTCCAACTTCATTATTGTTTTTATGGATTAAAAAGCTAGTAAAATAGGAAAAGGAAGAATCTGTTACACTGAATTCGTAATAGTTTGTTAATTTGTAATACATGTTAATTTTGCAATCACTGATTTTATGGAATTTTAGATATTTTTAAAAATGTTTATATTTATTAAGAAGAATTATAGATAAATCATTTTTAAAATTAAAAAGATACTTTAGATTTAAATTTAGAAATAAAGAAGTATTGAAGGGAACGAAAGTTTTTTTGGTGAATTGTATTTGTAAAATTATTATGTTATCTAGTTTATTGAATGTTATTCAAAATTCAAAATAAATTTAGAAAAGATTGGGCAAAAAATATCCCGGACACAACAAGAAATTTTTTAAAATGATCATTTTCAAGATGTACAGTGTCGAATTTTTTTCGAATTAAAAATTTCTTATTCGAATTTTTATCGTATCGTATTGAATTCGAATTCGAACTTGGTAACTATGCTTTGGTAGGCTCATATACAAGATTTGGTAGGAAAGAGTGTGAAGTGAAGACGAATGGAGAATGGTGTCCAAAGATGTGTGATTCATGCGTAAACCATAGGCGAACATTTGTGTTTAAAAAATATGTGTTTAAAGATATACTTGTAATTGGTAAACATAAAAATCTTTGCTAACATTATAGTTAGTAGAAACTAAAAACTCTTGAGCCATAAGACCTCCAAGTTGCTTATTCGTTGAAATAACCACTAGATGAAGTTCACAGGTAGAAGAAAAAGTGCTTTATAGATTATAAGATAACATTAAATTAAATTGAGTTGACCAACTTTGGTTTTCGTCGAGAGAATAATGAGCTGAGAACCGATTACAATAGTCCCTGGTCCCTACGACTATTACAATAGTCCCGGCCAGCCCCGAATCAGTAGGCTCTCATAACACAGCCTGTAAAAGTTTTTAGGCCAAAATAACTACATATGGTGGCAGCTTGTTGGCACCAGAGAAACATATTATCCTAGTACATAAATTATTGATATATTCTGGATACCATTATCTAAAACTGAAGAAGCCCAAGGTTTCAAAGTTTAGTAAATTGTCCTTTCTTTTTCAACCTTCTGCATTTCAATTTGAGGCCTTTCAATTTCTCTTCCAATTCTTCAACATCTGCAGAGTCATTTTCATCCAACCATTCTTCTACGCCATTTAAAATTTGCTCCATATCTTCTGAATTTGTGATGCTTCCCTTGATTCTGGCTTCTTTGACTCTGCTTCTCACGTTGTAAACACAAGTGGCCAAATTTTCTCTGGCAATATGCCTCTTTTTGGCCTCTTCATCCTCCCGTTGGAATCTCTTTGCATCACCCAACATTCTCTCAATCTCCTCTTTTTTCAGCCGACCACCGTCGTTAGCAATTGTAATCTGATTACTTACCCCGCTTCTTTCGTCCTCGGCTAACACTTTCAGGATTCCATCCACATCCAATTCAAACATAGCTTTAAGTTGTCGCATTTCACATGGAGCTGCCTGAATTCCCCATAAAATAAATTGACCCAGCAAATTGTTGTCAACAACCATAACTCTCTCACCTTCATAAACATTAAATGACACATTGAGTAACCCATTGTCACTCACTGTAGTGAAATGACCCTCCCTCCAAGTGGGAATGGGAGTATTCCCTGGTAACGACTACAGCCATAACATCTCCACGAACTTCGATTCCTAGACTCAAAGGTGTTACGTCCATCAGTACTAGGTGGACGCTTTCCTCGTTCAGGGTTGCAACCTGAAGTGCAGCACCATGTGCAACAGCTTCATCAGGATTTAAACTTTTGCAGAGTTGTTTTCCATCAAAGAAGTGTTGAAGGAGTTTCTGGAGCTTTGGAATGCGGGTGGAGCTGCCTACCAATACAACTTCATCAATTTGCTCTTTGCTCAGCTTGGCGTCTTCCAGACATTGCTTCACGATTTCCACACTTTTCGAGCAACTCAGCGTTGAGTGCTTCAAACTTGGTCCTTGCCCTTACAATCTTTATGTGAAATTCTAATCCTTTGTAGAGAGAATCAATATCAATCACAATTTCCACAGCAGAAGACAGACTTTTTTTTGCTCTCTCGCATTCTGATCAGAGTCTCCGAAGAGCTTTTGCATTTGTACTTAACTCCTTTTTGTTTCTTCTCTGGAATTGTTGAACACAGTAATTGAGCATCCTGTTATCAAAATCCTCCCCTCCAAAATGCATGTCTCCTCCAACAACCTTCACCTCAAATTTACCACTCTCAATAGTAATGATGGAAACGTCAAAAGTTCCTCCACCCAGGTCAAAAATCAGGATTGTCTTTTGTTCAGTGCAATGTGTAGAAAACCCATAAGCTATAGCTGCTGTTGTGGGTTCATTAATAATCCTCATCACATTAAGACCCGCAATGACAGCAGTGGCCTTCCTCTGGGAATCGCTAAAATAGGCCGACACTGTGACCACATCATTTTTGACATCAGATTTGAGATATGCTTCGGCTTGATGGGAATTTCTGATAATTCCAAAACAAAAATGACTGAACAGAATAGAGGATAATACTCTGTTTTTAACACAGGGAAGCTAAAATTGTTTTTGTTGAAGACAGAGTTTCAGCAACACACTAAAAAATTGTATTCATTAACAAAAGATTTTTGTTACAAAGTCCTTCCTCTCACAGAGGGATTCTACCAAATAAAACAAAAAAACTTTGAACCAACAAGTGAAACCCAAAATCCTTTGAGCTCACGGAAGCGGGAGATCAAAAAAAAAAAACTTCAGAGTTCTCTGCCTATGCACTGCTATGCATTACAAAACATTACTCTGTCTCCTTGAAAATATTTACACTGCTGTGTGTGTAAAGATTTTCATTTGCTTCATAAATTCGCGTACTGCTGCGTATTTTTCGTCTTTCATATATTCAACAAAAACAAAAAAACATAACATAACCCCTTTTGTTTGACTTGTGCTGTGTAAAAAAAAATTACATCTGTGAATTTAAAACAAAATAAATGCTTTACCTACGATTTACAACCACAGTACATTTCATTAAAATTACTTTACTGACAAAAACGACAGTCAACGAAACTTCCACTTCACGTTAAGCAATTTATGGTGCAGGCTTGTACACAACCGTTGATTTAATCGGACGGTTGACGACAATTCCCCGGAGGTCCCTTTCAACCTAACTTTAAGCGCCGGGGAATGGTCGTTTTCGAACAATTGTTGTGGCCACGTGTCGGCTCATTGTATGCTCGCTGCCCCCTCGAGGAAAACCAGTGTTCATGAAAGGCGGTGCAGGGAGGCAGAGCGGCAGTTTTCTGAAATAATAACTCGGCAGGGGAGATTAACATTTCAACACTCCCCTTTAATTTCAACTGTTGGGTTATCAATCATACCCAGACATTTCCTCAAAAATTCAAAACTTTTCTGCCCCAATGGTTTGGTCAGAATATCTGCAACCTGCTCCTGAGTTCTGCAGTGTTTTAAAACAATTCCTCCATTGTTTACCAATTCCCTGATGTAATGAAACTTTGTGTCAATGTGTTTCGTTCTCTTATGAAACACAGCATTCTTGGATAATGCAATCGCTGAACTATTGTCACAAAAAATCACAGTTCCTTTTGCTTGTTCTTGGCATAAACTCCTTAACATCATTCTCATCCAAATCGCTTGACACGTTACTGCTGTCGCTGCCACATATTCTGCCTCTGTTGTAGACAACGCTACAATAGGTTGTTTTTTAGAAGCCCATGAAATGGCTCCTGAACCCATGTGAAAAACATAACCGAATGTGCTTTTCCGATCATCTACACTTCTAGCCCAATCACTATCAGTGTATCCAATTAAATCTAAACATTCTGAAATAGTATATAAAATTCCAAACCTTTTAGTACATTTAGCATACCTCAGAATCCTTTTTGTTGCCTGCCAATGTGCTTCTTTTGGCCTCTCCATGAATCTGGAAATTAAACTAACAGCATGCATTATATCCGGCCTAGTTCCAGTCAAATACATAAGGCTGCCAACTATGCTCTTGTACAAACTAGGATCAAAATCCTTGTTGTTGTCCTTTTTGCTGAGTTTTAATCCCATCACTGTGGGAGTGATTGCTGCTTTGCTCTCCTACATATTAAATCTTCCCAATACTTCATTAACATATTTCCCTTGTGAGATAAAAATCCCATTTCCATTTTGTTCGACTTCTATTCCTAAGAAGTATCTTAGCAAACCCATGTCAGTCATTTCAAATTCTTCTTTCATGACTATTTTGAAATTTTCAATAAGATAATCATCATTACCTGTGAAAATAACATCAACAACATATAACACAACAATTAGTATTTTACTATCCTTTTCTTTGATGTAGAGGATGGTTTCTCCCTCACACTTTTCAAATCCATTTTCCAGTAGATATGAATCTATCCCACTGTACCACGCTCTTGGTGCTTGCTTCAGCCCATAAAGAGCTTTCTTCAATCTGCACACTTTATGCTCTTGACCTTTCTTTTCATAGCCTAGAGGTTGTTCAATGTAAACCTCTTCCATTAACACTCCATTTAGAAATGTTGACTTCACGTCCATTTGGTAAACTTTCCACTTGTTTTGTGTTGTTATGGACAACACTGCTCTCACGGTTTCCATTCTAGCAACTAGTGCAAAAGTTTCTTCATATTCTCTCCCATACTACTTCTTATATCCTTTGACAACAAGTCTTGCCTTGTGTCTTTCTATTTTGCCTTCAGCATTACTCTTGGTCTTGTAGACCCATTTAAGTCCAATGACTTCTTTTCCTTTTGGTAGTTCAACTAGATCCCATGTCTTGTTTCTTTCTATGGCATTGATCTCCTCATCCATAGCTTCTATCCATTTGCTACTCTTAATTTCTTCTTCGAAATGAACAGGGTCGTCAACATGAAAATTTACAGCAAACAAAGAGTTCATACCTTCATTTGCTGCCTCTTGTTCATAAATGTCACTTAAATTTCTGAACTTCTTACCTCTTTCATTTGGTGTACAAGTGCTTGAAGAAGCACTTGAATTTCCTCCTTATGGTGTGCTTGGAGAAGCATTTTCATTTCTCCTCAAGGGTGTCTCTTGCTGTCCTTGTGTTGGTGCTGCTGTTTTGGGATGTACTTCAGCCATCTCCTCATCATCTTCATCATGTGACAAAGAGTTTTTAGCATTCACTGTCTTCTCTATGCTTCCATCTCAAGCTTCCTCCTCAATGAACTGAACATCTCTACTCACAATAAGCTTCTTGGTGGATGGGTTATGCAACCTATAAGCTTTGGATTCCTCACTATATCCAATGAAAATACATTTCTCCCCTTTGCCGTCCAACTTCTTCCTTAGCTGATCTGGAATGTGTGCATAGGCCACACATCCAAAAACTTTCATGTGGGTGACTCCTTACTTTGTCTCACTCCATGCTTCTTCCGACACTCTGTTCATGACTGCTTTTGTAGGGCATCTATTCAAAATGTATGCTGCAGAGTGTACAGCTTCAGCCCAATAATCATTTGGCAAATGCTTTGCCTTTAACATGCTCCTCGCCATATCCATGATTGTCCTATTCTTCCTTCGACAACCCCATTTTGCTGTGGAGTGTACCTCATGGTAAACTGCTTATGAATTCCATTTTCTCTACAAAAACGTAGAAATTCTTTGGAGATATACTCACCTCCTCTATCAGTTCTTAGAACTTTGATATGCAGCCCACTTTGATTTTCTACAAGTGCTTTGAAATTGCAAAATCTTTCAAACACTTCACTTTTGTTCTTCAAGAAATAAACCCAAGTTTTTCTAGTAAAATCATCAATAAATGTTAGTATATAGTGGCTGCCTGCAAGTGATGGAGTTTGCATCGTCCACATAAATCTGAGTGAAAAATCTCTAAGGGTGCTTTTGCCCTTATGCTTTTCCAAGATGGAAAACTTTCTCTGTGTTGTTTCCCCAAGATACAACCTTCAAAAAGGTGGTTTGGTTTCTCTATCAATGGTAATCCTCTTACCATTCCTTTTCTATTCAACAAGTTAAGGCCTCCAAAGTTGAGATGTCCAAATCTCAAGTGCCACAACCAATTTTCATCTTTTGGTTCGCTTTGGGAAGCCTCTTGTGTCACTACTGTTATTTCTTCTCCATTTTTTAAATCTGCTTTCATTCTGAGAGGGAACATCATGTTCCTTGTCATCTTCACTTCAGCAATACACTGTTTGCTGGGTGTTTTATCCATGATTGTGCATACATCATCCACAAACAAAACATTGTACCCCTTTTGAACAAGCTGTCCAATACTTAAGAGGTTACATTTCATTCCAGGAACATAATAAACATCTGCTATGGTTTTCTTTTCACCTTTCTTTGTTAAGACATTTACCTCTCCTTTTCCCATAACAGAAACTTTATTATCAGTCCCAAGTGTGACTTGTGACTTCACACTCTGATCTAACATAGAAAACAGGGCTATGTTTCTTGTCATATGGTTACTGCAACCGGAGTATAGAAACCATGCATCTTCACTCTTTTCTTCAGCTATATCACAGGTTAAGAACAAATTATCTTGGTTGATATTTTCTCTAGTGAAATTTGCACTAGTTCTATTACTCATATCATGTTGCTTCTTCCTACATTCATTTGAATAATGCCCATATTTTTTATAATAGTGACATTGGACATTGGATTTATCATACCTTTGTCCTTGAGCATGATGCTGTCCACTTTGTTGGTTGCTGCCTTGGCCTTGGTTCTAATTTGGATTGCTGCCTCTTCCTTGAGCATTTGCTGGATTGTTTCTTCCACCTCTGTTTTGGCTTCTGCCTCTTCCTCTCTTGTTTCCTCTACCTTGACCTCTTCCTCTTCCAAAGAACATCTGGGTCTTAAAGGCATGTTCTATAGATGAGTTTTCATTTCTACTCAATCTCTGCTCATGTGTTATCAGTGATGCATGTAGTTCATCAACTGAGAAGTTTTTGAGATCCTTTGTCTCTTCTATGGTGGTGAAAATCGCATCGAACCTTGAGGGTAAGATCCTCAATAGTTTCTCCACAATCCTCCTTTCTTCAAGAATCTCTCCATGAGACCTTATCTGTGTGACCAGACCAATCACATGTGTGAAGAATGAGTCAATATTATCTGACTCCTTCATGCAGAGAGTCTCAAAATCTCTCCTCAGCACCTGTAGTTTTTTTGTCTTCACTTTCTCCATGCCTTGATAGGTTATCTTGAGAGTCTGCCATGCTTCTTTGGATCTCTTGGCTGCTGCTATCCTTGGAAACACACTCTAATGCACTGCTTGATACAAGAAGTAGAGGGCTTTAGAATCCTTCTTCTTATTGCTCTTCAACAAATTTTTTCTCTGTCTCAGTTAAGTTATTAAACTCATTTTCATCTACTGGTTCTTCAAAACCATCCTCAACAAATTCCCATAAGTCTTGGGAAGCAAGAAAAGCTCTCATAGTTATTGCCCAATAGTCATAGTTTTTCCCATTAAATTGTGGGAGCTAAGTATTAAAGATACCCATGCTAGTGCTGGCTCCAGCCATTCTTGCACTCTTAACTATGCTTCAGAATACTTGACTGTGTATTTTAAAATAACTGACTGTCTTCAACAGTAATACAAAAAATTAGAGAAATACCTTGGATTCTTTCTTGACTGGGTCTTCACTCTGCTGGAGAAGCTGCTGCAGCAAGAAATCCTTCCTTCAGCTTCTTTGACACCTTCAAAGAGCCTGGACAAGCTCTGATACCATGATGGGAATTTATGATAATTCCAAAACAAAAATGACTGAACAGAACAGAGGATAATACTTTGTTTTTAACACAGGGAAGCTAAAATTGTTTTTGCTGAAGACAGAGTTTCAGCAACACACATAAAAACTTGTATTCATTAACAAAAGATTGTTGTTACAAAGTCCTTCCTCTCACAGAGGGATTCTACCAAATAAAACAAAAAATACTTTGAACCAACAAGTGAAACCCAAAATCCTTTGAGCTCACGGAAGCGGGAGATCAAAAAAAAAAAAACTTCAGAGTTCTCTGCCTATGCACTGTTGTGCATTACAAAACAATACTCTGTCTCCTTGAAAATATTTACACTGCTGTGTGTGTAAAGATTTTCATTTTCTTCATACATTCGCACACTGCTGCGTATTTTCCCTCTTTCATATATTCAACAACAAGAAAAACATAACATAACCCCTTTTGTTTGACTTGTGCCGTGTAAAAAAAAATTACATCCATGAATTTAAAACAAAATAAATGCTTTACCTATGATTTCCGACCACAGTACATTTCATTAAAATTACTTTACTGACAAAAACGACGGTCAACGAAACTTCCACTTCACGTTAAGCAATTTATGGTGTAGCCTTGTACACAACCGTTGATTTAATCGGACGGTTGACGACAATTCCCCGTAGGTCCCTTTAAACCCAACTTTAAGCGCCAGGGAATGGTTGTTTTGGAACAGTTGTTGTGGCCATGTGTCGGCTGATCTGTATGCTCGTTGCCCCCTCGAAGAAAACCAGCGTTCGTGAAAGGCGGTGCGGGGAGGCAGACTGGCGGTTTTCTGAAATAATAACGCGGCAGGGGAAATTAACATTTCAACATGGCTATCATCTTCATCTTCGATAAGACCATAGAAGATATCTCCTCTGCAGAGAACTCCTTCCTCTGGCATTTGTACTCAACTTGGATGAATGGCTTGTCATTGTCCCCAGAAACTACAGTGAAGGGCCATAGTTTCACGTCACTCTGTACATCGAGGTCGCTAAATCACCTTCCAATGAGTCTTTTAACATCGAACACGGTGTTGTGGGGATTGGTTGCGACCTGATATTTTGCACCATCACCAACCAGCCTCTCAGAGGCTGTGAACACAACAATGGAAGGAGTGACTCTGTTCCCCTGATCATTAACAATAATTTCAATTCTATCGTGTTGCCACACTGCGACGCAGCTGTAAGTTGTTCCCAAGTCAATGCCAATAGCTCTCTCTTTACCGTTGGCATCCATATCTCATATGTGTGATCTCAATGTTCCTATGTTCCTCAACCAATTACTATGAAATAAGATAACTCCTAGCTTGAAAGTATGGCAATGCAGTGGAGTAACCAATTACTGTGAAATAAGATAACTCCTAGCTTGAAAGTATGGCAATGCAGTGGAGTAATTATAAGATGCAATTGACAATGCAGTAGAGTAAAAATAAGATGCAATTTACAGATAGAATCACATTCAAGCTTTTTTCAACCTTTCTCAACGAGAATCACATTCAAGCTTTTTTTAAACTAGTGTCATTTTTAATAGATTTAAACTTTTTTCAAACCAGTGTCATTTTTAATAGATTTATTTTAAATAGGATCGAACATGAGCTTAGATATTTTATAAGTAGAAATTATTTAAATATTTTATAAAGTTATTATTTATTTTTTAAATTTTTTAAAATATTATTTTGATATATAGATTAGATTATAGGTTCTCTCAAGTAAATAATATGATAATATAATAGATTGGATTATAAGTTCTCTCAAGTAGATAATGTATTTACCTAGGCAAGTTATAATAGATTGGATTATGAATACTAAGATCTAGAACGTTTTCTAATAAAATGATAAGTATCATTTTATTAGACAAATAGTCTACCAAGGCACACATTTAGGAGCACTTTTCTCATCTACATTAAATACTAATAATAACAACTCAATCAATATATTAGCACAAGCATTGTTATAAAATGTAATTGTGATATTTTACCATAATTTTTTTAAATGGAATGTTAATATAAAATTAAATTTTAATATTTTATTCTAGGATTTAATCAATTAAAATTAAATTTATTTTAATAATAATAAAAAATTTGTAATATTTTATTTTATTATCAATTTAATATAAGACACTCAACAATAATTTAAATAAAATGACTATTTTAATAAAAAATTTCTTCGTAATATTTTATTTTATTATCGATTTAATATAAAACATCAATATTAATTTAAAAAAAAAAAAAAATTATTTTATTTGGTTTTTAATTCAATATGAATTACTCAATTAAAACAGAAAAAAGAAAAATCATTTTATTTTATTCTTTTATCAATTTAATTTCGGACACTAAATCGTAAAATTTAAACATTGAAAAAATATTTAAAGAAATGCCTTCTATGGTTGTTGCCTCTCATTTCCTCCGATGAAAGCCCATAAAACACAAAGTAGTTGTAAAATGAACATTGCTTATGGAATTCACCTTTATCCATATGCGGATATTTTATAATGGTAAAAAGATTAATAGTTATGATGAAACATAGCCCTTGCCTCTACCACTAATTAATTGATTCTCTTTCTCTCTGCACAATGTTTTCTGCACAGTGTAAGCTTTCCACATAACTACCTTCACACAACTTCATCTACATAATCAACTTCTTCATGCATCGTTTAAAAAAAAAAAAAACCTCGATATTAATTATAGAAAATCCTTTACTGGGAAATTCAACACTAGCTTGCAACATATCATTTAACACATTTTCTTATGATTAATGTCGTTGTAATGTTTTTCCCCAATCAAGGTGTGTGCCGATAGAAAGGAGTCTTCGGGATTTGGGCCATGATTAATGTTAAATCAGAAAGGGTGGGGGGGCGACATACTACATCCCTCACACATTTGGATGGCGTGGTAATGTGGCATCGTGCATGCAAAGAGTAAATGATGTAAGGACTAGTCGAAGAGACACCTTATCGTGGAATTTTGGAGGCGACAAACCTTCATTCCCAGGCGGAAGTTACATTGTTCCGGGTTCTGGTATCGGTTCAAGTATCTTGGTCAGCTCGAGGCAGTATGAGAGGGAGGCTACCATGGTATGTCACCCTGGTGTAATTGGTTCCTCTCACCACATGACTAAAGTCAATGGGTATGTTCTTTCTCTTCACCCCTCTCTTAGTCTGTTCCTTGAGACTTGTACTATTGTGCAATCTGATGGGGAATTATACATAATTTGGAGCCTGCAAGCAAATGGAAACTCTACCATGAATACTGGAAGGAGCACTCTAGGTTTTATCGTGAATTGTCTGCTTACTATCTAATTGTCTATGTTTTCTTCAGAATGTTACTATCTCGCATGGGAATGTATTGGAACTCTCTGGCATGGAGCTTTTTATATATAGCATGTATGGATGTATGTGTTCATTGTTTGGCTCATTCACTGTCTCTGAAGGTTGTTAAGGTTCAAGGTTTCTTGTGTATGGTTCCTCTCATTTTAAATCTATGTATGGTTTTAAGAGGGATCGAGGAGCCTGGGTTTGTTGTTTCCAACCCTTGGTGACAAATCCAAATCATTCTCGAGATAATTATTCAGTTTAGGCCTAATGTTAAATATTTATGCCTTTATGTTATGGTACCCTTTCAGGTTTCCAATTACAGTGTGATCGTCGGGACCTCAAACTTTCTTGCTGCTTCAAGCTCAAGGTCTAGGTTGCCTGTCACAGGGTTTTCTATTTCCATATAGGTTGTTCGAATGGTAAGATGGTTCGTCCTTCTTCCGGTTCAGGCTCCTCAACGAGAGGCAGCGGAGGGTGTGGAAGAAGTGTGGGGAAGCAAGATGAAAATAGTCAAGCCCATCCTCGCCATGCAAGGAGCAGGAGACACAAATCTTCCTTGAGGCTTATCTGTGACTTTGCCTCGTCATAACAGATAGACACCCCAACGCAAGTTTATCAGCGTATTTCTAATTAGGAGGC